>CM068281.1:44547432-45039683 GCA_034703905.1 Chenopodium berlandieri | reverse complement strand
AGGATATATGTCCTCTAGTTATGGGTTTTTTGTGATTTGGAGTAGTCCTCTTTGAGTAACTTATGTTGACAAATCCTCAAGGGGGAAGAGGATTCTCAACAATCCTCTTTTGGTGAAGGATTGAGCACCTCGTCCTTTGTGCCAGAGGATGAATATTACAGCCAAAACTGACCGTTTGGTAACCATTACTCAGCAAACGTTGAGCTTTTACAGTAATAATAAAAAAAAAAAAAAAAAAAAAAAAAAGAAAACCCAACTTCCTGGCCTTATACAATCCTAATTATTATTATTATTATTATTAAAATAATCTTTCACAAAGATAAAATTTGAAGGTGGGGCAACAAGAGGATACCTTTTGATGTGGGAAAAATAAATGAAAGAGGATGGCAGTTGTTAATAGTACTATTATGCAATTATAATGTACCATTATCGTAGAAGTTGTCTTAAAAACATTTTTTGATTAATATTTTGCGATTAGTGTTACTTTCCAGCATCGTATTAGTAGAATAATTACCCCTAAAATAGCTCACTACCAGCCACTTACTAGTCAAGTTACTAATAACTAATTAGTAGTCAAGTGAGTATTAACTAACAAATAGTCAACTTACTAATAACTAATTAGTAGTCAATATTATAATAACTAAGTAGTAGTCAATTTATTAATAACTAAGTCACAATACAATAGAATCTTAGTGATTTGCAAATCATAACGTTCGGATATTTACGATGACCGTAGAGCACGGCTGGAAACTATTCAACGGCAGTGAGCGAGTTCAATACCATAGTTTCCCGCAACACCTAATCAATAGTAGAGTTCTCTTTAGTGACTATATATCGCAGTCCTGGAAATCTATCTTTGACTCCAAGTAGGTTGTTAAACCATTTCACCAATCAAACATGTCATGTTTCAAGTAAACCGTGTCTTGTGATCAAGGGTACCATTAAGACAACTAGGGTACCACTAAAGTCTTGGTGGTACAAAAACTCTTATACATTGCACCACTAGTAAAAGAAATGGATTACAACTCTTCGGGGTGGTACAAATACCTGGTGCGTCGTGGCAAGACGTTGACATAACCCAACTAGTCACGTTACTAATAACTAATTAGTAGTCAAGTGACTAATAACTAATTAGTAGTCAAGTTACTAATAACTAATTCGTAGTCAAGTGACAAATTACTAATTTCTAGTCAAATTACTAATAACTAATTAGTAGTCATGTTAGTGACTAATAACTAACAACTAGTCAAGTTACTAATAACTAATTAGTAGTCAAGATACTAATAACTGATTACTAGTCAAGTTGCTAATAACTAAGTCACAGTACACTAGAATCTTAGGGATTTGGAAATCAGAACGTTCGGATATATACGATGGCCGGGAAGCACGGTTGATAACACTAGTCAACGGCAATGAGCGATGGCCGGGAAGCACGGTTGATAACACTAGTCAACGGCAATGAGCGGGTTCAATACCATGTTTTCCCGCAACAACTACATGTATTAATAGTAGGAGTACCTATTAGTGAGTGTATATCGCAGCCCCGGAATTATGTGTTTGACTCGATGTAGGTTGTTAAACCATTTTACCAATCAAACGTGTCAAGTTTCAAGTACCCCGTGTCTTGTGTTCAAGGGTACCACTAAAGTCAGGTCAAGTTACTAATAACTAAGTCACAATACACTAGAATCTCAATCAGTAGTCCAGTTAGTGACTAATAACTAACAACTAGTCAAGTTACTAATAACTAATTAGTAGTCAAGATACTAATAACTAATTACTACTAATTAAGATACTAGTGTACTGTGACTTAGTTATTAGTTACTTGACTAGTAATAAGATATTAGTATCTTCACTACTAATTAGTTATTAGTAATTTGACTAGTTGTTAGTTATTAGTCACTAACTGGACTACTAATTAGTTATTAGTAACTTGACTAGTAATTAGTTATTAGTCAGTTGACTACGAATTAGTTAGTAGTAACTTGACCCCGTTTAGTAACTTGACAATGACAACTCAATGCCATAGTGGACCCCGTTGTTTTTTGAACTGTTACGGTCTTACGGATGACCGTTTTTGTGAATTTTAATATTCAGGGGTTTTACTTTCTCTTTCATTTAGGTCCAAAATTAGTCTCTCCCCATTCATCTCTCCTTTCCCTGTATTTACTGTGCTCTGTTCCTAAGAAGAGACTAAGACGGTGGTTGTTCCCGGAGCTAGAAAAGAAGTTTGGTGCTTCGGCAGTTCCGTGAATTGTTTTCCGGCAGTCGTTTCGGCAATTCCCGTGAATTGTTTTCCGGCAGTCGTTGCTTCCTTTGACTTAATTGAAGGTATGGACGTGGTTCTAAAACCCTTAATTGGAATGCATTTGTTTTTATTATGTTTTAGTGAATCTGATTATCTAGTGAAATTAGCGACATAGGGTTTCCTTTGTCCTCACAATTTCGCAGTTGGGAAATCCCTTTTCTGAGCATTAATTTGAACTTGGCGGGAGGAAATAATGCCGCTGAGGAGGACCAACGGATCACAAATGGTGAGTTATTGTTTGTTGATATTAACGATTCTGTGTTTGCTGGATTTGGGTAGTACCTGTTGTGTGTTGCAGTTGTTTTAGGGTGCCAATTTTTTTTTGCTTTTGTAGGGGCGGTCTAAAGGGAGCGAAGCAGTGCCTAATAACAAAGCAGCTAGTAAAGGGAAGAAGAAACTGAAATCACATCCAGTTTTTGATGAAGAGTATTTAAAGGACTCTGATGAACCTGGATATGATGATCGTGGTAATACTGAGTCTAGTACAACTCAACCTCTTTCTGATGATGTTGATTCCTCATCTGCCGAGACGCAGGAAGATGAGTATGCGGAGGACGATGGTCAAGGTAGTGAGGACGAACCAGAACAGGACAAAATGAGCTACCAGGATTTCCTGCTACAGATATTGCGGGCCGGGGTTGACAAAGGGAAGCGCAAGCGAGGTCATATTGAGAAACGGACAGGAAAAAGGAGCAACCTAAAGGTATGCCATGTCATGTTGGATGGAAATGGTAAAAGCTTATTGGATGTGTAACACCTGGATGGAGAAATGAATTGTGTAATGTCATGTGTAGGTCGAGAGGACGAAGGGAGACGCGGTGAAGGAGAAAGGGGTTGTCGTTAAAACCCAATCAAGACGTACGCGGAAGGTACTCTCTGAACTTTATCTGTGACACGGAAATGTCTGGTCAGTTCTGTGGTTGGGCATTTGTTTAGTGACGGGAGTTGTTTGGTAATTAAACTGAATTTCTAAAGACTAATTGTGCTTTGTAAGTTATGTGTGACTAATGTGAGTCCGTAAGTAAGGTTAAATTCCATTGGACAATAGTTTGAATGGGATTGTATAATTAGTTTATATTTAGTTTTTGTTGTGATTTGGTTCGAAGTGTAACTTAGAAGGAATTTAATCGGTCATTTGTCTTGTTTGAATGTATTGTTGTAGGCCCCAAATTTGCATGGTGTGAAAGCTTTTGCAACTGCAGTGAAAAAGTTTGATGACTCTAGGAAGAAGGTGGTAACAGAAATGGGTTTTGGAGGGTTATTAAGTATTCCCCTCACTTATGTACCCCGGAAGTTTGTTTACTGGCTGTTGACAAGGGTGACGCCTGATGGTTCCATAACTTTTGGAGATGAGTGTGTGCTTCCTTTGAGTCCTGTGCAGGTTGAGTACGTACTTGGGATTCCCATGGGGTCGCGGGAATTTCCGTGTACGATTCCTGAGGATAAGCAGGCAGAGCATCACAGAATCTTGGAGAAGTTTGGAAAAAACCAACACATTTCATTAGTATCTGCTTTGGAGGCACTGATTAAACAGGATGAGGAAGGTAATGTGTTGCCGTTGTCGGATGACGAGATTGCTGATTTCAAGATAGGCTTTCTCATAGCAGCTCTGGGCTACATACTGTGTGCTACGGCAAACACAAGCCACCTTGGAGTGAAGCTTGTACCGTCGTTGTTGGTTTACGATGAAGCGGATGAGTATGACTGGTGCACTTATGTATTTAACTGGATGGTTGCATCAGCCAGGGGTTTCCAACGGAAATTTGCTCGTCGTGGATATGTAGCAGGTTGCGGGGGTTGTATCCTTTTTTTTTTGGTGAGTAAATAGTTGGTATTTGCCACTCTCGATCAAAAGCTTTTTTAGTAATCTTATCTAATTTTCTATCATGTCCTTTTTTTGTAGATTTTTTTATCTAGATCACCTTAGTCGCGTACCAATGAGGTGGGGTGTGAGACCAAGACTGGAGGCATGGTGTGCAGAAAAGATCAATGACGCGGTTGGCGATGACAAAAAACAATCTGGGGATTTCGGGAAATTGCGGGTTAGTATTAGTGTGACTATCTTTTGATGGGAATACATCCCTGCTGAAGCTGTTATGTTTGCTTCTTTTTCAGTCGCTGAATGTAGCGTATGGGGAGCCGCATCCGTTGAGTCCTCGGGAGGGTCAAAACCAAAGGGTGGAAAGCGTAGATGTGCAACGGACTACGCGGGAGGTAGACGCAGAAAATATTATGCAGCAGGTATAATCCAACTCAATGATACTCTCATATGTAGCTCTGTAAAAAATAAGTGACATGTGCTATGGCAGATTGGCAGTTGTTAATAGTTTGTGTTTATGCTTAGGTGTTGGATATAATTACTCCGAAAGTGGCTCTGATAGACGCAGAAAAAATTACGCAGCAGGTATAATCCAATTCAATGATACTTTCATATGCAGCTCTGTAATGTATAAGAAATAAGTGACAATGTGCTATGGCAGTTGTTAATAGTTTGTGTTTATGCTTTCCTGCTTTCCTGAAGGTGTCGGATACAATTACTCCGAAGTTGGTGGCTCTGATAGATTTTAAATTAGCTGGCGTTATGAAATCAATGCATACGCTGATGTCGCAGTGTGTTCACATAGCTAATGCCAACAGAGTTTGTAGGGGGGGGGGGCGATCGAGAGGGGTAGGCTAACGGAGAAGGATGGTGTTGCGCATGAGGAACAGGGTTTGGCCAGCTGTTTGGGGGGGATGACTCAACTGGAAGAAGGTGCAAACGTGGTTGGTTCCGGTGACGATGACCTGGACCGTGTGGTTCAAAATATATCGGTTGATACACCTTTGGCAGGGGCTGGGGGTGTGGCCAAGGTGGTTGGGGATGAATCCAATGTGGTTGGGGCTGATGAGGGTGTTCTCTCAGAGTTAAATGGTTGTTGTTCTGATCGTGAAGTGCAAGACGCGACCGTGGAGCCTGGACCTGAAATAGTTGTGGGCTTGATTGGGACGAGGGGAACGACTGTCTTCGTTGATGCTCGGTGCAGTTTGGAAAAGTCATCTTCATCTGATGAGGAAGAAGAGTCTGCTGAGAAGAGGGTGGTGAAACCTACCGAGGCAGCCTTGTCAGCCATGTTCACCAATGTGTCAAACACCCGTCGCCATACAGCGGTGGAGACACGTCTGCTACAGTTTGTAAAGCGATGGAAGGAGCTGAAGGATCCACTTAGGTAATTCAGAAAAGTGTAATTGAGTGTGAAAGGTCTTTTTATTGTGCATGCCTTTTGCAAAGTTTTGGTTTTAATTGTAAATTCTAATATGTTTATGTGTATACTTGGTGTTATGATGATGGTTCTCCGCATAGTCCTGGAATGGTGATGATAAAGTGTGATAACATGGAAGCCAACCAGAGGGATTGCTATGGAGTGGTGCACAATAAATCACGGGTTTCCACTGATTACGTTAGAATGGCCAGTGTGCTATACACCAAGCAATGGGCCACCAAAGACTTCTGGAACAGGAGCAAGCGTATTTTGCTTGACCCAAGCTTTTCGGTAAGTGGTTCGGGGTTCATTTGACCTTTCAAGTGTCATTTTGCGTGCACATTTGATGATGGTCATGCTTGTTGTTTTTATTGTCTCTGGATCGTAGAATCGACTGTTGTTGAACGAAGGAAACGAAGAACATATTTGTAACAAGTATGGCAAATTTCTCCTGAGCTATAACCTGTCGGATATTCGAGCGGTCAGCAATTTACTCACATAGTTCAATAATATAGGTTTAAATGTGTTTTTCATGCGTATGCGCTAAATTGTGCCTACGGCACTGACATTGTCCATTAACCAGGTGTTTGTCCCAGTCCTCGAAGTTCCTCAGGAATCCCCTGACGAAGCGCACTGGTGGTGCTTAGCATTACACATGAAGGCTCGACAGTTGTGGATGATAGATTCCATGTACCCTCACCCGTTCGCCACACATGCCAAAGAGATTGATCTTCTGGTACTAAAACTAATGACTTTCATTCTAAACACACATGGTATTTATTGGGACCATTTGGTAATGTGTAATGTGTTTGTCAAACTACAGCTTAGTGGCATCGACGTCCTTTTCCGAAACTTCCGTGACCCATCATGGAAGGCTGGTCAGCTACATTCTTGGAGCAGACGCAATGTTGAGATCTTAGAGCCAAAGGATAAGTAAGAACTTGTGTTTCCTTGTTTGCTTACTGTGCCAATAACTATCAGCCTACCTTTAAGGTCAGGAGAACGTATCTTCAGCTTTCGTATTGATTGTTGTCCTCTAATATGCAGCTCATACTGCGGTGTTCTTATGCTGGCGTGTATTAAGTTCTTTGCCAGAAGATTCACCACGAGGTTCAGTGTGGTAGGTGGTGTATATATCTGTTTTTTGTGTGAAGATCTCTGGAATGGTTGGCTAAAGTGTTTGTTCTGTTCTTACATTTACAGGGGAAGATTCCTACTGCTCGGGCAAATCTGTTCTTGGACGACGTGCAGTGTGAAGTAAACGAATTGAAAGACTTTCTGGGAGATGCGATTCCAGGTCCTAGGAAGACATCGCGAAAACTGTGATGTGTTGGTGTTTGTGGCCTGACAAACAATTGGAATATTTTCATTTACATTCCATCCCTCCAATGATGATCGTATTATGTACAATAACGTGAATTAACAGACTCGGTATATGTGTCTTTGTAGGACTATGGGTTGTGATGTTGAACTTGATCAGTTTGTTTTGTCTACACTAGATAGTATCCACTATCCTGTAGCGTTCTATGTTATGCTTATTTTGCTTTTGTTTTTATTGCGTTTGTTTTTACATGTTTGTTTAAATCAGAGATACTCAAAGCATTTAAAGTCTCGTTTTTTAAAAAGTGAATCAATTTACTCCGTCTTGAAAGTGATCTCAAGACCTTGAACCTTTGTCTGTATATATATTTGCCGCCTTCAAAGACACAGACACATGTGATGATTTTTCTTACATGTTTCAAATGCTAAAAGGTTTTACAAACTGTTGAAAAAATAACATGCTCAATCTGTTTCTTCATATGCTCAATCAATAGACCCCGTAATCTGTTTCTTCATATGCTCAATCAATAAACGGTTCTTTGCATGCTCCCGTAACAACAAGCTACATGTTCTTCGTATTTAATCATGCTCAGAATCGAGTATATTCATTTAACCACGCAACTCAAATGGTCACGAAATGACCATTAGTTCATCAAGACGTTTCTGCTTCACCTGTGACAGGTGCGATGTGTTCAATGTCATATAAATAATCACTGAGGTAGAATGACATAAAATTAGTATAGAAACTTACATGTAGCTTTCGAGAAGACGTATTTGCCTTCCCCATCCCCTTCCCCTTTGTTGTCTTCCCCTTTGACATACCGGGTTCTGCCATTCCAGCCTTTTCCTGCATCCTCCTCCTAAACACCAGATCCTGCAACACCATTTCCTCCTCCTCAACACCTGCATCCTGCCCAACACCAATTGCTGCTGCATCCTCCTCAACACCATTTGCCGCTGCATCCTCCTCACCACCATCACCATTTCCTGCATTTGTTGTCTTCCCCTTTGTCTTACCGGGTTCTGCCATTACTGCCTTTTCCTGCATCCTCCTCCTAAACACCAGATCCCGCAACACCATTTCCTCCTCCTCAACACCTGCATCCTCCTGAACACCATTTGCTGCTGCATCCTCCACCTCACCGCCATTTCCAGCATCCTCCTCAACACCATTTCCTGCATGCTCCTGTATGATATAACAGCATTCAGAAAATAATAACAGGATAAGCAGTCAGACCCTTTAAATATTGAAGAGAGCATAAATCTTACCGGGCTAGGCTTCTTATTCTTGTTGGTTTTCTTGTAGCCAGTTTCAGCTAACGTTTTGTGCCTTGAACCCTTAGGCCTGCCCCTTTTCCTTTTCTTAATTACAGGGTCTTTGATAACAAGGTCCATGGCAGCTGGACAGGAGTCTACGGCAGTAGCATCGGCAGCAGGATTGCTAACTGAGGAAAACGTTCTGCCTTCAGTGGCTGATGTCAATGTACTAACTACAGGAACATTTTCCTTGCTCTTCTTGTCCCTACGCTCATTAACAGCTAACTGAAGCTTCGACAGTGTTTCAATTACCATATGGACCGTTTGATCGTCCACCATGGCAGCGGTTTCACATAAGGGCTCGAGTTTTTGCATCATTTTGTTGAATCTCTTCACATTGACCGTGTCCCCCGGATCATGGTAGGCCACCTTCACCCTAGTGTGCTTCCGGGGTATGTCCTTCCTCCAACGGTCTACAACGTACTTCTCTGGTAGATCTTCAACCAAGTTTTCATCCAAAATCCTAATACAGTGTTTGCAAAGTATGCCACTTGTCTCAAACTTCCTACAGTCACACTGCACCTCCTTTGTCATTGGACAGAAAGTAACGTTGTAGTTTCGTCGCCTGTTTGTAATGACATCCTCACTCGCACCGGGAGGTACTATCCATACACGATCGACCACCGAATACTGAATAAGGTTTTCAGACAAAACCTTCTCTCCTCGGACGTTGCAATACATCATTCTCGTACACTCCTTTTGAACTTCTTGAAACTTGTTGTCCGTGTATAACTTCTGGAATATTTCTTCGACTCTGAATCCACTAACCAACCTCCTAAGGTACTTCGAGCAGCGCGCATCTGCACTCAGTTCATCTCGAACGCGTTGATCCAAGGCCATGCAATACTTTTGAGGAAATTCATGGAGTTTTGTTTTGCGGTTCACATAGCCGTCAAAAAAGCGATTGATGCTCTCCACCCTTTGTGTGGTCTTCATACCGGCCCAAAAAAGCTCCTTCACGTACGCAGGCACCCACATATGACTCTCTTTGTGTAGGCTCTGTAGCCATTCATTGTCCTCCAACTTATACTCAGCAATAAACTCTGCCCATCGGGTTTGAAACTCCTCGGGGTCAAAGCTCTCATATACCACCTCTTTGAGGGGGTTGACGAACTCTTGGTAACTAGACAAAAATGATAACAGCAGAACAACAGCGACAGGTTAGCTTGTCTTTAATATGGGAATCAGATTATTACGCCTTTGAAACTAATATCAAGACCTTGAAAATTGTAATTGTAAAGCCAGGAGGAGGAATTTCACAACATACCGTGCACACTTGCCAAGTTTCTCAGGGATCTTGCTCATGATATGCCATATGCACCAACGATGCACCGTGTTTGGCATGACTTCAGCAAGGGGCCTCCGCATAGCTGCCGCTTGGTCGGTCAATATGGCTTTAGGAGCTCGATTGTTCATGCAAGCTAACCACTGTCGAAATATCCACGCAAACGTATCGCAGTCTTCATGTGAAATAAGAGCACATCCCAACAACAACGATTGCCCATGGTGGTTCACACCAACAAAGTTCGCAAACGGGAGCTCGTACTCATTCGTTAGGTATGTTGCGTCGAAGCAAACCACATCACCAAAGTCCTCATAAGCTACCCTACTTCTTGCATCCACCCACAACACATCCTTAAGCCTCCCTTCTTCATCCAAACGTTGAGCATGGAAAAAATTTTGGTTCCCGGTTTGCATTTTGTCAAAGTACTCCATCATTGCCACCGAGTCCCCTCCAACCATCTTCAACCGCCTAGCATTGTACACCTCATGTTGTAAATCTTTTACTGTCAGATCCATGTTACCCTTTCGTTCGGTCGCCATGAAACCGTGTATTTGAGAAACCGGTACACCTTGCTCGTACAAATCTGTCAGCGTCTTCTTCGCTTTGCAGGTTATTTGCTTCATGCGGTACTCCTTAACAAGCTTATAATTTGCCGGATCAATCGCGTGATTATGCTTTAGTTCCACGCTCTTCAACTCCCACAAGCCATCTTCGTTAACTTTAGCATAAACACGGGCCTGACATTCGCACTTTTTCGAAGTCCTCTTCATACCACTTAATTCATCCTCACATACCACCCCATCAACTAAACCACCTGAACCTCCATGACTCATTGCCTTTGCCCTCTTCTTCGCTTCCCTCCTAGCCCTCATGTCGGGTCTTCCCCAACACTCACACTTCCACGTGACTTTGATTTTTTTTGGGTCCCCCGTCTTAGAATTTACACCTTGAGCCCTTGTCACTCCAAACCATCCCTTCCTTAGGCTCCTCAACAACTACAGCTATTTCGTTGCTACCAACCACAGTGTGAGTCGTATGAATTGTTTCCAGGGGGGATAAATACCTAACATCCATGTCAAGTGCACAACTACCTGCATCATCTACGTCTTCTATATCCTCCTCCATATGGACGTTACTCCGAAACTTAACTCCACTGCCACAATCACCAACACCAACCTCACTGCCCCTTATAACGCTTTCTGTTTCCATTTCCATAATATCAATCTTCTCCAACAAAAACAATTAACCCTTCAAATAAAGAACACCAACATAATTACTACGACAACAATTAATACAGAACGCCAACATAATTATAATATAAAATTCAACACAAATCAACCAAACACATTTTCACAGCACACATTCAACCCAACACAGAAATATAACCAACCGACACAAATCAACCAACCAATTGAACAACCAACACAACCAATTTTCACATAACCTCACAAATCAACACATGGATTTTACAAAAAACATACGAAGACAACTCGTTGTTTTCAAAAACTAAAAAATTACATTTTAAAACAAAATCCTCCGGCCATTTCCGTCAACCTCAACCCCATTTTAACAGAGGAAAAAGTCCTTAAAATCCAATTACATTCATAATTATTCCGATTGCGGTCCGAGATTATGAGCTCAATTTCATGAATTGTGGGCGCATGACAAATACAGAACAAAACTCACAACTGCAACATGCGACGCTTAAATGGATCGGAAAAATACCTCGTAATTCGAAGATGTCCGTCTGGTTTTCAACTGGGTCTGTTTACCGGGTCTGGAAGCTGTACAAAACGGCGATGAGAGTGAAGATCAGAAAACTACATGCTAATTCTCTGAACAAGCTTCTGGGTATGTAAGCTGGGAATATTTTCCCGCCAAAACGTCAAGAAGGTAACGCCATCCATCTTATTGACGGAAGGATGTCCCCCACTCAGCAATACTCCAGGTACAGTCAGCGGTACAGTCAGCAACTTGACACATAGACGCACCCAACTCAGCAACTCATTAAGTGGAAAACTTCCACTTAATTTCCGAAATGCCATTGTGAGTAACAAACTTGTTACTCACAGTGAGTAACAGGGATTTCGCCTTACATTATGGTGCTTAAAAAACACCAGATTTTAGGTACAAACTTATTTAAAAAAAATAACTAAATAAAATCCGGGTACCCGTGTTCCGTCCCGGATAATTCGGGTACCCGAATACCAGATACCCGAATTATCCGGGACAAGACACGGGTCGACTTATCAACTACCTGAAGATCCGGGTAACCGGATTTTCTGGTACCCGAGTATCCGGGTACCCAAATTTGAACACCCCTACACCCAGGTGTACCATGCGCATGGTACACCCAAATCAAAACTAGTTTAAAAAAAAAAAAAAGAAAAAAGCGAAAATAACATAACTTATATTTGTAATGAATATCACGACTTTATAAAAGAACAGAGCATTGAAATATAAAGAACGTGATATTTTGGTGAAACAGTTTTTAAAAAAGGTAAAAGATAATTATCAATTGATTTTTATCACGTATTTAATGTCAAATCATTTCATAATATTCAGTTTTTTTATAATTTCTCTCTCTAAAATTATTTTTATCAAGATTTCATTTTCAGATTTCAAATTTTAAAATTTGAAATTCATTTTCAAAATTTCAAATTCCAATATTTTTATTCTGTTCTTTTTCTTTTTTAAAAAAATTCTCTAAATAACTAATTATATATTTTTATATTTTGTTATAAATTCATCTTGGTCATGTGTATCTATCATGTTCATTATATGACTTTTAAATGTCCATGTTTTGATTGTAATTTTAATGTACCTTTATTGTCACACAATGTTCATTACTTATTGTGATATGTTTTCTGAATTATGTTTTAACATGTTGGGTAAATTATATAAATAATGTTCTTTAAATAATATTATCATATTCTTTATTAATATAGCGAATGTTCTTTAGATCTATCAGAAAATCAATCATCAATAGAAGAGGTCCCAAAAGTATGTCGTCTTCATCAACTTTTATGATCTTGATTTAAGAAAATATACATATATACAATTAGATGAATTTTTTATTTTATATTTTTTTTTAAAAAAAATACGCAATTAGATGAACATAGTTTGTAACGTAAAGAACACATATTTCAAATCCAAAGAACATAGTTTGTGACTATAAAGAACATATAGTTAAGACCCAAAGAGCATATTAATTAAACTCAATGAACATATTCATTCCAATGAATATGGATAAAAAAAAAAAAAAAAAAAAAAACTGATAAAAGAACATTTATCCTAACCCAAAAGAACTTCATCTTCAACCTCCGAAAATAACACAATTTTTATTTTATTTAAAGTAGTAGTAATAATAATAATAATAATAATAATAATAATAATAATAATAATAATAATAATAATAAATTTACATTTTCTTTCAGTGATGAATTTGTTAACAATTATATATGAATAAATATAATAATCTAAAAACATCATCATCAACAATAAAATTATGAAATATAAATTGAAAAGAATATATAATTAAAAACTACCTTCTCATTTGATGACAAAATCTAAAATTAAATATCAATTGTCAAAAACATCAATCTGCTGATCATCAAGTGCAAATCGACAATCATAGATCGTGAAGAAATTCACGATGAGCCATCATTTTCTCTCTAAAAAATTTATTTCTTTCTCTTAAAATTTTATTTTCTCTCTAAAAATTCTCTATTTTTTCAAAAACTGATTATGAACAATTATGGATATGAGAAGCTAAAATTATTGAAAGGAAATAACAAAAATCCTTCAATTAAGGAGCATAAATTTAGGAAGCTGACTTGTTTTTTTTTTTTTTTTTTGAATGACAATTTTCATCCATGGTACACCTGGTGTACAATGTAAATTTCAGCAACTCTAAAGTTAATTATGTTATTTTGTCTATCGTCTCATTAATGCCCATCTACACTTCTCAAGGCCTAGGCGCAACTTTCAAGCGCCTACGCCATGTTATAGGCGCAAATCCGAGATGCCTACAAGCCATTTTTTAAACAATAAAAATTTTATAAAACTAACCGCAAAGTTTTTTGGCCTAGCAACCTTCTTCTCATGACCTGTCATTGATGAGAGACCGTCATGAATGTGGCAATTAAAGCAGTTGATGGGGTCAACATGACATATGTTAATTTTTATTCAAAAATTAAAAGAACGAGTCATATTGAAATTATATAAATTCAAAACCAAATAACACATAATTCTAAACCAAAGGAAATATGTTGTATTTTGCGTGGATGCAGTATGAGCACTTTGCAATTGGGAGCACCTCAATTTACTTAATTTCGAGGTAAGTAAGCTGTTAAATTTAATGAATTTGCTACTTATTAATTTTGTGGATTTGTTCCTTTTATCATAAAAGGGTTTTTAATTGCAAATTAATTTTTTTTTTGAAATGTGTATTGATTGTGCTCACCCTTGTGTATAGCATGGATGTAACACTGATTTTGAAGGGCCAAAAGTGTCATTGTGGTTTTCGTATGAGTGTAATCCCCCCCCCCCCCAGCCCACCCTCCACGCTTTGTTCTTGCTGTAAGCTTTCTTTTAGGAGCCATGGAACTCCAGCTTAGATAGAAAGGGTTCCCCTGAATAGAACATGGTTCTATGAGTTAATACCTTCCGAAATTGTTGAAATTTTTTAGGTGTTTTTTAATCCATGGCAGACGCAGTGAACGACGAATCACACTAAAGTATTACAAAAGTAGAAAATCACTAACAAAATGAGCGGAGAGAGAAAATAAAAACTTACTCTTTTAGGAGGCTAAAATTAACCCACGAATTGAAGCAATCAATTCGTTTTGCTATGACAGAGGTAATGAAGGAGAAGAGAGAAAGGAGTAAATGAGGGAAGTTTCGAAGAATAAAGGAGAGGGAATGGCCAATCGAGAGAAAAATAATAAAGAGAGGCCGTTTTAAGAGAACATATGATGAAATCAACACTTGAAATATAGTCAATGTTCAGAATCTGGTCTAATGTATATTCTCACAAAACAAATTAACATTAAGGAGTGTTGTTACAAAAAAAAATTCCAAGGTATTTTCTTTTTTTTTTTTTTTAAAAAAATGTTTTTGTAAAGAGATTTCTGACATTAGCAATAATAAATCTACAATGATTAGTAAAAGATAATAGCTTGTAAAAAAAAAAAAAAAAAAAAAAAAAAGTAAAAGATAATAGTTACCAAACTATTGTAATACCTAAAGAAATTTGAAATAACACTTATTAATAGTGTTTGGACAATTTATTCTCTAAAATAGTACAATGTTTATTTACTTGTTTGCTCTCATCAAAATTAATTACTCTTTACTTAAAATGATAAGAATAGTGTGCAGATATTTACACCCCTAAAAATATATATTTACATTTTTTTTCTCATTAATGTTGTCAACAACTAAAATTAAATGGAAAAAGCTCCCCAAATGGCTAGCTATGGCACGCGTTAGCCACCCTAGTCATTATAAAATTATCTAGGTATATAAGATTTTAAAAAATAAATCACATAAACGATATATCACTGGACAAAAATATACAAGTTGTAGAGTATCATACACTGCTGCTGTCTGCAGATAAATCCACATTCTGGCTTAACAAAGGAAATTATCATACCATTGACAAGGAAAGTTATGATACCCAGAGGAATTACAAACTGTTAAGGTCATATTTACAATGCACATAACAGCCAAATCAATCTCGGAAAGTTGTAATTCCTAAAAAAAATATTAGACAGCTCGTCATAGCAGCAAAGGCTTCAAGTTGCTAGTCCCACCCAAAATGTGACTCAAAAAATTGATAATCCGATGGCAGTTAAATTGAATCGCTTTGCTGAGGCAAAATATAGAAAATAACTTCTGAATCTTGAACTGAATGATACTATGCTGATCCACCCTAGCTTTTGAGTTGATTTATACAGTAAAGTGATTCAGTTCCGAAACTGAGGGCTGCAAGTTGGACAGTACCATTTCCCTTTGAATCTCGTTTCTGGGGTCAGTCCAACACACGCATAATGGAACCACTCTCCTCCTTGACACTGACAAAATCAGAATTTTACTTTCAGAATAATCAACTAAAATAACAATAATACAATCCGGAGGAAAAACAATGCAAAATAGCAGCTGAAGCTAATAAAGGAAATGGATGAAAGGTCCAAATTCAGGCGACAAAATTCCACCAAAAGAAGGTTAAAAAAACAATGAGAGAACTTGGCTATAGCCGTTCTTTGGCAATGACGTACATGGGTTAAACTAGTTGCTCCTAGTATCAATTAGTAGAAAATGTCAAGCCTTGACAGACAAAGCTAGACAAACAACTAATGGACAGATTCCATATTAGAATAAAAGTTTTACCCAATACAAATATCATATATTTGTCCTTAGATTTTGGTATAAACATTAAGTCAGAAAATTCACTGCCTTTTTCAATTCAAGTGAAAAGAAAGAGCATAATGGCAGTTGTATTGCAGGCTAAACCTACCAAAATCTAACGTTTCTTATTGTCAAACCACATATTAAGAACTAATGGACAAATGGCAACTAATTATTTTGGTAAAGTAACAAATACAATAAGCAACATAAACAGAGCATCTTGACGGAACTCCTTTTAAGTTTATTCTCTTTTACATACCTCCACCAAAAACCCTCTTTTGATCCTACTGAGAAAGTGGTGAGTTTTTCTATCAAAAGGGCGAAACCTTTCTCAAACAAGTTCACATTAGCAAAACAAATCCAGTAAACTACTAAATTGGACACAAGGATTCGAAATGTCAAAATCATTGTGAAGGGAAGCGTAATGGTGCAGTAAATAGGGTATACAATGTTGAATCTTCATTTTGTTCTAGTAAACCTGAATTATATCTACGGCGTTTTGTTTCAAACTTCAATAACCACATCCCTTGTCATTTATCAGCACTTCACACATACTTAAAAGAAAAAAAAAAAAAAAAAAAACTTGTCTGCGCACAAACTGAAGTTTGCAGCAATAAGGAAAAGCCCAAGTTGGCATGTATCTTTAGGAGCACCATTGAAATAGACAAAAGGCAAGAACTCTGGAGCCTTCAAACTTTAAAGAGCCATAAATCAATAGATATAAAGAGCAGTACCAAAAAAAAAAAAAAAAGAAAAGAAAAAAAAAAGAAAGAAAAAACGGCAAAAACTTACACTCTCATTGTCACATGCTATCATATCCCCAAAGGATACCTGCAATATTGAACATATAATTTTAAAAATTTAAGCAAGATTATATGTATTTAAATAGACTTTAGACAAATCCAAAGAACTCATTATTAAGTAATCACCTGATGACAAACGCAGTAGATTGGTTCATTTGGATCAATAGGCTGATCAGTATCAACAGGGACAGGGAATTCCTTTTTGTGGCTACCAGGAGGTGGCATTAGCTCTGAATCTTTATCTCGCTCACGGTCCCAATCCCTGTCTCTGTAACTAAAACGCCTTGATTGAGGTGTTCCATATGCACTTCGCTGCTTTTCAGATTTTGGTGCTGTAAGTATGGGAAGGGGTGGAAGAATGGCAGGCTCATCCGGTGGTAACTTTCCCTCTGCATAAGTTAAGAGGAAATATCAACAATGAGCACAAGCCTAACTTAACAGTAGCGCACTAACGCCTACCACCCCCCACACTCGGCCAAAAAAAAAAAAAAAAGAAAAGAAAAAAACATGACAATGATGATTTTAACTTTCCCTAACGTGTTGTTGAGTTGACTACGATCCATTGAGATAGGACCATGATGACTAGATGAGCCAAGAAATTCGAGCACAATCATCACCAACAATCAGAAGCAACACCCTCCCCTCCTTTATACATTTACCTAATATAAGTGCAACAAATCAATAACCAGCTCTACAGCTCTATGGGCTAAGTGAAAAGAGTATAAAAAGGCCGTTATTCAGATTTGCAATAGGAGAATACTAGAAAACAAAGTCAATCTATTATAACCCTCTTGATCATGGAAAGCAAGTATGTGGTTGAAGATATTTTAGATAAGGAGAGCTACAGCAGGTCAGAATTTGAAAAATACAATTGAACAAGATACCTTGCTTTAGATCTTCAGCAAAGTAGTTCAGGTCTTCATCTAGACGCTTTATATGACTATCTATCTGCAAGGAAATGCACTGCTTCAGGAGTTTAATTGCAAGGAAAACATGCAAATGAATATACATGGATCACATAATGTAATGTTTGGTGTCCACTCTTCCATTCAAAAGCTGTTTGTATAAGAGTTAAACGTTGTCATAAAAGTATTAGCTCAGACTTTAAATCACCAAACTTTCTGATTGCCACAAAACAAGTCATTCAGAAGACATCAATCACCTTTTAAATTAGCCACTAACAAGCACCAGAAGACTCATCACATAGAAATATGTGAAGAGCAAAATAGTACTAAAGTATCAAATGAATTACACCACAAAGGGCACCTGAAAACACCAGAATAGAAACGCTATACCAAGTTATCCCAAGTCTTAAGCTATTGTTCATTTGTTCCATAATTATTGCAACATGTAGAATTTCACGCTCCCTAACTCACAACTTTGACCATTGATGTCTTTATAGAGAAAAAGCAAGTTCTTTATGCTCATCATGACCTTAAAAAGACAATACAGAGACAAAAATAGAGCTTTCAGCATTTGAGAAATCTATAGAAATAATAAATAAATAAATAGATGGCTAGGATTTAGTACAAGCACAAAAATTATCTAGATGTTAGTATGTTACTCCCTTTGGTTTTTTTTTTTTATTGCATCACTTGCATTTACGCGAAGATTTAGGAGAGATTATTTGCTCTAATATTATATTTTGCAAGTGAGGCAAGTAGATATTTGATTTATCTAATAAAAGTACAACGAGGATCATAAAAGAGATAGCATGTGAGAGAGAGTAGTTTTTTTAATCATTTAAATAAGGACCATGAAGGAGAAAGGAATGATAAAATAGTTTGACTGGGGTTTTAGGGAAGAGAGAAAATAAAATATGGTATAAAGTTAACAAAATATAGAAGTGATGCATTTAAAAAAACAAAAGGCCAAATGAAGCAAGTGATGCATTTAAAAGATAACGGAGGAGTATTTTAGTTTACTATAGCTAACTACGCTAGAAGCTTCGATATATTGAAATGATGATGATGATGATGATGTTGATTACTTGGTGATCACAATCTAACTACTTCCTTACTATGACAATGATGATTTTAATATGGTGTAATAAGCAACTTGGGCTGGATTATTTTTATGTGTTTTTGCCTTTGGCAGCAAGGTCATATTACTTTCCTAGTTGCTTCGGGAGTAGACAATGAAAAACACAAATATGATATATGCTAGGGGCTAAGGATAATCAGTTGAGTATAGGCACAAAGAAGCATTGTAGTACTTGTAACTAGGCACTGAATTTCAGTACACGGTTTGATATTTAACTGCTCCACTTTACACATTGCCCTTCCCTTTGTACTCCTCTCAGAATATTAGTAAATTTTGTGTGTGAAAATATTAGTCAACTTGAGCTATAGTGATTTCAAAACCAACGAATTGTTGTCTCCAGTTCACACCTTTTTGTTTAGGTCTTAAACTTCAAGAAATATATCATGGACTTTATTTCAAAAACTTGGATTTAGTAAAGGTTCCTAGGATTCATATCAGTTTATTTTATCTCACAAGTGAACTCCACTATTGGAGGCCTTTAAGTATTCCTGCGAGGACATGAACAGTGAACATAATGCATTTTTTGAAACAAGTGTCACACCATTATCATCTTACACAAAAGTTGTCAAAGCATGTCTCTTCAAAACTATATTTCCAACCCTCAGATTTCTTGACCATCTTAGAGATTCAAGTTTTTAAACTGTGACTAATTTCATCGTTAAAGGGGTTGGGGGGTGTTCCTATTTCCTAACACCAACATTGGTGTAAGAGTTTCCTGCTTGAAAGAACTCCAAAAGACAAATCAAGTGTGTTCCATAGATTCTAATTCTTCCATTGCATAACATCAAAATTCTCCATCAAAAACATCTAGATCAGCATCCTCAGACTCACATATGACCATACCACAATAGGGACTAATTGGCAATTCAAGCCAATAAGAAGGGGGTCTAGTCGCTTCACCCTATTTTTTGCATTGTGGACCCTATAATAGCCATATGGGATTGCAATTTTAAAAATAAAAAGGTTGTGGATGTTCTTGGGGCTCTCCACCTTTATTGGCTTGAAATGTTGAAGGGCATATTATTACTAGTTGCTTAAAACTTGATTTAATTTTTGTTATAAAAAAGAAGTAAAAGTTTGAAGACCTAAAATAGCTACATTTAAGAACATAAACTTTGATAATAATACCAATGGTTCTCCCCTTAATAAGCAAATTAGTAGCCATAATTTGAGGCTCAAATTATTGTCCTCTAAGGCTTCGACACACGTATTACTAATAAATAATATGGTAGTGCAGACAATGGTTTTAAATCTCAGATGTGGTCACAATCGCGGTGACGGTCACATAACCACTTTCCCCAGGAATGTGGGTGGAATACAGCTGTTACAGCCTAATATATCGATTGTGGCAAGCTTAAATTCCTTTACAATGCGATTGCGATGCGATCATGTGGCCAAAATTTAATACCATGATGTAGACTTCTTCGTAGATAGTGGAAAGAAAATAGAGAAATAGATTGATAGAAAAAGATGTAGTGGGAGATCCCACATCACATAAAATAAGAAGAGAGAGAGAGAGAGAGAGAGAGAGAGAGAGAGAGAGAGAGAAAGAGAGTTAGTTAGTTAGTAGTAGAGTCACACATCACATGGGTTGAACGAGTTGGGTGAGGAAAATTTTCCATCTAAGGTAATGAGACAATGTTTGGGATACGACCAAAACAGTTTATGAGACAATTATATGAGTGGAGTAATACCCCAAAGCAACAAACAGACAACAAATCAACAAATCAAAATTAGAAATATTTGAAAGCACTTGTTTTGTCAAGATCTCTCTCCTAAAGCATGCATAGAAATGCTAAGGAATGACTAAGTGTGAGAAAATAGAAGGAAAGGTTATACTCCTTTTGTCCTACAATATATTGCCGATATCCATTTTTGGTCAAACTTTAATCTTTGACAAAAATTTCTCATCTAGTAAGTCCAAAACAAAAGTCATGTGAAATAATGGTAGGTTCGTCTCAATGTGTAGTTTTATAATATCAACTTTTTTTATAATTGTAGTTAATCCAAAACTAAAGAGATTAGTAGTCAAAAGCACATTTTGAATTCAAAATGAAATGGACATTCTATTAAGGGACATTCTCGGTTAAGGTTTGCAGACATATTAACACATAATAAGATTCCTAATGTGATTGGTGTGCTAGTCTAAAATTCACTATTGTACTAAGTACTTTGGCTACCATTTACTCCTAAATATACTACTATAATTTTCCCGGCATATTAATGCTAGCAGCCTAGCACTTACATCTTACATCTAGAATAAGCTGCCGACTACAGTATAACAATCCACCATCAATTCTCTAATTATTAGCAACGAAACGAGCATGTAAGTAACCAAAAGCTCCAACATTCAACACTAAAACGAGAATTCAGAGACTAAGGAGAAGCTTACAAGATCATGAGCTTGTCGAGCGAGTAAAACCTTCTCGGTACAAAGGCTTAACGCATTATCCTGAGTCGCTTCTATATCTTTCCGCAATTTGTCAAGTCCAACATCATCATCTTCACCATTATACCCTTTTTTTGAGCTCTGGCCCGAAATCCCTAAACAATACTTCGTTTGTTGCCTCGTCTGATTTATCATTCCTTCCACCACCACCACAAATCAACAAATTTCAAAAAACCCAAATCGAAAAATAACCCTAATTTTCCAAAATCAACCTCAAATTGAATTAAATTCAAAATTAAGAGAGAGAAATTACCCTGGGAACGTTCATCAAGCTCGCGGATTGTATTGAGAAGCCTTTGAAGCTCAGCAGGCAAGGTACTGGCATCTGTCAATTCACAGAAAATTGGGAAATTAATCAAATGAAAAATGGGGATTGAGAAATTAATCAAGCATAATAAAATGAAGATAATTAGGGGAATAAGAACCCTAACATTCCAAATAATCATCGACGTAAACACCAGTTCTTGCAATCGCCATTGTTTATCACTCTTGTAGTGCGCTATTGAGGTTTGTGTTTGTCGAATTATGGTGGTGTCACTTCTCTCTCTTTCTATATTTTGATCTCAGAAAAGGAGGGAAGCAAGACTTTAATTTTGTGAATTGCTAAACCACGTCCGGTATTTACCGGATAATGCCTGTATCTTAACATGATTTTACAAACATGTCCCCATATAAAATGTACCCTATTTCACTTTCACTTTCACTTTCTTTAACCACTCTCTAACTTGTTACCCCACCAACCACCAAACAACCATCACCTACGAACAACCACCACGTCATATTTTTTTTTAAGAAAAATTGCTTATTTTTACCAATTAGCGCAAACGGTGAATGGACGAGTTTAAGGAAGCACGACGCCACTGGAAAGGCCGTCGAAGCATACGGAGTCGAGGAATGCTCTGAATTTTTATCGATTTTTTTTTTCGTAATCATAGAAGGAACGCCTTAAATTTTAGAATCACCCTTGGAACATTCTAAAATTTCAGGCGTTCAGGGGGGAAACGCCTGAAATTTTAGAATGTTATGGGGGGAAACGCCTAAAATTTTAGAATGTTTCGGGGAGATTCTAAAATTTCAGGTGTTCCTTCCATGGAACATTCTAAAATTTCAGGCGTTCGTCTAGAACGACTGAAATAAAAAAAAAAAAAAAATGTAAAACAAGTACCTGATCGCCAACCCCCTTACCTTTCCGATTTCTTGTCATCGTCCCTTGTAGCCGGTCGCAACCCTTGGTGGCGACGGAATTGTGGTGGCTTTGCTTGGTCGTGACGGAATTGTGGTGGTTTGCTTGGTGGTGGTTGTGGATGAAATTCAAAGGTGAAGAGAAAGAAAAGTAAAAGTGAAAATAAGAGAGAGAAGATTGAGGAGTTATTTAAGAAAGGGTTACTTTAGGGAGTTCATATAAAAATACGGGCGTTACCCGATAAATACCGGACGTGGTTTAGTACCTTTTTTTAAAGGGTTTTCAAATTTCTGTTACTAGTTGTGCTAAATTACAACGGATACTAACTTAAGGCTTAGGCTATATTTTTTTTTTTTTTTTTTTTTTTTTTTTTTGGAAAAAATTTGCCAAATACGGCCATTTAAAATATCAAATTTGATAAATGCGGCCTCTTAAAGTACCTATAAATAATCTCATGCATTTTCTTTTTCCATTTTTCTACTTTCACTTTGTTGCACTACCGACTACACACTTCTCACTTTTTATTCACAATCACAAGTGGTGAACAAGCCACCCTTTTACCACCTTCGATCCAATCCATTTCCTCACAATTTTGATGGAATTACTACCCCGTTTGACCCATTTTCTCAATCTTTGTGTAGAGCAGAATGAATTTTGTTGTAAGTACTGGGTTGAATCTCTCCAACTTCACGAATTCAATTTTTTTGGAAACAAATTAGGTGGAAAAAATACCCAAATATCTCCACTCATTTCCTAATTTTGTTATTTTCAGCAACAAAACTCTTTACGGTTTTTAATTACCCAATAACCCAACAAAACGCGTGAACGATAGCAAAATGCCTAACGTCATTATTTAAAAAAATAAAAAATAGGTGTCAATTAACAAAATATTGAAACTTTTACTCTACAATTTGCTATTTTTATTTTAAAAGACTACAATTGGCAAAGTGGTTATTCTATATTGCTGCATTTGACAAATTTTCCTTTTTTGTTTTTTTACTTTCCTATTTACCCAATTCATCATTTTGACTAATGATAGTGATTTATACGTAAGAAAAAAATATAGGCTTATGGGTACTTGTTAATAATTATTGATAATTTAAAATATTGCTTTCACTTAATGATAATTAAAGATATTATTGAGCAAAGTTTTGCATTGGTAAGTGCCTATAAAAAATAAGGATGAAGTATCACTTAATTTTCTCCTCTTTTTTTTTTTCAAATGTTATACTTTAACCGACACATAATTTTAAATAAATGAATTGACTTTAAAGCTTTGATATAAAAAATTATAAATGTGGTAGTTGGGTGTTAAAAAAGGAAAAATTGTTATTATTAATCCCAACTTTGGGCCATTTACTTTAATTAATCCCAACTATCGATCATTCCTGAATAATCCCAACTTTGGGGGGCATTTTCTTTCATTAGGCCCAAACCGGTCAACAAAAGTCAATGACCTGTTAGCAATTAGTCTAAGCTGCACCCTTGTGCAACTATTCTACATGCAACACCGGCCCAATAAAGAAGCCCAGTTGCAAAACTTGCCCAAACAAAAACGCGACCCACTTCCCTAACCGCCATATTTTGCCTTTCAATTTATTTATTTTTTTAAAAAAAAAAACGTTTTACTTCTCATTAATTTTTCAAAAATTTCTGCAATTAATTTCTCTGATTTTCTCTCTCCAAACCTCATTCTCTCTCCTCTACATGATTTTACGTCAATAAAAACTGAAAAATCAATAATGGATATACGAGAAGAGATGCAAAATCAAAAGGATTATCCCAAGAAAAGGTAAATTTGCACTGATTTTTGTCCGAATTATCTGAATTTTCATCTGAATTTTTCGAAACTCTGTTCTTCGAAAATTTTCCGTTAATTAGTGAAATTGGTGTAAAATTGTTTAGATTAGTTTGTATTTACATTATTTCACTTGCTTTTGTAAAAAATTGTTTAGATTAATTTTTGTGGGTGAATTCATAAAGTAACGCAAGTTTTTCACTTGTTTTTGTAGAAAATCAAAAAATACTTCAACATCTACTGGAAATCAAGATGATGTGTAAGTATAGATATTTATTTTTAGATTGTCGTTTCTATAAATTAAAAGTATATTGTGGTGTTAAATTGTTGATATAAACCCTAATTTTCTTGAATAGGCCGCTTAATAAAATGTTCGGCATTAAAAAGAAAAAAGTTGCAAAGAGTCCTACTGTAGATCCAAAATTACTCAATGACATTTCGAAACAAGTTGCAGAAGAAGGGGAAAATCAAGACAACAGGTATGTTCATTTTTTTCTTGCTCATGTTCGTTCGTTTTCAGGAATGGTCGGTATTGATGTTGGTGAGATGGTTGTGAGTGGGTGGAAAGAAATGTGGAACTGATGTTGGTGTTTTTTGTTGATTGCTTGAGTGGGTGGAAAGAAATGTGTGTGGGTGGAAAGAAATGTGGAACTGATGTTGGTGTTTTTTGTTGATTGCTTGAGGAGGGAGATTGAGTATGGAGCAGGGGAGTGTTGGTGAGTGGTTGGTGTGGTGTGGTATTAGGAGTTGTGGGGTGTAGGATAAAAGAGCGGGAAGTAGGGTAACAAAATAGGCAGTGAATTATTTGTTGCCTTGTTCATTTTTTAAATAGTGATGTTCATGTTTGAGAACATTATATTCATAATATCTGAATAATAAGTAGTTTGATTTTAAACTATAATTGTCATTGCATATTAGTGTAGAAGTATAAGCTATTGTAAGGCATGACTTGTGAATTGTGACAGTGCTATAAGCAGATGAATCTTATAAAGTTATATGTGAAGATGTAGAGCAATATATCTAAATTGTTGGGAAATATGTGAAGATGTATCAATATGTCTGAATTGTGTGATTATGCAATTTCTTAAACTTGTTCATAAAGCTCACTGTTTTACACAACTTGTTACTCCAGAGTCAACAATGAAGTTGAACCACCAAAACAAGGACAAGAACAACCACCATAAGAAGTTGCAGAAGGGGAAAAACCACCAGAAGAACTATCAAAAGAAGCACGAAAAGAACAAGAAGAACCACAAAAAGATCAATCAAAAGCAACAGTTGTACCAAGAAAAAGGTATGAAATGCTTATGTACATTGTATGTTTACATTGTAAATGCATATATTCATATTTAAATGCTTAAGTTCACATTTTAAAATACATAATCTGAAACAAGCAAACATATTCAGCTATGTTAAAAGTGTATTGCCTGAAAATCCCCTCCACCCTTTGCACTTCCATATTCATATTGTAAATGCATATATTAATATTTAAATGCTTAAGTTCATAGTTGGAGGGCCATTTTAATTGCTCTTTTTTTATTGCTTCTTGACTCTCCCACTTCTTAATGCACCTTACAAGTTCAAACTAGTTCAAATAAGTGGTAATAAGGGAAGCCGCCACTGTGCCATGATCAAGAGAAGATTGCATGTGATTAATGTTCACATTTTTAATGCATATATGCATATTTACAATACTTATGTTCACATTCAGAAATATTTTGTTCACTGTCTATAAATTATATGTTCACTTTCTGTAATGCATATGTTCACATTTCTTAAAAATGATTATGTTCAATGCTTATGTTCACATTCAGAAATAATTATGTTCACTGTCTATAAATTATATGTTCACTTTCTGTAATGCATATGTTCACATTTCTTAAAAATGATTATGTTCAATGCTTATACTCAAATTCAGAAATGATTATGTTCACTTTCTATATGCATATATTCATTTTTTTAATCTTACATTCATTCTATTAGGGTGAAGCATATTGCAACAAAAAATAGAACATCAAACAAAAGTTCAGAAGCCTCAAGCAAGAGTTCACAAGCTGAAGATCAACAGAACAAACAAAAATCAAAGACAGAAAAGAAAAAAGAGAAAGAAGGGGGGGTGAAAGAAAAGAAAACTCAGAAAAGTGAGAAAGTTGAAGTGGTGAAGGGAAAGAAAAGTGAAAAATCTGAGAATGTGAAAGGAAAGAAAAGTATGAAAAATGAGAAAGTACAAGAGGTGGTGAATCTTAATGATTTTGAAGGTGTGGATGATTATGGTAAGTTGGTAGTGAGGGTTGGCCATTTCAAATTCATGACGTTTGCAACAAATTTGAGCGCTTCTAAAAAACAAGCAATTGTTGACATGGGATTTGGAGCATTGCTTGATGTAATCTGCCACTAAATGATCAATCATTTTCTGCTTGGCTTGTGCATTGTTTTGAAGAGCATAGCCGCACACTTTATCTTCCATACAACAAATCTGTTGTTATTTGTGAAGATGATGTTGAAGTTGTGTATGGAATCCCGAGAGGGGAGAAAGAAGTAAAGGAAGTTGAAGATAAGGAACAAGAAGACCCTCCTTTAACTAGATGGAGGAAATATTGGGGTGTTGTATCTGGCAGCCCTAAAACACACAAAATTTTGCAGAAGTATGAGTCTGAGGAAGGAAAGAAGAAGAAGTTGGAAGAAAAGATGAACAAAAAGAAGCTAAAAATGAACACTGGACCTATTGAACCTGCGAAAGTGAACAATGGTGAAGTTGATGAAATCTTCATTATTGATTTCATTGTGTTAGCTGTAAATTGCTTCATGAAGTGCAGCCAAAGCATACATTGCCACTATAAGTTTCTGTTCTCAATAAAAAATGTCTTTGAACTCAAGGAATACAATTGGTGCAAGTATGTCCTTGATAGCTTAATGGATACAAGCATTACTTGGAAATCGAATCCAAGTGGGTTTTACAAGGGACCTCTGCCTTTTCTTCTGGTATTCCTCTTTTCCATTTTCTTATATAATATGTTCATATTTTTTATTATATTTGTACTTATGCTAATATTGATAATTTTTTTTTCTGTTTTTCTTTTCAGTTGTTTTACTTTGATCGCATTCAAAAGACAAGTATCATGCCACCAAGAACTCCTCCTATCATATCTGTATGGACAAAGGATATGGTGATCGAAAGGATGAAGTTGGAGAGCATTGGAATTGGATTGGGTAATATTTTGCCTAGAATTGAAATAAAAAAGACAACAACTCAAGAAGAATCAACTCATGAACCAAAACCAACAGCCAAGGTTTGATTCGAAAATATACCTATACTATTGCATATTCATTATTTTTATACCTTATGTTCATAGATAATTTCGAAATTTTTATAATGTAAATATTCTCATTAAGTACGTTTATGTATATGTATTCTTTCTGAAATGCATATGTTCATATTTTTTATGCATATGTTCATATTCTTTATCCATATATTCATATGTTCATAAACAATTAATGTGTTCATATTTTGAATAGTCGTTACATTCACTTTCTGAAATGCATGTGTTTATATATTTTATGCCTATGTTCACTTTCTAAAAAGCATGTGCTCATATAGTTATGCATATGTTTATGAAATTCATATTTTTATGAAATATTCTCATTAAGTATGTTTATGTATATGTTATCTTTCTGAAATGCATATGTTCATATTTTTCACTCATAAGTTCATATTCTTTATGCATATGTTCATATGTTCATATTCTTTATGCATTCACCAAGGTAAACAATATATATGTGTTCATATATTTTATACCTATGTTCACTTTCTGAAAAGCTTATATTCATTACCTTTGTTTTGTATGTTCATTTTGTAGGAGAAATTTATGGAAGATTTTATTGACTTGGTCAAAACTATGGGAGGATATTGTGAAAAACTGGGTGAAAAACTGAAGCATGCAAAAGAACATTTTCCAAATAATCTTCTTTTCAAAACTGTGGGAGATTATATTGAAAAGAAATTGAAGGATCCTTCAAATCCTTCAATCTTGAGTCAAGATGAAGACATATTTGGTACAGAGTCTTTCTTGAATGCTTTAGATAAGGCTGAAAGAGATTATTTGGAGAAGTTACAAGCTGAAAAGAGAGTAAGAGAAAAAATAGAAGCAAAGGGGAAGAAGAAAGTGAGGGAGTCATTCAATCCAGAAACTGCATTTAACTTGGGAATTGACAAAGAAAACACTCCTAGCCTAATGGTTCATTCGACGGAGACAGAAAAAGGACAACGTATTAATTTGAACCTCGAGCTGTCCATGGGAGGGTCAAGTAGTGTACAAATGGTAACCATGGGAGGGCAAAGTGGTGCACAAATTCAGACCATGGGAATGTCAACTGGTGCAGATGTAGAGATGGTGGGAGGGTCAAGTGGTGCACAAATGGAGTCGGTGGGAGGGTTAAGTGGTGCTCAAATGGAACAGGTGTTTGAAAAATCAGAATTTGATCATATGTACACTACATTTGAGGACATTTTGAATAACCCATTGAGTTCAGAATTTCAATATCAAGGGTAATGTGACTCTTAACTATGGTAAATATTTTGTAATAACTAGCTAAGAAAGTCTAATGTAATGTAAATAAAACACTAATGTAAAATTTTTGGATGAACAAACAACAAAAAGTAATGTAAATTTTTTGGACATGGAAAATAAATATATATTCTATGAAAATTATAAATTATTTAATGGAGTTTCTGTTTTACTATATATATTCATCTATTATTATTTTATATTCTTTTTGGTTTATGTTATGTTCATCTATTCACATGTATAAAGAAGTAGCAAAAAATTTGGGGTAAAAGCATAAAAAAAAACCTTATGTTCATTTGTATTAAGAAATTGTTCATTTATATTCACATATTGTTCATTTTTATTTATTATCTTATGCTATTATACCCTATGTTCATAGATAATTTCGAAATATTCATAATGTAAATATATTCGTATTTTTTACGCATAATGTTCACTATTTGAAATGCTTATATTCAATTTAAAAAAACCAATGCTTATGTTCATATTTTGAATGAAGACATTTTCCTAACTTTTCACCTTTTATTAAAACTAATGATGTTATTTTATGTAGTGAACAAAAAGAAATTGAAACTGAAATTGTCAAACGACCTAGAAGACAAGTTCACAATTTGCCACCTTGTCTCAAATCACCATTCATGGTAAAATACAAAGATTTATTCAAGGATGTGAATGCAATGAATGCAATAATTTCTGACTATGCATTCAATGATGGTCCTAAGGAGTAAGTTGCTCATTAATATATTTGTTCATAAAATAATCTTTTTTGTTTATATCTATATTTATTGTTCATTTTCTAAAAAGGGGTTGTTTTGTTTGTTTATTGTGTGTGAAGTGAGGTGAAGTACTTTTATGGAGAAACTAGTATTAACATATCTCAAATTAAGACACTAGGCACAGATGAAGAAATCGACAATTCCATCATTGATGCTTGGGCAGCAATTTTAAATTACAAGTGTCGAAAAAACAGCATATACTCTAGCACCATTCCTTATGTAAGTAAATCTGTTTTTACACTTAAGTATATATTTGATGTTCTTCTTTAATGTATCAGAAGCTCATTAATATTTTATTAAAAGTTCATATATTAGAACTAGAAGTTCACTAATATCTTATTAATAGTTCATATTAGAACTTATTTATTTATGTTTTTTTTATTTATATGCAGGTGATAGTGTGCACAAACCAAATTGTTAAGGAAGAGGATGACATGAAAACAAGAATTTCAAAATTCATTGCTAGACTTCAAGATGAAGTGAAAAACAACAGTATCAAAAAAATAAAAGAAGTTAAACAATTTGATATGATTGATAATAGAAAGCTTCCCATGAATATGAAAGCATAAGATAAATATGGTTTCAGTCCCATAAAAATGGTAAATACTAAATACTCATCTTTGTTCATTTGAACTTTGTGTGTTGTTCACTAATATATTTCTAATGTTCATTTTGGTATAACTAACTATTAAATATGAATTTTTAAAATTAGCTTGAAGCTTTTATTGGGTTTTTGAAAAACAAGGTTATAAAGGAAAAGATTTGGATGCAGTAAAAGCTTTCAAGCCTAACTTGATAAAAATGAAATGGAGGAGCAATTAGGACCATAAAAATTGTGGTGTTTATTTGTTGAAAGCATATGGAAACATATACATCAGAACCTTCAGTAGAATGGGTTTGTGATATGAAAGCTGATGATGTAAGTTTTCAACCTTTTAAAATTCAATTTTATATTTATGTTCATTTATATAGCTTATTTGTTCATAATTGTAATATCTATGTTCATATTGCTTCTAGAATGATCAAATCAGGAAGCTTAGAGTGAAATATTGTGCTGAGATATTACTAAGCAATACCAACAGGGAAGCACACAGAATAAAGATGGCTGCAAGACAAAGGATGGAAGAATCCACTTAGTTTTTATAGTTAATTACTTTGCAAAGACAGCTTACTTTTAACTATTCATTGCTTTGGATAATAGTTGTGGATTTCTTTTATGACTTGAAACATTGGTTTGTATGATATTATGCATTTTGATTTGAGATTTTATTCATTATTATATAATGGAAGATCACTTGTATAATGCTAATTGATCATTTTTCTTTTCTACTATGTTAAGTTGCATAATATATATAAAAGAAATAAAAAATCAATAACTTAATTCTTGAAAATGAAAAGCATTTATAAAATGAAATAAGTAATAATGTGTTTTGTTACAACTTTTAGGTGATTGAATAAGTTGTCATTTATTAAAAAATCTAAACATTGATTGTCTTATCAAACATGGATAACATTTCATTATATTGTGAAACATTTGAAGATCCACCAACTTCACACCCTTCATTTGTAGCATTGCGCCCAGCATCAAAATACTTAAAAAAAAAAGATAAAATAAAAAACAATTACAAAAACACATAAGTTCAAAATAAAAAGCATATGTTCATAAACGTAAATAAGTTGTTCAGATTTACCTGATACCATTTGCTGTTCTCATATTGAAAACTTCCTTTTTTAGCTTGATATGGATGAAGAAGGTTGATTCGCATTTGTTGAGATATTAGTGTTTTTCTTTGAAGGTTGTCGTCCAATATCCTGTAAAATAAATGTTCAGATGCTATTGCATAAAATTCATGTAAATAAACTTAAATTTCACATAGATGATTACTTTTGATGATGAAGTTTGAGAAGCATTTGTTGAATTATAAGTATTTTCCCTTGATGAAGTTTGAGCATCATTTGCAGGTACTTTTCTCTTCTTACTTGCACCTTGAACACCCTACAAATATTATAAACATTAATAATAGAATACTATTACAATTAGAAAGTATTTTAAAAATTACCATAGATGATTACCCATTCTTCTGTTTTGGAAGGACATTAAATCTTTTGTTGTTGGGTGTGAATAAGTCAAAGGATCATCATCATCATCTAAAACCTGTAATATAAAACACAAATATAATTATGTTCATATCCCATACAAATATATTCACTTAACTACACAAAAAATTCATAAAAGTACCTGAAAAACCTCTTGAGCAGTAGCTTTAACTTCATCCTTGTATTTATCTACTTTTTTCTTCCACCCCTTGGCCTTATTACAAGCTTCTTTGGCCTATCATTTCTTTCACCCTTTTTCCTAATTACTTTCGGATTTTGAATAGGTTGTGTATCCTTTCAACCTCTTGAACCTCTTCTCCATCATCAAAATCTATTGGCCCCGTAACACTCTCAACCTTCTCCCTTAACATTTCAAAGGTATATTCAATTTCAGCTCGTGCTTCAAGATGATCTTGGCAAGATGTAACAAGTTGAACAAACTTTCTTAACATTTGAGCTCTCCAAATAGAAGAAGAAATCACATTCTCTTGAACAACATCTTCATCAACCACATGACTACACATAGCGGTTTTGGTCCATCTCTTAACATTATATTCTTCGGGGATCTTTTGAACACAATGAATGTTGTAAATACGAAGAGAATGTGAACACAATAAACCCATTTCACTCCAATACTTACATGTACAGTTGATTACCCTAGTGAATTTATTTAAAACAACCTCATGCCTAATTATATCCTTGTTAGGCCTCCATACCAAGTAACTAATTGTCTCATCATTTTCATACTTTCTCTCTTGAGAACAAGAAATGGCTTGATCTTCAAACACAATATAAACCGAAATAGTATAAAACTCTCTAGCATGAATAAGAAGACTTACATTAGCAATCGCCAAATGACGATTACCTTTCAAAAACCGAAAGTCTTGTTTGCTTTCCTTACTCCTCCACTCAGCCATAACATCAAGAAAAGTCTTGTAAAAATCACACAAACCATCCGTCTTCCTCAATCTATGAGAAACTGAACGATTTGTGGTTTCACTCCTTTGTGAACTCAAAACTCCTCCAAAAAAATATTCCTTAGAATAGGTTGGACACCATCTTTCTTTGATCGAGTACAAATAATTCAACCAATCATTATCATTACACTTGTACTTGTTCATCATCCTAGTATAAGAAAATTCATTTAAATAAACATCATATTCATATACTACATCATTATGTTCATAATAGATAATGAATTATGCAGAATAGTGAACAAAAACATATATATATATAATTAAATTACATATATTCATAAAATAATCCAAGAACTTCATAATATATTTAACTATGTTCATAAAACAATATAAAATGTTCATAAGAATAACAAAGAACAAAAGAACCAGTATACATGTTAATACTAAACCAACAAATTCATAAAAACTTATATACATAAAATAAATCTATAAATTCATAAAATATGTAATTATGTTCATAAACAAAAATAAATATGTTCATATAAATAACAATGACCACCAGTTTTATGATAAATATATTAAGCAAACACATGTTCATTTTATGATATCAAAAGTTCAATTGTTTCATAATAAGAGTTCATAATTTTGTACCTTGGCCAATAATGTTCGAATTCTACAGCAGTTTCACAATACTTGAGCAGATAATCAAAAAGATCAATGAACCCCTTCAAAGCTCTGAATTTACCGATATTTGTTTTTGAGTTCTCCCCAAGGTGCCATGTACACAAACAATGCCTAGAATTTGGGAAAATTTCTCTTATACCCGCTGCAATAGAAGGTGCTTGGTCTGTCATTATAGTAATCGGATGACGCCAACCTCCCATTGATCTCATGAAAGACTCAAACAACCATATGAAACTACTTGTTTTCTCATCTAGAACAAATCCCATACCAAACATGACATTGTTACTATGGTGATTCTTACCAACAAAAGGGGCACATATCATGCCATACTTGTTTGTTCTATAAGTAGTGTCAAAAACCATCAAGTCACCAAAGTGTTCATAATCCCTTTTCATTCTTCCATCTCTCCAAAAAGCACAAGTAAGGGAATTTCCTTCATTTTCACAAGTAAGGGAAATATTTATTTGCTTCATGCACTTGTATAAAATAATTAGAACTGTGTAGGCGTCAATTGAAGCGCGCCTACTTAAGCATGTGTGAATATGCTTGGCAATCATAGGAAGCAGGATTTAACATATGTGATTAGGGACAAATAAAGTAGGAAGCCGCCAACAAGTTTTTAAGGAACTTGTAAACCGTTCACGGATGATTTAAGGCAACCACGAATAAGGGGCAAAGATAGGCAACAACAACAATTGACCCATGAAGGTTACACCCCATTCATAATTCATGAGATTACTAACTCCATATGGTTCGGAACCACGAAAGGAGGATCGGGGATGATGATACGAATTGAGTCATGGAGTCACATTCGCTCGTATTGGCCTCTACTCAATTCTTATTATGAAAGGTATTTTCTGCGATCTCAAAGACACACAAACAAAGATTCAATTTGCTCCAAACTAAATTAGGCTAAATTGGTTGAATATTAATGCAACACATAATTCTAATTTTTAGTGACCACTTGAATTAAGAATAAGATTAAAGGTACCTAAACCGGTTGTCCAAATTATCTTATTAGTCGTGATTTCAATTACATATTCCCTTTAAACATGTAATATGGTGATCAACAAAACAATAGAATAAACAATAATAATATTGGAAGCAATTTAACCATAATATCGTTAGTCAAATCATCAAAAGTATAATAATAATAAACCTAAACATGATACTAGCAATAAAAATATAAGTAATTAAATAAATAGCTCACGTTGTGCGTTTCTTCAAATTGCTACATCATGAATAAAACGTTAGTAACTTCAAAGATTAATAAATCAAATTAAAATTAAATTAAATTAAAGGAGTTGATTTGGTCCAAACCCTCAATCGGTTCTACCTTTCACGCCTTGGTTTTAAGTACGGAATTTCGGGTATTGTATGGACTCCTTGGAGTGCTTAAGGGAGGAATAATGTAATTAGGAGAATAGGTTTAAGGCTAGAGTATGAGAGAGATGAGAGAATGTGTGTTGCTGCCCCGAATTGAAACTCGTAAATGAGCCTTGTATTTATAGAGAAAATGTGCGGGAGTGAGCTACGAAACCCTAGAAATGAGGCATTGTGAAAGAAATAATTTATCATTTTTAAAAGAGAAAACGCGTTAAGAAAAGAATCTGGGAAGATCTTGGTGTCGTGGCACGGTATTTAGTACTGCGACACGATAGTTAGTACCATGGCGCGGTAATTTCTAGTTTTTACGCGTTTTTAAAACTTCGATAACTTTTGATCCGTAACTCAGAATAAGGCATATAATATATCATTGGAAGATCATTATGTCTAATTTCTAACCCAATTAGAATCACGTCAAATTTAATTTTATTTATTTATTTTTAAATTTTAAGATATGGCTGTTTTAGTGCAAGGGTGTCCGTTTTGGGTCGAGTTTTAGTGTTTTGCTCATATCTTTTTTCGTTTTAAATCGAAATTGGTCTTATGATATGTCGTTGGGAAGCTTATTTCAAGTCATATCGAACCAATAATATTTGGATCAAAATTATGGGGCCATAAAATCAGTTTTGCTCAGTGTTTTAGTTGTGGTCACGAAAAGAAGAAAAATGGATTATGGTTTGGGAAAATAGGCTAGGAATCCGAGCCATCAAGTCTATTGGCCTTTTCCATAGTCAAAGCATTGTAAATATCCTTTCGAGTACACCCAAAATTCGGCGAACCACCAACTTCTTTGGACAAAAGATGTAGTGAATCAGTTACCCTAACACCACTAGCCTTCATTACACTTATGACCTTCAAGTGCTCTTTATTCACTTTTCTTTGAGACCTTAACAAATGTCTCTTGTCAATTGGTATAAAAGGATGATTATGATCCATCTCATGGTCCACAATAGTCCATACACCTTGTGCATCAATAATGAACTCCACAAAAGCGCCACAGTTTGTACGAAAATCTAACTTCTCAAACTTCCTTACATGCTTCTTAGAATCATCCTTCAAACCAACATTTGAACATACATATCTCCTATTTCGCCAAACACTAGTCTTACCAACTGTTTGTACATTCCCCTTCCTTATACTAAAACCAATCTTAAAAGCATAATCATTGTACAAATCATATGTTTCATCATCACTACTTACTGTTTTCCTCATTAATTCAGATTCTTTAGCTTCAGTAAATACAGTTGCAGCTGTAGTATCTAAAATAAATAACACTGATTGTTCATAATGTATAATAAATAAGTTCATAACTTATGTACAGAATATCCAGAAGACCCCAAAATTTTTTCAAATAAAATGTTCATTATTAAATGTAATGTTCATTATTTAAAAGTCAATGATCATTATTTAATAGACAATGTTCATTATTTAATAGACAACGTTCATAAGTTCATAATTTTTTAAATGTAATGTTCATTATTTAAGAATCAAAGTTCATATTAAATAAACAATGTTCATAGCTTCATAATTTTAAATGTAATGTTCATTATTTAAGAGTCAATGTTCATAACAAATAAAATGTTACAAAAATCATAATAACAAACAATTTCAGTACGCTAACAATTAATCATAGTAATCACACAAAAATTAAATTAATATCACATTCATCAAAATTAGTGCAAAATACAGATATTAATATAATCGAAACGATGAATTTTCAGTAAATCAAACAAAATTAATAACAAAATCAAGACATAATCAATAAAATTAATATAAGCATAAATATATATATACATCAAATTGATCGAAAAAATTGCAGAAAATCAGATAAAAATTAATTCATAATAATTAAGAAAATCATATGAAATTCATACATAGATCAAATTGATCGAACATAACCAAAAATCAGATGAAATTCAATTCATATAAATTAAACAAAATACATAAAAATTGAATCGAAATTCATACACATATGAAATTGATTAAAGCTAACAAAATTCAATTCATATGAATTAAAAAAATCAGATAAAACATAATCCATCGGAATTAAGCACAAATTCACCACATAACAAATCGAAATTCATACATAAATCAAAACAATTACAATTGAAATTCACACAAAATTCAAACATTATAAATCGAAATTGATCGAAGCTAACCAAAAATCAAACAAAAAACAATTACAATTGAAACTAACCTATAAAAAACCTAATTACAATTCGCAAACAAACCACTAACCTGCATTGACGATGTTGTAAGGAACAAATTCAATCGAAAAATTGAAACAAAAGAGAAAAATAAGAAAACAGAGGAGAGAGAAATTAAAGAAGGAAGGAGAAAAAACAGAGGAGGAAAAATTATAATGAAATTTTTGATCGAAAAGTTTGATGAGAATTAGGAAAGAAAAGAGAAGAGAAAGAATTGGGAAGAAGGAAACCAAAAATTTTAAAAAGGAAACAAACTAACGCGGGAAGAATTGGGTTGTATGATTTGAGATGGGCTGCTTTTCATGCAGAAACTCTTGCGTTTCAGCCTGTTGCAGCTATTCTACATGCATGATGATGCATGTAAGAATATGCGAACCTTTTAGACCAGGTTATTGGACACGTGTCAACACGTGATTTGCCTAAAAAATATAAAATAAATAAAAAAATAAAAAAGTTTTTTTTTAAAAAATTTAAATAAAAAAAAAACCACCACCCCCACACTCATCCCCTTCCCCTCGCCGGAAACACTCCCACCGGAACACTTGTCCCCTTCCCCACCTGCCAGAACCCAGCCCCATCGTTCCCCTGACCCTGAAACTGCCGACTAACGTTCTCACTCCCTTCCTCCATCCCGTAAAACACCCCCCATCTCCCCCTTCCGAAAAACGAACCCTCTCCCCTCTGTCCTACTGGAAACGACCCAAAGATCCGGATCCGGCGCCCAATTGCTCTGCGACGGCGTCATCATGGACGTCATGGCTCTCGAATGCGTCGCCGAAGAAGCTCGCATCAACAAAGAAGCCGGCGCTGCGCTGTCATGTCCCGTATGTCCGACCCCCAACTCATCAAGGACATCAAACGCGCACCGAATTCGAGAAGGTGCGACGATGATTCGGTTGTTTGTGGTTGCCGGAATCTGGATGAACCTCTTTTGTTTGTGGTTGTCGGAACCCCTTTTGTTTGTGGTTGCCGGGATCTGGGTGAGGCAGGCACTGGGAAGGGAGATGTTGGTTTAGCGGTGGGAGTTGGGGAGGAAGAGAGGTGGGGCTGCGGTGGGATGGAGGTGGTCAGGTGGTTGGGTTTGTTTTTTTTTTTTTATATTTTTTTTACTAATAAAATTGCAACACGTGGCATTTAAGATTTTTTTTTTAATAAGTTACCTTTTCATCAAGTCACCGGTCATTTGACCTGATGAAAGAAAATGCCCCCCAAAGTTGGGATTATTCAGGAATAATCGATAGTTGGGATTAATTAAAGTAAATGGCCCAAAGTTGGGATTAATAATAACAATTTTTCCATTAAAAAATGGAAATTCTCTAAATAACCACCCTTTAAAACACACTATATATTACTCTCTCTATCCCTATTTTCTTTCCCCATTGCAAATAATGGGGTCAAACTTTAAAAACTTTGACCATAAATTTCTATTAATCAATAAAAGGTAATATAGTTTGTCATGTGGGATTTTGTTAAAATAATCTCATTGTATATTTTATTAATATCAAGTTTTTATAATTTTTACGCGTATAGAAATAAAGTTATTTACATTAAAATACACGTCTTGGAGACTCCGCAAAGTCCAATGGGACAAAAATAATAGGTACAGAGGGAGTAGAACTAACCACCTTTTAACTAACTACCTTTTTATTATATTATAAAAAAACCACCCCTAAAACTAAAAAAAGTTAGACATCAAATCACCACCGATGATTTCGATCAACATTTTTAAGGTTATATATAAATGTCTGCACACTATTTATGAACAACATTAAGACACTCAAAATTTAAAAGATAGGGATAAATTCTGATGCTTCAACTATTTATGAGAAGAAGGTTGGTCTTGGGGCTATCATGAGATATCATTTGGGTGAAGTCATGGCATCTACCTGAGTTCTGATTGAAGGAAGTTTCAGAGTTGACATTGTTGAAGCATCGACATGGACTGAAGATCACCATTGTAGTTGGGCTATTTAAGGTAACACTTAAGACAAACAACCTGAAATACTATCATCATCTGAAGAAAGGCATCGATCTCTTTTGCATGTTAGAAGAAATGGCAAAATTATGCTGTTGTTCATAAGCTAGCTCATGTTAGTAGTTCTCAATTTTCATGAGGTAATAAAAAAAGGTGCCACAACTCCACAATCAGGCGAATCAGCTCAAAGCTCTGTAATAAATGACATTATTTCTATGAAGAAATAAGTTCCTCCTCTGATCTGTTATCGTCACAAGAAAGTAAAATAAATAATATACACCACTTATAGACTTATTTCTTTAATTACAGGTTACAAACTTACAGTGCCATAATTAAGCTGATAACCTACTAAACTAGCATAAACTATGCCAAGTACTCGCATTAATCAGCCAAGTTCACCAGCATTATTCATCCGAAATTAGTTTCAATTTCATCCTTAAACATATTACGATGTATATAACATGTGTTATGGACGGAGTACTAAATAAACTAACGTGTCAACTAAATTAGACTCGAACACATAAAACTCAAGCATAACCACCATTAACTCGTATAATCTGACCATTAACCCATCCACCAGCATCACTAACCAAAAACCCAACAAGAGATGCAACATCTTCCACCTTCCCCAACCGTTTCAAAGGACACTCATCAGCAATTTTCTTAACCATCTCCTCTGATTTCCCCTCAAAGAACATCTCCGTCGCAACCGGCCCGGGTGCCACCGCATTCACCGTAATCCCACTCCCTTTCAACTCCTTCGCCAATATCGTCGTTATTGCTTCCACTGCCGCCTTCGACGCCGCATAAGCCCCATACTTCTCCTTCAAAGACCCCACCACCAGGGGCGGAACTAGGGTGGGTTCATTGAACCCACTGATTTTTTGAAAAAAATTAAAAACTTTTTTTTTTAAAAAAAAAATAAATTCGAAATAGGTTTAAATTAAATATTTGTGTATCATATACCAACAAGTAAAGCTGTAGCCCAGTGGTTATTTTTACCTCCCATCACACTAGAGTTTGTGGGTTCGAAACCCATAACTCACACTTTTTATTTTTTTTTGTTTCGTGTTTCCTCAAAACTTTACCCAGTTTTCCTCTTCCTCATTCCCCCAAATTGAAAAACCTGAAAACCCTAACTTCTTCCTCCTTCTATCTCTTCCCGTTCTTCCTCCTTCTCTTGCAGCACACCGCCGCAGCACTGCAGCAGCCAACAGAGCACAGTGTCAGCCGCAACGGAGCCTCACATCCCCGCATCGCACCACACCCACAACGGCCACAAGTAACAGCCAATCAACCATCTACCCGTCTACGTAAGTGAATTTGGGGATTTTTTTGGCTAATGTAATTTGCTTCTCAATTTGGGGATTTTTTTTTGCTTAATCGTTGAATACTTGAAATTCATATGCTAATATACATTACGAAATAAGGATTTTTTGTAAATTGTTGAAGATTGGTTATAATTTGCTAATTTACTTCTCAAGTTCTCAATTTGGGGATTTTTTATGTTACATTGTTGAATTTCATATGCTATTTCGTTTTCTGCCTTCTGGATTTCATATGCTATAATATGTTTACTAATTGATTGTAAATCTTTAATTACGATAGTTTTAATTAGTCTACATAATTTATTAGTCTCAAATGATTTTTTAAATATGGTTAGCTGATTAGAATTTAGAAACTGAGCAGTGTTTTTGTCATGACTCTATGGGTAAGAATTAGGGAAGTAGCTTCTTCTTGTTTTTGGTTAAGTGTTCTGCAAAAGTGCAAATAGTTTAGGTGTGGTATTCATGCTTTTAGGCTTTTAGCTTTTGTTTCCTTTTGCATCTGTTTGTACCTTTATTGCACTATCGTGGTATGTTGGATGAATCTTCTTCTCTCCTTATGTGGCTTTAGATAGTTTAAGTAGCTATGGTATGTTGGATGAGTCTTCTTCTCTCTATCTATGTGAAATGTGGTAGATAAGTAAATTTATTGTAGTTCTCTTGTTAAATTTGCTAGATTTTTATGATTGGCTTCTTCTCTCAATCTTGAGAGAGATTTTTTTTCAAGAGTTAGTGATGATGATGTATTGGAACGCTTCCAAAGTATGAAGACTCGAAGAATGCTTCTGTTGTCTTTTTTTTTTTTTTTTTCATTTTCCTATGTTAATCTATTTGTAATTCATAGTTTGAACTTATTTATGTACTGAATATTTAATTATTATATTTTTTTCCTTTTGTTAATTACGATTTCAAATTTCCGAAGTTTCGAACCCACACTTCGAAAATCCTGGTGACGCCACTGCCCACCACTGACGACGACCCTATCACGATTCTCCCCCCACCACCACGCTTGACTCTGTTGGCTGCCTCCTTGATACAGAGGAAGGTACCCCGGGTGTTGATAGCGAAAATACGGTCGAAGTGGGCTGCTTCGATGTCGAAGAGTGAGGAGTATTTGGAATCGAATACGCCAGCGGAGGTGACGACAAAAGGTTTGTTCCGCGGTGTTGAAGAGAGCTTTGACTTGGGTTTCGTCTGAGACGTCGGCTTGTACAGCGATTGCGCGTAGGGTGGTGATGGAGGAAATAGAGAGGGAGTTGATCAGCGTGGGTTTTGGAGGATGGAGAGGTGTAGTTTATTACGAGTTTTGCACCTATTGAGGCTAAGTGAAGTGCTACTCCTCGGCCTATTCCTCGTGATGCGCCAGTTATGATGGCGACTCGGTCTTGGAGTGTGTTAGTGGTGATGGTGGTGGTGGGTGAGGATGTCATTGTTGTAGGATCAGTGTTGTTGTGGGGTGATGCTGAGATGGTGTATTGGTGTGTAATGACTTCACTCTACAATCCCATAACTCATTTTATATCCGTTTCAAAAACTTTTGTAACATTTGATTTACAGTAATAAATTAGTGTAAATCTAACAATTTCAGTCTTTCAAAGTACTAATTTTAGACAATTTGGGGGGTAATTTTTAGGTAGCTTAAGAGTAGCTTTAAATAGGATATAATGCCTTATTGGAATAAATTTTATAAGTTTAATATTTTAGCAATAAGAGGTTTGTGTAGACATTTGTGTAGGTAAACCTCTAGTAAAAAAAACATACTCCCTCCATCCCATAATATATTTGTGGGTTTGGTGCCATGTACACAAACTATGTCTAAAATTTGGGGAAATTTCTCTTATACCCACTGCAATAGAAGGTGCTTGGTCTGTCATTATAGTAATCGGATGACGCCCACCTCCCATTGATCTCATGAAAGACTCAAACAACAATATGAAACTGCTTGTTTTCTCATCTAGAACAAATCCCATACCAAACATGACATTGTTACTATGGTGATTCTTACCAACAAAAGGGGCACATATCATGCCATACTTGTTTGTTCTATAAGTAGTGTCAAAAACCATCAAATCACCAAAGTGTTCATAATCCCTTTTCATTCTTCCATCTCTCCAAAAAAACACAAGTAAGGGAATTTCCTTCATTTTCACAAGTAAGGGAAATATTTATTTGCTTCATGCACTTGTATAAAATAATTATAACTGTGTAGGCGTCAATTGAAGCGCACCTACTTAAGCATGTGTGAATATGCTTGGCAATCATAGAAAGCAGGATTTGACATATGTGATTAGGGACTAATAAAGTAGGACGTCGCCAACAAGTTTTTAAGTAACTTGTAAACCGTTCACGGATCATTTAAGGCAGCCAAGAATAAGGGACAACGATAGACAACAACAACAATTGACCCATGAAGGTTACACCCCATTTATAATTCATGAGATTACTAACTCCATATGGTTCGGAACCACGAAAGGAGGATCGGGGATGATGATATGAAGTGAGTCATGGAGTCACATTCGCCCGTATTGGCCTCTACTCAATTCTTATTGTGAAAGGTATTTTCTGCGATCTCAAACACACACAAACAAAGATTCAATTTGTTCCAAACTAAATTAGGCTCAATTGGTTGAATATTAATGTAACACATAATTCTAAGTTTTAGTGACCACTTGAATTAAGAATAAGATTAAAGGTACCTAAACCGGTTGTCCAAATTATCTTATTAGTCGTGATTTTCAATTACATATTCCCCTTAAACATGTAATATGGTGATAAAAAAAACAATAGAATAAACAATAATATTGGAAGCAATTTAACCATAATATCGTTAGTCAAATCATCAAAAGTATAATAATAATAAACCTAAACATGATACTAGCAATAAAAATAAGAATAAGTAATTAAATAAATAGCTCACTGCACGTTGTGCATTTCTTCAAATTGCTACATCATGAATAAAACGTTAGTAACTTCAAAGAATAATAAATCAAATTAAAATTAAATTAAATTAAAGTAGAGTTGATTTGGTCCAAACCCTCAATCGGTTCTACCTTTCACGCCTTGGTTTAAGTACGTAATTTCGGGTATTGTATGGAATCCTTGGAGTGCTTAAGGGAGGAATAATGTAATTAGGAGAATAGGTTTAAGGTTAGAGTATGAGAGAGATGAGAATGTGTGTTGTTTCCCTGAAACTTGTAAGTGAGCCTTGTACTTATAGAGAAAATGTGCGGGAGTGAGCTACGGAACCCTAGAAATGAGGCACCGTGAAAGAAAAAGGTACCGCGTCCGGCATTAGGTACCGTGGAATGGTACAAATTTTATCATTTTTAAAAGAGAAACCGCGTTAAGAAAAGAATCTGGGAAGATCTTGGTGTCGTGGCACTGTATTTAGTACCGTGGCACGGCAGTTAGTACAGGGCGCGGTGATTTCCAGTTTTTATGGGTTTTTAAAATTTCGATAACTTTTGATCCTTAACTCAGACTAAGGCATATAATATATCATTGGAAAGATCTTTATGTCTAATTTCCAACCCAATTAGAATTAGGGCAATTTTTTTTTATTATTTTTTTTATTTTAAGATATGGCTATTTTAGGGCAAGGGTGTCGGTTTTGGGTCGAGTTTTAGTGTTTTGCTCATATCTTCTTCGTTTTAAATTGAAATTGGGCCTATGATATATTGTTGGGAATCTTATTTCAAGGCATATCCAACCAAATAATATTTGGATCAAAATATGGGGCCATAAAATCAGTTTTGCTCGGTGTTTTAGTTGTGGTCATGAAAAGAAGAAAAATGGATTATGGTTTGGGGAAGTGGGCTAGGAATTGGGTTATGGATATGTTTTTAAGCACTCCAAAGATTAAATACTCAACTTGACCAATTGGCGGTGGTGAAAGGTTGTTCATCATCAGGTTTGGTTCTAGGGAGACATTTTTAGGTGTCTACAAACTGTAATACACAAAATCTGAATTTATGGTGTGCTTAGGCCTTAGGGGCCTTACTATATGGCATGGAATAGGGGTCACTAAAAGGTGCAATTATTGGTAAACTCTCATTTGGTGATTGAGGAAGTTCCACCCCACTTTCCTATTATTGATATTATTCGTAAGTGTAAATCTCTTATCTCGTGGCATGGTTGGGAGGTCTATAGGACATTGTTATAGGGAATTGTGATATATCGTGTATTATGCATATTATTAGAGTCTTTTTATTAGTTTTCGAGTCTAGATTAGTTACTTATAGTTCATATAGGCTTGATTTGGTTTAGTTGCGATGATTTAGTATAGTGGCGTATCCAGGAATTCAGAAGTGTGGGTTCGGAATCATTAAAAGATAAGATATAGGTCCTCCGTTTGTTTTAATTGCAACATTGGGGATTTCACGCTTACCAATGCATATTTTATAACCTAAATATCTTAAGATAAATTTTGTAAAAATTATAAATAGCTGATATCATAAAAATATTTTTCGAGACGAATCTGACAAGATCCTGCTTGACTATATATATTTTTTAAATGTATGAATCACAAAACATGATCAAAGGACAGTATACGTAAATATTGTAAAATAATAAACGTTGCAATTAAAAAATAACGTAGCGAGTATAAATTAGATCTTAATAGATATTTTTGAATTTCGGATTACAATGGATAACATATGACTTAATACAATGGAATACAGTTAGAAAAAGGGATCTACAAAAACATTCGGATTTTCATATATACTTTGGAGAAGTAAGTTAGAGAGAATAAATAGTTAGGGTAAAGGTGTTTGATGTTTTGAGTCTTTGAATGAGTTTTTTGGGATATTGAAAGTTTAGAGAAGTAATTAAAAAAGCAAAAAAAAATAAAATAAAATAAAAATTAAAGCATTCGGAATTTCATACTTAGGAGAACAAAATTAGGGAGATAAAGGGGTTTGATATTTTTAATCTTTGAATGAGTAAATGAAGCAAAAGGTAGGAAAAAAAATTAATGGTCGTGGGATCGAACCCACAACCTTAAAGCCCAAGCGCACAAGTATAATATCCATTCTACCACTGAGCTATGCTGTTTTTCCATCTAACGTATGCGGAAAAATTGTATTTATTTGTTTATTTAAATTTTTAAATTTTTTTTTTTTCAAAAAATAAGTGGGTTCAGTGAACCCACTTGAACCCACCGTGGATCCGCCACTGATTTAGTGCTTTCATGGGTAGTTTTATTGTTTTTGATGTATTTCAGGATTGACGAGGCAATTTTGGAGATTTGATGATGTTGATATCTAAATTGAGGCTCACGAAGATCAACGATCGAAACTAAGTTCATTTAGCGCAATTATCAAGTCAAGCACGTCCTTGTTGGGTAAGGCATGGACGTGCCTAGTCGAGAAAAGAAGTCAAGATGCCAAGAAAAGAAGGAAAATCAGACGTGCTTGAGAACTCGAGCAGGGGGTCTATGCTTTGTGCGGGCATGGATGTGATAATGTGAGTGATGTGCAGGCACGTTCGTGCCTCACTGTTGACAAAGGTTATTAAAGTTTCTGCCTCAAGTTTTGGAAGAGACACGTTCATGTCCTTAGAAAAGCACGTCCGTGTATGAGCGAGTGTAAGATGGCACATTCGTTCCATGAGAACGGCACGTTCGTGCCTTTACGAAGGATGCCATGGACTACTATGTAGGCACGCCTGTGTCTATATGTGGGCACGTTTGTGCCCCTGTTACACCCAAAAATCAGTTTTTTGACTTTTGTTTGACTTTCTTGACTTTGACCGAGTTGAGAGGTTTATAGAGTTAGTAAAAGGTCTTTAGGTCGAATTGGTCAAGACATAAAAGCAACTGGGCTGATATCACTTAGAGGCCCAATAACATAGAGGTCTGTTTAGGAGGCTAGTGGATGATTTTAATTTTCAAAGAAGTGTTGGCGCCAAGAAGCATAACCGTACAACAGTTATGGGAGTCATCTATAACCGCTCCATTTTGCCGATAAATAGAAGTGCAAGAATTAAAAGAAGACATCAACAAATCAATCAACACCAAGCATTTCATTTCTTGTAAATTTTCTTCTTACCTTTCCTAGTTTCCCTTGGCTTAGTAGCCAAGCGATATTGTAGTTTATCACGTAGCATGTATTGAAGATCGTTTGTCTTTTCCAATTGTGTGATCATGGAGGTAACCTCTCCTTCAATTTATACAATTGAAGACCTGAATCTATCCCTTAATTAATGGAATGCATTTGTATCTTTTATCTTATATTTACCTACTCGTTTCTTTGAGCAATCTAACTTATTTTACTTCTTTTTAATTTGGAAAGCATTCTTATTGTTTTGTTTTCACGTTAGAGGATTTTCAATCTTTGAAACCGGTAACTCGAGGGCAAGCCCCCTAATACTCTAGAACAAGATAGCGTATTTAACTTGTTGGTAAAGAACAATATTTACCTCAAGTTTTCGTCGACCACAATGAGAGAACATTAAACTAAATCCATTTAACTTTGTTAATTTGGACGTTTTTCCCATGGCTCCTAAGCGTTCAGCATGTAAAGGAAACACTTAGGAAGATGTAATTCATCTGAACACAATCTTGAGACAATTTTAAAATTTAATTAACCAGATCTAGAAAATCAATTGCCAACAGGACACATGTCACACTCTTTCGAACCATTCAAGCCTCATACACAAAGGCAAGATGAATCGGTTCTAGAAGGAGTAGAGGACCAATCTCCTACCAGACACTTACTTAACATAATTTACACTAAATATGTGGAAATCGTGAAGAGTCTGATGGAAGATTTAAAAGAAAATAATAGAGAGCAATTGGGTAACTACTATCGCGTCATGGTAGAAGAAACCGCTAGAGTGGTAACGGTCTAGTTGTTTTGACTCTATTACCCAACAAGCGGTTACCAAGCAGGTAGATAGGATTTATTCTAGATATTAATGATATTCTAAACCCTACTAACGTGGCATTATCAAAGAGTGTAGCAATCGAAGTAGTTACAAGCTAAGGCATGAACCTTTAGAGGAGAAACATAACCAACTAAATGAGAAGTTGATGAATGTTTTAACCGCTTTAGGTAGTTGGATTACTGAAGTAAATCAAAGGGATAACATCCCTCTAGTATACCCTAGAGTAGAGAATATGACAAGATCTCATGCAAATCCGCCCCCTCTGTTAGTTCCAAGAAGTATCCCTCCTATTGGTTCTGACGTGGGGTATAGGAGTCAAGAGAGAATTAATGGTTTAGGGCCAGGTTATGAGTAAGGCTATAACCATAATGGTCAGGGTCCATCTTCTTCTTCCTTGCCTCTACCGGCTACCACATACCCATTAACCTCTTCAATGGGTAACATACCTCCTTTAGGAGTAGAGATTGGTGTCAGTTATGCCAACTATGGTATTGGAAATCTGTCAGATCCAGCATGCCATACTCAAGCTGTTGTATCTGCACAAAGGATGTCCTCTCAACCTATTGGCATGAATGGCCAACAATCATCTACACAACCTGGGAATTATAACCAATATTCATATGAATATCCAAACTCTGTCCACCCTACACAAGGTTCCTCATGGAACCAGGGTCAGGCCAGTGGTTTATATGGAGAAAGATATCCAACAATGTCTCAACCAATCCTAATATTTAGGAAAGACAGGCGTTAGGTATAGAGGTTTCTACAATCCTTAAGGGAACCAACTATAGACACCTGATTGTGTCTCCCCAAAAACCAAACCCAGTGATGAATACCTTTCAAGTCTTTGATTAACGAGTTCGGTGAAGATTGAAGAATCTCGTGCAGTTCCCTTAATCCTTGACCATATCTCTAACCTTACTTAAAACGTTTTAATCCAAAACTATTTATTTCGTGCCTTTAAACCCAAAATCATTTCATTTCGTGTCCGATCCATAAAAACGTCCGAACCAGATTATTTTGTTCCATAATCCTGGTCTAATTATTTTTTAGTTGGATGGGGTTTGAAAAGAGATTTCCTACTATACATTATAAGCCCAAATCCAACTTAAAATGAATAAATTATGGCCAAAATACTAAACCGAGCCTAAATCGAACCTAGGTCCACCTTACCTACGACCCAATGATCATGTGAGGGTCCAAATACAATATTCCCAATCCTAAACCAATTAGGATTCCTTAGGAGCTTCTAGAGTTCCTTATGAAGGTTCTAATCTATCCTTTCCAAAAAGATAAAGATCAAAAGAATTCGAAGCCGAATAAAACTTCTCATATGATAGTCCTTATCCCATCCAAATTAGAAGACGTCTTGATATGTTTCAATAATCTAATTCTATTAGAAATCAAACTTCGTACGGATTCATCATCATCGCAGAGCAACAAAATCATCGCGCCGTGATATCGCCTCGCAATGAAACCTGTTTTATTTCGATTCAAATTTTGATCTTTTCTGATCGCTTTGACTCTCTTTTTTCCCTATTAATAGAGGTCGTTTTCCCCGTTTCAGATCGTAAACAATCATCATAATCCTAGAGTTCATAGCCCAGAATTTTTTAATTCCAATGTTCTTAGCCTTAGCCTAAACACATCCTCGATATTCTCCCAAATCAGTCACAATTCCTCATTCACAAGATTCGAATACTCCAAGCCATCCTCGACGTTGCCTTTGACCTTGACGTGAAAGGTTGACAGTTCTGAGGGTTTGGTCCCAAATCTATATTTCAATTCATATTTGATTTATTTACTTTATTGATTTAACTTTCTGGAAGTTTACTATGTGTGTATTGTTTTAATAGCAAGAAGGTTGAGGCATCAAAGTAAGTAATTCGATTACTTAATTATTCTTTTGATTTTGGAGTAGAAATCATGTTTACAATGTTATGTTAGTTCCTAGTATCATGTTTAGGATATTTTATGATTTCTAGTATCATGTATTAGATAACGCTTAATTTGATTTTGTTATTAGTGACATGCTAGGATTTGTTATTAATCCATTTAGCATCATGCCTAGGATTTTACTAACGATGTTTTGATGATATTGTTATGATGACGATTGTTATATGAATCATATGTTGCTTGATTATTCATGATTTATTGTTATTGCTTAATCACGCCCTGTTTTGCAGGTTTAAAGGAAATTTGTACTTGAAATCACGCCTAATAAGATAATTAATAATTTGATTTAGGCTAATATAATTTTTATTCAAGTGATCACCAATATTAGATTTGATTGTGCATTAATAATCAACCAACGTAGATTAAACAGGTTTAGGATTAACTTGATGTATGTATGTTGATCGAAAAGCACACATGAATATCATAAGAATTGAGTAGAGGCCTATTTAGGGCGGGTTTAATCTCTTTTAGGTATGATTTCGGACCACTAAGGAGTTAGCGATCTCCGTGATCGTGAATGGGGTGTAACTTTCACACCTGTGAATTCCTAACACTTGTTGGCGACTCTTTTATCTTTAGCTTCTTTTCCTTGGAACGCCGCTATACCTAAAAGCATGAATCACAGTAGGACTCAAAGATGAGTTTAAAAATTCCCTACAGTTTTTGGTGACTTTACTAGGGAGGATTTCTAGATTGATTCCTAATTTGTTTAGCAATCGATTTAGAATGAGTGGATGAGACTTGAAAGATTACAGATATTCATGTGCGTAATTTTAATTAGTATTGTGGCATAAGCATAAAAAGGTTCGCATTGGAAAGACCATCCATAATGCGTAAAAAACATAGGACATACACGTAAGAAAGGGCGGAAATACTTTTCACAACTAAAATTGAAAAGATGCTACAAAAATCGGAAAAAAAAATCAAAAATTGAAACTGCCGCAGAGCGTCAAAACTATCTCAGGACGTCAGAAACCAACGCCAAAAAGATAGCCTTATCGCGCCGCGATAGAGCTATCGCTGGACGATGATTCTTACCGTCCAGCAGTATGATCTGGCAATTCTGCGCCAGAATTTTGTTTTCCTGTTTTGCTCGATTCTAGTACTTTCTCGACGATTTTACTTCCTGATTAAGTTTTTTTGACTTTTGTGAACCTATACGTGTTTTACATATGGTTTTAGCCCTTGGGAATTCACATTCCGTCCACCCTAATAAAGCTCCATGCAATAATGGGTGCATCCGAGTTGGTTGAATTCACTAAACCATGGAGGTGAGTTTAACTCGCGGGGTCTCGTCCATTGTGCTAACCGTTCTAAGGTAAGGCTTCCACGCGATGCATCTGAACTCTTAACCACGGACCCTTGGACACCATAATTCTTAACTTTAGAGAACTAGAGCCATAGTTAGGTGGCAAACTCATTGCATCATATTGTGACTACTTGACTACTTGTGCTTATTTTGCTTGTGCATCCTTTGTTTGTGATTAAACTAACTTTTCATGTTGACTTATTTCTTGTAAATATGTCTAAACATACTAACCAAGGACTAAAAGGACTTTGCTTAATTAAAATTGGTTAATTAATAGGAACCCATAAAGTTTAAATATACTCGACCTAACAGACTATAGGCTTAAACCTTCGAAAGAATCACTGAAAACAGATTGCAGTTATGTTCCAAATTTGGCGTATCACTTTGATCTGTTGCGCAGGATGTTTGTGTCCAGTGCGCCGCGATAACATTGTCGCGCCACATGGATGCCAACGCCCCGTGATAGTCCCATCGCCACACGATGGTTCGGCTGCGTCTTTCCGAGTCTTCGCGTCAAGTCTCACTATCACGATTAACCAGTTTGATGTATATACATGGTCTTTACCTGGTTTTGTTTGAGTCCAACCACGTGTCTAGTCCCATGGTCATTACATGAGTCTTGTACATATCACCTTCACTCACGAGTCTTTTCACACACTTTGTACATATCTTCCTTTCACACCATGACCATGCTTAGAGTCTTGCCTGCGATGTTTTCCGTCATGTTTTTAAGGGGGTAAGTCGGATAGTATCCTCCCAACATAAACCATGTTGCTTGAAAACCTTATCTTTGCTACTTGATTCCTACAAAATATGCACCCATTTTTTTCTTTATAACCTTATAAAGTACGAGTCCATTAGAGTCAAGTCATTAAAAGAGTCATGGTTTAATTCTTTATGCGTTTGATCAAGGAATGAAGGGCGCTTGATTCGAGATAACACGTTTGTTCAAGAACTCCTTTTCCAGAGCCCGGTTCGAAGAAGAAGAAAGGCGAAACCAATGGCAGCCAAGCAAGAAGGTGTTGAAAGAATCCAAAAGACCGTAGATGATCTTGTTAAGCTGGTCAAAGGACTCACCACTCGAATGGAGAAGGCCGAAGACCTAGGCAAATATGTTCCACCTGAGACAATCAAGCGAATCGAAGAAAGTCTAAGTGCAAGTATTCAATGACTATAAGTATCTTGGCCTAAGCTCTAAGGGAATCTCACTAGAAAAGGATCTTCTTCCGCACAAGTTCTCTGCCACTGACATTCCCAAGTTCAAAGCTACTGACAATCCTTACTTCCATTTGAAAGCTTTTAAGAAATCATGGAGATTAAAGAAATTGAAAAGAAAATCTTCTTCTCATTATTTTCTCTTTCCTTAGAACCAGTCTGTCAACAATGGTTCTTCTCTATAGGTTATGAGAAAATTGCTACTTAGGATAATATTACTCATCCTTTCATTGATAGATACAAATGTAATGTGCAAGTAAAATTGATCATAGGGAACTTGAAATTCTTAAACAAAAAGAGAATGAGGGATTTACCACATTTTACAATAAGTGGAAGGAAACTTCTGCTAGAATGATTTAAGTTCCTAATGAAAAAGAATCTGTGAGGATGTTCGTTAAGAATCTCCAAGAGAAATATCAAAAACATTTAAAATATCAATGCAATTTCAATACTTTCAAAGCTGTCTATAACATAGGCATTGAAATTGAAGATGACCTCATAAAATCGAAAGTTGCTAACAGTGGTAACAACAGTGGTTGGAAAGGAAAGAAGAACGACAATCCTTCTTCTTCCAAACCCACCCACTTAAGTAACAATGTTAGCACCTACAATATTAATAACATCTTAGCTATGGACAATCAAGGACCAAGAAGACAACAAAGGAAAGAGTTCACCCCTATTGAGATGTATTATGCTACCACTTTCGATCGTCTCCATGATAAGGGATTGATCACTCCCATTGGCCCTATTCAAGATCCAGCACCTGAAAGGAGATCACCTAACTGGAATCCTAATGCTCATTGCAAATATCATCAAGGTAGGGGCCACACTACTGAGAGTTGTTGGAAACTAAAAGAGGCCATCCAATATTTGATTGATAACAACAAACTCCCTGTGCCTCCTACTAGTCAAAAGCAAAGTATCAATACCTCTCCACTTTCTGATGCATTGGCCATCTTTGACGATCAAGCTCCTTTTGAATCCATCACTTCTCATCAAGCCTATTGAAGAGACTTTTATGGAAGAGGTTGTTGTCGTTGAAGAAGAAGAGGAGGTCTTCTTCGATGCCATGACCGATTTCCAAAGTGAGGATACCAATAAAGACATTACTAACCTCAATGAACATATCGATGCACTACAGCTCATAGTTCAAGATCTTAATAGACGAATGACAATCATAGAATTCTGTCGTGGACGCTAGTGTGACCCTCGATCTTCCTCTCGTGAACCAAATACCGTTGAAAGAAAGCCATTCATCTTCAATGCTATTAAGCCACAAGAGAAGAGAAAGAAAAGAAAGGCAGACACTCACACCTATAGGCACTACTTATGAAAGAGCCTTTGACGTGCTCCATAGTAAGGGTATGGTTAGTCCTCTTGAACCAAAACCATTTGAATCCCTCATGAAGGTAGATGGTCTCTATTGTAAATACCATCAATCTGGAGGCCACACAACTGAATATTGTTTTTGCTTTAGGGAATATGTCCAAAAGCTCATAGATGAAAAGAAGCTCTTCATTAATAAGACAAATATCCCAAAAGAAGATAACACTATCCCTACCTCCAATGATACCATTGTCAATGGAATTTGGGACAGCGACGATGAAGATGTATACCTCAAGGACAAGGTTGAATCATCTCTTGCTGCACTTTACCCATACAATGACAATGATGATACATGGGATGAAGACTCTTCAATCACAGTACTCACAAGGTCTGGGAGAGTGCAACAAGTCACAACTATGCCTCTTACCAAGTAGCAGTAGCAATTACTCGAAAATCAAGCGCAGTAGCAGCAATATGGCGAAGAACGAAGGAGCCACCGCGACACGACGTAGCAATTGCGGCGCGGCGCCTGCTGCCGTCGTGCGGCGTTTGTTACCGTGATGCGGCATTTTCTGCCGTGGTGCGGCAGCTGCTGTCGTGTGGCGACAAGTCTCATCGTGGCGCGGTGTCAGATGCTGTGGCTCGGTAGTTTTCTTCTTTGGTGCGGGCTCGCAAACAAGACAAAAAGTCCAAAATGAGGCAGTAAGCAGCCGCAGGCTTGGAGCGCCTCCACCGCACCCGCGGCTCCAACCACCGCGCACTCGGCTCCATCCACCACGTGCGCGACTCCAACCCTCGTGGGCGCGGCCTTGCTGCCCTGTTCGCAGACCCAGTTTTTCGCGGGCGCGGCTCTCTTGTGCGCTGGCACGACTCTAGGGGCTTCGAAGTATCCTTATTCGGTTTTGCTCTTATTTTGGGGAAACTATAAAAGGGGGCCAAGCCTCCCATTTTAAAAAGGACCTTTTTTAAAATTTCATTTGCTAGTTTTAGGAGAGCTTCTCTTTCTAGATTAGGCTAGCTTAGGAGTAGTTTTAGAGAGAGAAAGTGAGTAATTTCAATGGTGATTTGAGAGATTGAAGATGCAAGGGTGACAATTGTATTGGAGATCTTCTTGGTTATCAATGAGCATTTCTTACTCTATCTCATCTTATTGCTTTCTTTAATTTCATGTTTGTTTGATTTAGTATATATTGATGATTGATTCTTGATTAGTGAAGTTGTTCTTCTTGTTGATTGATTCTTGATTTCATTTACTTGTTTGGATTAGATGATGATTTCTAGTGAGTAGTTGCTTTGGTAGGGTTTGGGTAAAACTTGTATGATTGATTGATTGTGATTAATTTGGGAATTATGTTGATTGATTGTTGAGATTAAAGTGATTAATGTAAGTTTGCATGTTCTTAGCTTGATTAGGCCTTGAGAACTATGCTAGATTGCATTGTAAATCCTAATGACATGACCACTTTATTTAGGATTTGCAATTTTTGATTGGTTTGAATTGTGATTCTCCTAGTTTGTTATTCATAGAGGAAACCTAGATTAACAATCAGGAGATAGCTCTTTGATTCCAATTGATAGCTTTTACCATTAGTCTTCACAACCGTTGGTTAATTTAACCTTCCCAAGTTGTTCCAATTGTCATGATTACTCATTGATCCCCATTCCTTCGTGTTTCATTTGTTTGATTTTTGTTTGTTTTGGTAGTTGTATAGTCTTTCCTCACCTTCGACTTTGACCTAGCTTATGCATTGATTGAAAGCACTTGAACATAACCGTTCCTAGTGGGAAAAAGGTTCTTTTTAAAATGGGAGGCTTGGCCCCCTTTAATAGTTCCCTCTACAGAAGAGAAAATCCGAATAAAAATGAGCCGAAACCCAGAATACCCCGCCCGCAAAAAATTGGGTCTGGGAACAGGGTAGCAGGGCCGCGCCCGCGGTGGAGGCGCTCCAAGCTTGCGGCTGCTTACTGCCTCATTTCGGGCTTTTTGTCTTGTTTGTGCGCCCGCACCTAAGAAGTGAATTGCCGTGCCACGACATTTGGCACCGCGTCACGATGAGACTTGCCGCAACACGGAAGCAACGGCCGCACCACATCAGAAGCGTCGCACCATGGCAGCAACGGCCGCACCATGTCAGAAGCGTCGCACCACGGTAGCAACTGTCGTACCATGACAACAAACGCCGCACGGCGGCAATAGGCGCCGCACCGCGATGGCTGTGCCGTGTCGTGGTGGCTCCTGCTGAGCCATATTGCTGCTACTGCGCATACTTTTTGAGTACTTACTGCTGCTACTTGGTACAAGACTTGGGGCAAAGCTTGAGTGAGGAGTGTGTGAGGAGTAGCTTGAGCTAACTTGGTTTGCTTGCTCTCTAACTTCCCGGACTCGGTATCCTCGACTTTCACAGCTCGTGTTGGGATTCCTCCTCGACATTTGAGCCTCTGAAAATCCCACCACACCTACAAAACAAGTCAAATAAAATGAAAAGCGAGAGAATAACCAAGAAATGCGTAAAATGGTAAGAAAACCATTAAAAGCATGCATTTGTCTAAACTTAAACACAAGCACGCAAAGCAAGCATTATTTCATGAAAACACGACTAAATAAAATCTGAGCATAAAGTAAAGAAGAAATCTACCATATCAGTGCCATAAATGGCACTCATCACCTCACCTACAACACAACAAGCGTCAACTCCATCATAGAAGACAATGACATAGTCAAGCAACTTAAGAAGACTAAAGTAGAGATGAATGTGCGGAAGCTTCTAGCCTTATCTCATGAGCATAAAGTTGCAGTGATAGATGCTCTAGCAAAAGTAGGAGTAGATTCCGAAACTACTCCAGAAGGGTTGGCCAACTTCCTCACAAGTGACCTCCCTAGTCCAAATAATTTGATCACATTCTCTGACAAAAACTTACCACCGGAAGGTGATAAACACAACAAATCTTTACACCTCACCGTGGTATGCAAAAAAAATGGATTTTCCAATGACCCTTGTAGACAATGGTTCAGCAATTAATGTGTGCCCACTTTGTATTGCTAGAATGTTGGGAATAAAGGACGAAGACTTAACCCCATCCACACAAGGCATAAGGGCTTATAACAACACTCGTTGCCAAGCCCTTGGAACCATCACCATGAATGTTACTGCAGGAATCATTGAACATAGCACCACCTTTCAAGTAGTGGACATTAAGGCTTCTTTCAACCTATTGTTGGGAAGCCCTTGACTCCATGACCTAAAGGTCTTTCCTTCATCTCTCCACTAACAAGTAAAGGCTATATTTGGAGGAATTACTCTTACAATTGATGCCTCCCCAATGAGAATCAAAGCGGTGGACAAACCAATCATTCATGTGGAGCACGATGAACATGATGAATATTTGTGGGGCGTTAATGCCGAAGAGGTCTCTTTTATCGATGAAGTTGAAAAGACCCCTCTTGACTATGATCCTCACTCAAATCTCGTCGTCAATGCTATACTATAAAGATAAGGACAATTTCCCGGAATGACTCTAGGAAAGAAGAAAGGAATAGTCAAGCGCATGGGACTACCTAGCCTCCCTCACAGAGATACTTTTGGGATTGGATTTGAGCCAACTCTAGAAGACATTAAGCGAGCCTTAGACAAGTCCGCTGCGCGAAGAAAAGCTCGTAACCAGAAGGATGCAATACCAATAGATCCATATCCTCTCACTTTGAATTGAAAATTTATAAAAGAAGGAGAAGACTACCCATGCCATGAATTTCCTAAACCACTTGTCAGGGACGGAATACGCCAGCCTAGGTTCGAGATCTTCTTGGATTGCAACTTTCTAGATGGAATTGCAATTCTACCTATAAAGAACGCACACCCCTATGCTTTGACTTCGATGTCATGGGTCTTCTCTTTGGGTATGAGAAAAACGAGCCTAAGTGAATCGACGACAACTCCACACTTATACAAACTGTCTTACAAAGTGAAGACTACGACCCCTCCAAGCTCATCACTCCAGCAGAAGGACTACTCAAGGGATGGCGTAAGACTGTGAGAGTGACCACACCAAGCAGAAGGAAGATATCCATAACTACGGGAGAAGACCCTATATTTGATGAGTCTGAGTCGTCAAGGTCCGAGTCTGAGTCTTCTTTGGAGTCTTCTACCCTTGAGTCTTCCAAATCCCTTGTTGTTGCACCCCTTTTTTTGTTTTTATCGATCCTACCTTAGAACTTACCCTTATAATAGTTAATAACCAGGTTCACGCAGACCTTTCTCTTTTTGATGTAATGGTTCAAGAGTTTAATAATATGAATTCTTCCGCTTACTCTTCGTGTGATTCCCTTACCAATGATGACGAATATTGCTTTACCAATAATGAAAATGACAAAGAAATAATTAAAGTAATGGAAGCACTTGAGAATAAAACAACAATAATTGAAGAAACTAAGACCGTTAACATCTCAAAACATCCCACCATTAAAAGAGAATTTAGATTTGGATTAACTCTAAATCAATATGAAAGAGTTGAATTAATAAATCTACTTGTTAAGTTTATCGATGTCTTTGCTTGTTCATATGAAAGATATGCCAGGTATAAGTAGAGAAATTTCTCAACATAGTATACCATCAATTCCGAGAATGAACCCTATAAAACAAAAGTTACGCCAGGTGAAACCCAACGTAGCACTTAAAATAAAAGAAGAAATTCAGAAATAAATAACTGCACGTTTTTATCAAGGTATCCAAGTGTAGGGAATTTTTCAAACTCAACCTTTTGAGCCCCACTGTGTTCATGCTTTTAGGCATGACAACGCTCCAAGGGAAGGAAGCTAGAGATAGAAGAGTCACCAACAAGTTTTAGGAACTTGTAACCGTTCACGGGTGCACAGGTTACACCCCATTCACGATCACAGAGATCGCTAACTCCATAATGGTCCGGAACCATGACTGGATGTTCAAGGATGATGGTACGAATCCAACCTAAAAGAGATTAAACCCGTCCTAAATCGGCCCTTACTCAATTCTTATGATATTCATGTGCGCTTTTCGATTAACATACATACATCAAGTTAATCCTAAACCTTAATCTACGTTGGTTGATTTTTAATGCACAATCAAATCTATTATTAGTGACCACTTGAATTAAAATCATATTAACCTAAATCAAATTAATAATTATCTTATTAGGTGTGATTTTAAATACAAATTTCCTTTAAACCTGCAAAAAGGGGCGTGATCAAGCAATAATAATCAATCATGAATAATCAAGCAACATATAATTGACACAACAATCATCATCATAATAACATCATCAAAACATCATTAGTAAGATCCTAGGCATGATGCTAAGCGGATTAATAACAAATCCTAGCATTTCACTAATAATTAAGATCAAAGCTTTAACCTAAACATGATACTATCAATCAAAATCAACATCCTAAACATGATACTAGAAATCATAAAAACATCCTAACATGATACTAGGAATTAAAATAATATTCTAAACATGATTTTTGCTCCAAAATCAAGGATTAAGTAATTTAATTGCTTACGTTGATGTTCCTCCCTTCTTTCTATTAAAACAATAAACACGTTAGTAACATCAAGAAAGATTAAATAAACAAAGTAAATAAATCAAATAATAATTGAAATATAGAGTTGGTACCAAACCCTCAGAACTAACCTTTCCCGTCGAGGTCGAAGGCAACGTTGTGGAGGGCAAGGAGTATTCAAATCTCGCAAAGGAGGTATGGTGTTTGATTAGGGAAAGTATCAAGGATTTGTTTACGCTAGGCTAAGAATATGAAGAAATCAAGAGAGAGAATATTAGAAAGGGTATTGATGATGATTGTTGGTGATTGAAAATGGGGTGATACGACCTCAATTTATATAAAAAAAGAGGGTCTAGATGATAAAAAAAGATCCAAATTCGAATTGGAATAAAACTCCTTTTATGGCGGTGCTATAGAAGTATCGCGGCGCGATGGTGTTGTCGCGGTGCGATGGTCCTGCAGTTTTGCGGTTTTTGTTTTTATCATAACTTTTGATCCAGAAATCGGAATAAGATAAATAATATATCGTTGAAAAGATCTAGAATTCTAATTTCCAACCCAATTAGAATCATATTAATATATTTTGTAGAATAAAAGAGATGATCGAAATAGTGGAACAGTGTCAGTTTTGGATAGAGTTTGGTATTTCAATCATAACTTTTTCGTTGTAGCTCGGAATTGGGATCATGATATATCATTCGAAAGATAATTTCAAGGGCTAGCCAACCATCCCATATTTGGATAAATTTATTAGGAACTATATTCAGTTCTGATAGGGATTAGGGTTATAAAAAAAGAGATGTTTTATTCAATATCAAATTCTTAAATCTTGATCTTTCGGGGAAAGGATAAATGAGAACCTTGTAGAGGATTCTAGAAGCTATTAATTCCTAATTGGTTTAGGATTGGGATTTAGGTATTTGGACCCTCCACATGATCGTTGGGTCGTAGGTAAGGTGGACCTAGGTCCGGTTTGGGCTTGGTTTTGTATTTTGGCCATAACTTATTCGTTTTGAGTTGGATTTAGGCTTATAATATATCGTTGGAAAACTCTTTTCAATCCCCATCCAAATAATCAATAATTACACCAGGATTATGGATCAAAATAATCTGGTTTGGAAGTTTTTTTATAAGTTGGACATGAAATGAATGATTTTGGCTTAAAACATTTTAGGTGAGGTTAGAAATGGTCGGGGTTTAAAGGAAATTCACGAAACTCTTCAACTAACTCGATAATCAAAGACATGAAAGGTACTCATCACTGGGTTTGGTTTTCGGGGAGACACAATCAGGTTTGTACACAAGTATCCAGAATGGGTCGCTAACTTGGTACCAGTTCTTAAGAAGGAAGGTAGAGTAAGAATGTGTGTCTACTATAGGGATCTCAACATACTTAAAGAGTCACTGCAAAGCATGTGGCACTCTTCATAGAATTAAACATCATATGTCGATATGGAGTCCCACATGAAATGATAAGTGACAATGGTACTCACTTTCAAGCAGAGTGTGAAAACATACTTAAAAAGTATGGTATTCAACATCACCACTCTTCTCCATATAGACCTCAGGAAAATGGCGCAGTGGAGGTAGCCAATGAAAATCTAAAGACAATTATCGAAAAGATGACGGAAAACTATAAGGATTGGCCTACTAAACTCCATTTTGCTCTTTGGGGTTAGCGCACATCAATCCGCTCATCCACAGGAACTACGCCGTTCGCCCTAGTCTATGGAATGGACACCGTACAACCTATAGAGCTAGAAATACGTTCCTTGCGCATAGCATTGGAAAGCAAACTCGATGAGGTTGAATGGACAAGAGCACGATATGAAGAGCTAATTCTACTCAATTAAAAACGACTAGAAGCCTTACACACTACTAAAATTCGATCAAATTGCTACCGTTTATTAACGACCGTAAAAAAAAACGGTCGCAAAATTTGAAATCTGCGACCATTTTTAGCCGGTCACAATATTGCGACCCTTTTATAAGCAGTCGCAGATCTGCGACTGTTTTTTTACCTAATAAGCGGTCGCAAAGGTATTTAAACAATTTTTATTTTAAAAAATACATGTCTAAATTAATTCTAAAAAAAGAACTCCGTTACGACCGTTATAAGCAGTTGCACATTGCGACCGTTATTTATAATGGTCGCAAATATCGCAATTTGCGACCGGCTTTTAACGGTCATAATAGGGTTATTTTTTTTTATAAAAAAAATAGAATATAAAAGGGTGGTGCTCAACCCACCCTAACCCTAATTTTGTTGTTAGTAACCGTTTCTTACACTATTTTCTATCTCTCCTCTTTCCTTAATCACCTTAATTAGTTTCTCACGCCCCTCCTCTCTCTTTCTCTCTCCTCATTTAGCTCCATGGCCTCCATCTTCTTTTTCCTTATTCCTCTTCTCAAGACCCTCATCTCTTTCTCTCTCATCTCCTCTCTTCACCATGAACAAATTGAGCAGCCACCGTCACAAGCAACACACGAAGTTTGGTGTTTATGGTCAAATTTGACCATAAAAATTCCAGATCTGGAGTTTTCTTGGTCGCATTTGACCATATAAACCCAAAGAGGAAGATATATTGGGAAAGATATGTTGATTTTTCTGAAAAATTTTGTTTGTTTTTGTTTATTTTTGATTTTTGTGGTTTTATTTCGTTTTTTGTTCGAATTTCCATGTTTGTTTGATTTTGTTTTTTCGATTTTTGTTTGAGTTTTTGTTCGAATTTCTTTGATTTTGGTTTTATTTTGAATTTTCGTGTTTGTTCGAATTTGTTCATATGTTGTTCGAATTTCATAGATTTTTGGTTTGATTTTGAGTTCTCGTTGATTTTCTTTGAATTTTCGTGAACTTTGTGGGTTTTTTCTAGGGTCTAATTTATGTGAATTTTGTGGGTTTTTTTGTGAAACTTGTGGGATTTTTTGTTAAACTTGTGGGTTTTTTAAGGTCTAATTTTTGTGGGTTATTTTTTGTGAAATTTGTTGGTGATTTTGTATTTTCGTTGATTTTGAGTTTGATAGTGGGTTATTTTTTTAGGGTGTAATTTTTTTGGATAAATTGAAAAGTTTTTTTGTTTTAAGGGTTGTTTTGGGTGGGCGGTGGTGGTGGGTAGAGGTTGTTAAGGGTGTGGATAGCGGTGGTGGGAAGTTGCGGTGGGTGGAGGTTGTTTTGGTGGAAAGTGGTGGTGAGTGGAGTTGGTTTGGGTAGGGGAAATGTTGGTGGTGGGCTAGCTTGTGAAGTACAGGCAGAACGCAATGGGTGTGTTTTTTCTTTTCTTTTATTTTTTTTTTATTTTTAACGATCGCTTTAGACCGTCGCTATCTTACGGATTTGCGACTGGAATTCAAACGGTCGTAATTATTAATGTTTATGACCGTTTCCATGCGGACGTTGAAAATAATAGAAACGATTGCTATAAATCTGTGACCGTCATGCGGTCGTAATTTTTTTTTTTTGCGACCAAGTGAATAACGTCTGTCATGTTACGACCGTCGACGGTCGCAATTATTTTCAACGACCGTTTTTGCTATTTTCAATGACCGTTTGAGACGGTCGCAAAAACCTTAATTTTTAGTAGTGACATCATGTCCAATGCTACCAAAATCGCATGGCTAGACACTTCAATAAAAAGGCCAAGGCAAGAAACATCAAGGAAGGAGACTTGGTGTTGAAAGCTCTTAGAAAGAATGTTCTAGATTCAAGAGGCAAATTTAGGCCTAATGGTCTAGACCATACATCATGAAAGTCATTCTATCTGGAGGTGCAACTAAGTTAATAAATATGGACGACAATGAATTTTCAAGTATGACAAACCTTGACCAACTCAATAAGTTCTACCCATGATCTAATGAGTTCCGTACTCAAGAGAGCTACGTTCGGCCTGATCCTTAACACTAAGGATACATAGGCAACCCTTCCGTAGGGTGCGGCCACTTTAAACATTCAAAACCTCGCCTATGGAAACATTAATTCGATACAGAAATCGCAATCAGGAAAAATAAAGCCAATGCATGAATATCACGTCGCGTCAGGTAACAACGTGACACTGACAAGACCCAGCGCGCCACGACAGATCCATCGTGCCACGTTGGAAACCGTTGTCAGACGATGAAAATTCGAATTTTGCCGATTAAACTGTGAATATTGCGATCTTTTTGCATTCGAATTGGTTCGAAAATTTTTCGACTTCAGCACTCGGATTATTTTTTAATCACCCAAGTTTTTCCATTTCTCCCAACTTTCGTACTTGGGAAATTATTTCTAATAAAATTATATTGGGATTAATTTTATTAAAAGCTAAAATTGCATTAATAATTAAATAAAAATTGAAATTACATTATTGATGACATTACGCTTAACAATAAAATTAACTTTGAATTAAAAATGTCTAATGAAATTGAAAGCAAAGCAATACTCTAAATCTACTCTTCCTTTTCCTTACAAGCCCTTTTCCAATTCTTATCTGTCTTCATCATCTGATAATTCTTTTACCAGTAGTGAACCCTTAGATGATCGAATTGAAACCTTTGAGGAAGATGTCTCTCCTTTAGCAAAGACCCCCACCTTTTTCTCAACCCAAACTTTCTTTTCTTTCTCTACAGGAGTAGCCTTTCTCTTCCCTTTACCCTCTATAGCACCTTTCTTCTTAGGCATGATAGGAGTTGTGAATTCAATTCTTTAGGTGGAGCCTTCTTGTCCCCTAGGCGGTCTTTTATGTTACTCTTCTCTTCACCCTTAGAGTTTGATTTACGAGCCTTATTCTTGTCCTTTTGATTTTGAGCAAGTAACCATTGCTTGTATTCCCGAGACAATGGAGGAGGATCTCTATTAGATACAACAGTCCATAATGATATCGCGCACCAATAATCGTCGAAACTCTTAACACTCTTTGATGCAGATATTCATGAGGACGACGATCATCACTAGGAGGGATAGTTTGAGCAAGTCCATACTGCCTCATCACCCTAGAAGGGAAATAAAAAGTCAACTTTAATAAGCTTGGGATGCAACAGAAAACTTGAGTATTTACTCCATTCATCTTCTCGATCTACCATGATGGAACAACCCACTTGATGGAGAAATCGCGAGTTTGGAATATTTTGCCCTACTCCCGGTGGCCCATCTTTATGGAAAAGCGTTTCTTCCTTCTCACAAGACAATTTGGAGCGTACTTTTCAACACCATCAGGAGGATTAATCAGTCCCAGTCGCCCCATTAGCCAAATCTGCAAGCATAAAAATTAATTGTTATTACATTACAAATTTAAATATTTTTGATTTCTGTAATTAAAAATATTGATTTTCTACCTGTAATAATAAAGGGGATCCTCAAAGTGATGCTTTGGGATCCTTTTGCAATTCATCTAATTCCATCATTGTTTCTTCAACAATTACAGGCATGGGATTTCTTCCGACATTAACTTGTTCCATAATTGATACTAATATGGCTTGACCCATGTGGCTATTACCATTGGTGTGTAAGAGTTGACTAAACATTTAAAATAAGAAGGCTCTTCTTCTATAAATGCGAAAAGAACTAGACTCATGTCTATTAAAGAAAAAAGATGCAAATTTTCTTAGATCTACTTCTTTTCTATGAACTATAGAATTTAAATCGGCTTCCATAAGATTATAAAAACGCTCAAAATCCTTATAATAATACTTAAATATTGTGGGGATTATAGCAAGATGCCTAGAAGGAAAGCCAAAGATAGCTCCAAATTCCTCTAGTAGGGGGCTAATTTCATCATTTCCTAGCCTAAAGCAATGAGTGTTGGGCTCCCAATATTCTATTGCAGCATGAATAAAATCACTATCAAATTTTACACTCCTAAGACCCAATAAGCCATTCATGTTGAAATATTCAAGCTCTTTTCGCTCACTATTCGTCAAAGACCGACACCACTCACGAGTTATCTCATTGAGATTTTTAGCCGTGATTGCTAGAATATGAAATCTAGAAGAATACAAAAGCTAAAGACTCGATGATCCGGGGACAATAGGCCGTGTCTACTATCCTACATCAAATCAATAATTTATATTTCTAACCTAACTCTATCAAGTTCACACTAGATAGTGGCAAGCTAGGGTCGAACCATAAGGCCTAAGTGTATTAATTTGTGGTAATTAGACTAGTAGGAAGGTTGTGAGATAGGGAGAGAAACATCTAAAACACTACTTAAAGCAATTAACAAGATATTTAGGAAAGGGGAATCCAATTACATTAATGAATTCAATAATAAGTCGCAATTAGATGATCGTGATCTATATTAGGAACGATTAACACACTCAACTCACTCCCGCGCAATTAAGCATGCTAATTATCCTACTAAGCTAATTCACTCCCGCGCAACTACCCTAGCAAAGGTATGGAAAAATCTAGACTCTCAATCAACTCACTTCCGCACAATTGATTATAAATAATTAAGAACCAAGAATCAATTAGCTAAAAAGATTCTAGTCAATGTAAGCATCATCCAAACACAATAATCAAGAATCAATTGCATACTAATCACAACCAATCACTCAATTCATCAACAAAACCTTCATCCATTTCCCTAGAACAAAATCTAAGCAAACATAATGAAGGAAAACATGGAAAACAAGGTAAAACTAGAATTAAAGCAAGAATCAAACAAGTAAACTAATTAACTACTCTAATCAACAATGAAATAAACAAAAACAAGAATTAAACAAAGAAATAAAGGTGAGAGAAAGTTAGAAAAGCTCATTGCATAGATGAGAAGAGAATCCACAAAATTGCTTCTTCAAGCTCTCAAATCTCCATCGAAATCCAAGCTTTCTCTCTCCAAAACTACTCCTAAACTAGAGAGAGAAAATCCTTATCTAACCCTAATCCTAATTAGAGAAGAGAGGAAATGTAAAATACTTTTTTTAAGGAAGTCTAAGAAGTCCTCTATTTATACTACAAGAAGAGAAAGAAAGAAATTCGGATATTAAGCTCGAAAAAGACCCAAAAACCCGCACCCGCGGCGGGCATGGCCGCGCCCACGGCAAGGATTTTCCGAGGCATTTCCAAAAAGTTGCTACAGCTGGGAGGAACAAAGTGCCGTGCCCTTGGCACAAATAGCCGCGCCCGCGGCTTTTGCGCAGCCTGGCAGTGTCTTGGAGATTCAAACAGTCATAAATTCTGTTCTAGGACGCCTCTTGGGGTGTGCAACCTACCGTTGGAAACATCTTCAAGTCTAGTTTTAAACGCAATTTGAATCACATCAATACAATGTGTAGATCAAAAGTTATGTTTGAAAGAGTGAACAAGACTCGGTTTAAGGTTTTCTACGAGCTTCAAGCTTTCTTGCCTCAAGCTTCTTAGCTTCTTTCTTAGCTTCAAGCTTCTTCTATTGAAATTTCTTGCCTTTTCTCGGGTCATAAGCATCGAAGAAAGTGTCAAGCACCTACACAAATAGACCAAGAGAGAAAAGAGTGAAAGAACACATAGAAAAACACGCAAATCAAGCTAGAAACCGAGCAAAAAGAATATTATTCACAACTAAGGCCTAAAACCATAAACTAAGACAAAGGTAACTAAAACAAGACTAAAAGAAATAGAAATAACAAAGAAACACCGAAATAAACCTAAAACTAAAGGAGAAAAACGCCCTAAAATGTGTTATAAATGATACTTATCAAATTCACCCAAAGTTAACTCTTGCTCGTCGTCGAGCAAGACAAAACCAAAAGAGAAAATGAGAAGGATTTATTCAAGCAAGACTCTAAAGGAGAAGAGAATGTACACTAACTCACTTTTGTAGAAATCACGGTCAATTTTAGCAACTAAAGACAAGCCCTTTAAACCCCTAGATCGCTCTAGAGGACGAGTGTGCTCTCGTGAGGATTTCCTGAGAGTTTAATCCATAACTCTTGACAATAACCAAACAAAATAAGGCAAAGCATAAAAAGGAAATCAAAATAAAAGGAAGGAAAACAAATGTTCATGAATGGACTTTTGCAAATGAATAAGCACAAATACATACAAGTCTTTTAACAATAGAGGAGTGCACACTTCAAGATATCCAAGGTTGATTGAAACATAAGAAATGCTAAGCATAGAGAACTAATAAGACACAATTCACCTTCATCCCAAACGATCTTACCGCATTCTCCCTACTAGTTTCAAATTCACCTCTACTGAGCATCTCAATGATTCCACTAGGGAACTTGAAAAGAAGAGATTTTAGGGCTACTCGACATCTTGACTATGCAAATCGCTCCATAAGCTTGACTCCCATCTCCCTCCAACGACTTGTGACTCAACCACAAAGGTCAAAAGGTCTCTGAAGGGTTGTAACGTATGGGCAAAAAGGAGAAAGGTAGGCTAAAAATTTGAAAATTGGTGGTATACCTAATTGTGAAGCATAAGAATGACCAATTCTCAACACCATAACCAAGTTATCACCAAAAATCAAACAAAAATATCAACACCCCCAAGCTTATTCAAAGAAAAATCACGAACATATATACAAAAAGCGTAGACACGCTTCCCCAAGCTTAAATGGAGCATTGTCCTCAATGCCCTAAACTAGGGAAATCATAACTACATCAAAATATATTTGCGCTTGACATTTCTTCTTTTTTTTTTATTGCTTTGTCCTCGCCTCTTTTGACTATGGACGAATTTTTCAACTTTACATTTGCTTTTATTCACAAACTTATACACAATACATATTTTCTATACAAAATGAGCTCATAACTTCAAACTATTGCACTTAAAATCACTAAACAAACTCATTACCACTAGCTTCACAAAAACCAAAGGTGAAAAGAATGAAACAAATGGTATGAAGTCTAATAATATGGCTAGAAAAGAAGGTATAAGGCTTAAATGGTTAGCAAGGAGGCAAATGTAAACCTTAAACCAAATATATAAAATCGGAACCTAGAAAAGCAAAAATAACCACCCCGAAAAGATGCCTTTGTCCTTCCTAAATGGTTCGGTTGCGATCTCAGGAGATAAAAGACAAGTTTTAAATAAATTAAGAGATAGTCAAGGATCCATGTGCCACTCATGCAAAATAGGTAGAAGTCTAGAGAAATGAAACCTCACATGGTTGTAGCAAAAACTCACTATTGGCTTCAAATTCACTATAGGAAGCAACTCCTTCTTTCCAGAAACAAGTAGACTAGGGCTTCAAGGTCCCAAAGTTCTTAACATACTACCTTAGCATACTCTACCCTAAAATGAACCCAAGAAATCTCAAAGCGTGCAAACTACTACTATTTAGGAAGAAAAGCATTCAAGAACACAAATCCAAAAGTATTATGTCCAAATCAAGAATAAAACAAAGCACATTGCAAAATATAAGAAAACACATGGAAATGCATATACTCAAGTGCATGGCAAAAATGGACCAACATTCTACCCAATCATGATAGAATACCCTCCCCCAAGCTTGAATGAGACAATACACTCAAATCATAAATCATAGAGTCCATGGGAGGGGAAAAGAAAGTAATTAATCCAACAAACCAAAACATGGTCTTCAAGCCACCAACCATTAGAGAAAGAGCAAGGAAAGATATTACCGGATATAGGTGGGTGTAAATATCTGCAAATGACCCAAATTTAACCCTTCAAAGCCAATTTCCTCCAAAGCTATGCCTCATATACCATATGCTAGGAAAGAGGAGTCAAACTTCCTTGATTCTTGATCCAATACCCATGCACCAAAGTATATCAAGTTATGTACCTAGCAAAGGGCACACAAACATTTCCATGAGCGAAAATCTATACTAAAAAGAAAATAAAATGAAGCAATAAAACACGGTTTACTTCCCAAGAAAGGCTTGCTTAAGGTCCAAGCTTGACCACTCTAGTAAATAATATTGTAACGAACGTAAGAGCTTGTCAAATGCACTACTACACATTTCATAGGATAAACGGTAGGCAAATGACGGGAGGAGGACGTGCAACAAGATTATTGCACGCAAATGAGGTGAGATGCCAAAAGAAAGAAGGAAAATCAAAAGAAAAATTAAGAAAATAAGAAAAAGAAAAAGAAGAAAAAGAATAAAAAGGCAAAACCTCCTCAAAATCTTTTTGGGTGGCAAAATCACCCTTTTCCTCAATAATCGATGAGAGAGGGGCTTGAATATCACCAATAGAAGGAGGGTCCCCAATAGGCTCCATGACAAAAGAAGGGAAGGACATAGGATAGTAGGGGATATGGTTAAATCTTCTTGAAAAAGGGACATGAGAAAAGGGAATAGGAGCAACGGTCTCACCTATGAACTCTCCCTGACCACCATTCCTCAAATCACCAATAAGAGCATAGAAATCAATCATAGAGTCCTGAAAAGAAGAACACTCATGATCTCCATCTCCCTCAAACATCCAACCTCCAAGAGAAACCACATCTTCCTCTCTATCACAACGATGGACAACAACTCCCTCAACATCCTCAAAGCCTAAAGTCTCAAAACCATGCATGAAAGGATGCAAATTCATTTCAAACTCATTTCTCTCCCATGAAGCATTATCAATGAACTCACTCAAAAGGCTATGAATTTTCGTTACTCCTTCAATGAACACACTAGTCATAACCTCAAATGAGTCCAAATACTAGAATTAATGAAGGAAAACATGGAAAACAAGGTAAAACTAAGAATTAAAGCAAGAATCAAACAAGTAAACTAATTAACTACTCTAATCAACAATGAAATAAACAAAAACAATAATTAAACAAAGAAATAAAGGTGAGAGAAAGTTAGAAAAGCTCATTGCATAGATGAGAAGAGAATCCACAAAATTGCTTCTTCAAGCTCTCAAATCTCCATCGAAATCCAAGATTTCTCTCTCCAATACTACTCCTAAACTAGAGAGAGAAAATCCTTATCTAACCCTAATCCTAATTAGAGGAGAGAGGAAATGTAAAATACTTTTTTTAAGGAAGTCTAAGAAGTCCTCTATTTATACTACAAGAAGAGAAAGAAAGAAATCCGGATATTAAGCTCGAAAAAGACCCAAAAACCCGCGCCCGCGGCAAAGGCTTCTCCGAGGCATCTCCAGAAAATTACAACAGCTGGGAAGAACAAAAGGCTGCGCCCTTGGCACAAATAGCCGCGCCCGCTGCTTTTGCGCAGCTTGACAGTGTCTTGGAGATTCAAACGGACATAACTTCTATTCTAGGAGGCCTCTTAGGGTGTGCAATATACCGTTGGAAAGCTCTTCAAGTCTAGTTTCCAACAAAATTTGAATTGCCTTAATCCGATCTGTAGAGCAGAAGTTATATCTGAAAGAGTGAACAAGACTTGGTTTAAGGCCTTCTACGAGCTTCAAGCTTTCTTGCCTCAAGCTTCTTAGCTTCAAGCTTTTTCTATTGAACTTTCTTGCCTTTTCTCGGGTCATAAGCATCGAAGAAAGTGTCAAGCACCTACACAAATAGACCAAGAGAGAAAAGAGTGAAGAACACATAGAGAAACACGCAAATCAAGCTAGAAACCGAGCAAAAAGCATATTATTCACAACTAAGGCCTAAAACCATAAACTTAGACAAAGATAACTAAAAACAAGACTAAAAGGAATAGAAATAACAAAGAAACAACGAAATAAACCTAAAACTAAAGGATAAAAATGCCCTAAAATGTGTTATGAATGATACTTATCACTCGAATTATGCTGAATATGACATATTCGGGGGATTTTTATAACCGAAAATCAGCACAGAAGCTTAAATTTATTCGGAGTCGAATTTCGAAACCAGTGCGCCGGGACAGAACTGTCGCGCCGCGTCAGACTCTGATGTGCAGCGATGATTCCTAGCATCTGCGATACAAATGCCACTTCCAATGCTCTTTGATTTGATTCCTAACATGACTCGTACTATCTCATATTACACCTGATTTGATCCGAACTTAACTTTTCTTTTCTCACCTTATCCCAAATTACGTACCATCCTTTACCATGATTGATCCTTAATGATTTGGAATTTTTTTTAGAATTTCACAATATTTTTACACTCACTTGCTTTGATTTCCCATTTCATTTTTTCTTTTCGGGGAGAAAGTCGGATATCCTCCACAAAATTGACGGAAATATTTTGCTTTTTTCGAGTTGCACGAGCACGATCACAACATGATTGAATTAAGTTTACACATATCAAGTCATACACTTTTAGTCACGTTGAGTTGAGTCTATAAACTTTGAGTTGAGTCGATGCATGCACATTGAGTCGCACGTTGAGTCATGCCATGTTATCAGATTGAGTCGAGTTGAATATAAGCAAAGTCTTATAGTCCAAAGTACAAGTGTAGGTACATTAAGGCTCTGGTGGACCAGGCTTTCGATAAGCTTACACAGATTAATGAAGATGATCGAAAAATGAACAACAAGATTGAGACGAGTTGAATTGAGTACGAGCAGCGACGACAAAATGAAATGTCCAATCACGTCAAATTTGAGTCCTGCCGAATGAATTGTTGGACTATGATTATCCACTCGAGCCTCGTGATGAGCAATTGATTTTTTCTCAAGCCGTGATGAGCAAATGATGAACAAATTATTAAGCAGATTATTAAAGATCCTGATTTGATTGATGGTTAGCCCAACGACGATCACATTTTGATTGATGATCGGCTTGATGACGATCACTTATTTAATTAATTGAACGTCGTTGATTAGAAATCGGCTCGATTACGATCATAATTGATTGATGATCGGCCTGATGACGATCACATTTTTATAACACATTGATTGAACACATTGAGCGGTGGTCGGCCCTATTACGATCACAAAGATGGAAGACTTCTACAGAAATCAATTTGAGCTCGGTAAGATCTTGAAGAGTAAGGTTTTACGATAGGTTTTCCAAAGCATGAAAAACTATCACTTCCAAAGCGTAAATACGAGAAATTTTAAAGACGGCTCAAAGCAAAGTGGTCTTCGACAACGCTCCTTGAGAATGCGGAGGTTGTCACCCCACTTTGAAAATACAGCTCAAAGCAAAGCGGTCTTCGGTAGCATTCCCTGAGAATGTGGAGGTTGTCACCCCTAATTTAAGAAGATGGCTTGAAGCGTAGCGGTCTTCGACAACGCTTCCTGAGAATGTGGAGGTTGTCAAACAAAGCAAACTTTGATTTAATGTTACCAAGAGACGTGTGTCAGCAAACCCAGATACGCGTTTCTTTCCCCTTAACTCCTTTATGTGTAGAACTAACGCTTTCTGCAGGTATTAGCGTTAAAAAGGATGATTTAGGATCGCAAAACGTTTCAAATCATTCTCCGTCCCTATCTATCTACTTTGACTTTTATTTTCGAAACTTACATTTCTCCAAACTCAGTCAAAGTGGGGGCTTCTGTAGACACCTATTTGTGTCTCCCCAAAAACCAAACCTAGTGATGAGTACCTTTCACGTCTTTCATTAACGAGTTCGATGAAGAGTTGAAGAATCACGTGAAGTTCCCTTAAGCTATGACCATATATCTAACCTTACTTAAAATTTTTTAATCCAAAACCATTCATTTCGTTCCTTTAAACCCAAAATCATTCATTTCGTATCATTAAAATTCATTCATTTCCAATCCAATTCATAAAAACTTTCTAACCAGATTATTATGGTCCATAATCCTGGTCTAATTATAGTTTAGTTGTATGGGGTTTGAAAAGAGCTTTCCAACGATATATTATAATCCCAAATCTGACTTAAAACGAATAAGTTATGGCCAAAATACTAAACCGAGCCCAAATCAGACCTAGGTCCACCTCACCTACGTCCTAATGATCATGTGAGGGTCCAAATACCATATTCCCAATCCTAAACCAATTAGGATTCCTTAGGATCTTGTAAAAGTCCTCTAAAAGGTTCTAATCTATCCTTTCCGAAAAGATAAAGATCAAAAGAATTTGAAGCCGAATAAAACCTTTCATATGATAGTCCTTATCCCATCCAAATTAGAAGACGTCCGAATATGTTTCAATAATCTAATTCTATTAGAAATTTAACTCCGTACGGATTCATTGTCATCGCAGAGCAACAAAACCATCGCGCCGCGATAGGTCTATCGCCCCGCGATGAAACTTGTTTTATTTCGATTCAAATTTCGATCTTTTCTGATCGCTTTGACTCTCTTTTTCCCCTATAAATTGAGGTCGTTTTCCCCGTTTCAGATCATAAACAATCATCATATTCATCATAATCCCAGAGTTCATAACCCGGAATTATGCGTATCCAAGGTATCAATATCATCATTTTATTATTTTCATTTATTTTTATTGAGTCGTCCATTAATCATGAGATTGAGTGACATCAATCCTAAAGTTACGCGTGATTAATCGAATTAGAGTTGGAGTAGAATTAGTAGATTGATAAGATATTATTTTCTAATATTATTAGAAGATAAATTTTGTTATATAGGATTAGTATTTAGTATTTATATCTTATATATTTTATTTTATCTTTTAGTTATCCTAACGGCATGGGATGTTTGCCTATAAATATTCTTTATTTTTATAAATGAAGGCTGAGAAGTTTCGAGTTATAATTGATCAATTCGTATGAATTGTTTTAGCAAGAGAATTGCATATGATATTTTGTTGAGAAAGCTACCAATTTAGTTGTTATTTAATCTTGGTTAGATTAAATAGCTTCATATCCCCGAATTTCCTAAAAAGCCCATAAAAAGACGCATCAAATTGGTGTGGCTGCTGCTACTGCTGTTAGGTGAGGGAAACGGTGCACTTCTTGAAGTTTCGTGCAAAATTTGTTGAAATCGGGCCTAATAAAAATCAGTTTTGTAGGTCAGATTGTTTAGCTTTGTTCTCCTTCGTTTCTAAAGCTTTTGAGATGATTCTTTTTTTCAAATTGGTTAAATTTTTGTCTAGTTTTTACTTGAAAAATTTGAGAATTTTTCGAGGAGCGTAGGTATTAAACTGGATTCGGTTTTGGCAACTGGTCAAAAATTGAATTAATCTAGCAATGTTGAGAAATAAACTGGAACCACTTGGCTTGGATTTTTTGGTCGAGTATTTTTGACATAAAGAGCTAGCATCATACAAAATTTCAGAAGTTTTGAGGTGTTTTGATTGGTTTTTTTCCTTGAACATTTGATCAATTTCTGGACTGGTTTTGTGTGTTTTCTTATTCACTTAAACATGGTTAATCAAGCTGAATTTGCGGCATTGTTGGGTGAGCCCAAGAAAATTAATGCTTGATTGAATAAGTCGGAAGAAGTTACTACGACACTCCAGCAAGAACTACATAACCGTGACTTAACTCCGCACACACGCAATCACACGTTGAAGAGATCAAACTTGCTGATTTGCCCACTTTTGAAGGCGATGGAGACCCATAAACTTTCTTGATTGGGAACGAAGGTTAGACCGTCACTTTAGGTACAAGAACCTAGATGACACTAAGAGGTTTCACTATGCTATCCTCAAACTGACCAAGTATGCATCTCTTTGGTTTGAATCCTTTCAAAACCAACGAGAACGAGATAGGAAAGCACAACTTACAACTTGGACTGTATTAAAGCAAAAGATGAAGAAGAAATTTGTGCCACGATCGCATAAGCAAGACTAGTTTTTGAGAATAAAATCTTTGCAACAAGGGTACATGACAATTGATAATTATATCAAAGAATTCGAGAAGTTATATATAGCATGTGATTATAAAAATGAGGAGGAATAAAAAATTGCTAAATTTGTTCTTGGCCTCAATGCTAGCCTGCGTTTTAAGGTCGAATTGCAGCCCCTAAATACCTTCGATGACATTTGATCGTTGGCTATGAAGCTAGAAAAACAGAACAAGGGGAAGAGTTTCATTTTCGGGAAATTTTCGGCACTAAAAGCTGAGCATACTGCTGACCTTGCTGCCCACTAAACTGAACAACAAGCTGCCCCCAAAGACGACACCATGGATGCCTTAAAAAGCAAACTTGAAAAAGCTCCACTCTCGCAGCAACCAACGAGGAAGACAGTATGTTTTCGTTGCCAAGGTTTGGGTCATGTTGCCAAACAATGCCCCAATCGATCTATGGTTACACGGGAGGAATTTTATATGGTTATGTTGCATAATATGGATGATGTTATAATAGATGAGCAACAACCTTTGAACGATATTACATCGTCGGATTTTTGGGAAACTTAACCACGATGCACTCCGGAAGATGAGGGACATGCTTTGGTCTTGTAGCGTTCTTTGATTTTCGCTCCAGAGGATGGTTTCGACACTCAAAGGTGTAATATCTTCCACCCAAATTGTCTTGTTAAGGAAAAAGTGTGCTCTTTAATCATCGATAGTGGAAGTTGCGCTAATGTGTGTGCTCTAAATTTGGCCGAATCTTTGCAATTACCTATGCGTAAACACCCTCGTGCTTACAAATTAAATTGGTTGAATGACGATGGAGGCGTTTGGGTTCAAAAGCAAGCATTGGTTAGTTTTAAAGTGGGAAGTACGGATAAAATGTGGTTCAACGCGATTCCTATGACTGCTTGTGCTCTCCTTTTAGGCCGTCCATGGAAAACCGATCGTCATGTCATCCACAATAGCAAGACAAATGAGTATTTTGTGCTTATGGGTGATAAACGGTTGCTCCTCCAACCTTTAACACCAAGAAGGCAGTCACCTACAACTAAACAATGAAAGAGAGTTCTAATAATCATGTATGCTTGAGTTCTTACCGTGACGAGGTGCTTGATACTACCACTACTAAGAAAGATCGACACAACCAAGTACTAAAATTGAGGAAGGGTACAACATTGGATGTTGGTGATCTAGTTTGGTTGTCACTCACAGCTCAAAGGCTTCACGTGAATCACAAGGATGGTGAACCTATGGATGAGGGTCCGTTCTAAATCATTGAAAAGGTGGGGTATGAAACCTTCAAGGTCCTATTGGGTGATGGAGTATGTGCTACCTTGTCGTCATGCGACCTAGTTCCATGTTTTCCCGATGAAACTTGAGGTCAAGTTTTTTTCAAGAGGGGGAGTATGATGTGTATCCAAGGAATCAATATCATCATTTCATTATTTTTATTTATTTTTATTGAGTCATCTATTAATCATGAGGTTGAGTGACGTCAATCCTAAAGTTACGCGTGATTAATTGAATTAGAGTTGGAGTAGAATTAATAAACTGATAAGATATTATTTCTTATATTATAAGAAGATAAATTTTGTTATTTAGGATTAGTATTTAGTATTTATATCTTATATATTTTATTTTATCTTTTAGTTATCCTAACGGCATGGGATGTTTGCCTATAAATATTCTTTATTTTTATTAATGAAGGCAGAGAAGTTTTGAGTTATAATTGATCAATTCGTATGAATTGTTTTAGCAAGAGAATTGCATATGATATTTTGCTGAGAAAGCTACCAACGTCTTGGTTAGGTTAAATAGCTTCATACTTCAAAATTTCCTAAAGAGCCCATAAAAATACGCATCACTGAATTTTTTAATTCGAATGTTCTTAGCCTTATACTAAACACATCCTCAATATTCTCCCAAATCAATCACAATTCCTCATTCACAAGATTCGAATACTCCAAGCCATCCTCGACGTTGCCTTCGACCTCGACGTGAAAGCTAAGGTTGACAGTTTTGAGGGTTTGGTCCCAAATCTATATTTCAATTCATATTTGATTTATTTAATTTATTGATGATATAACTTTCTGGAAGTTTACTAACGTGTGTATTGTTTTAATAGCAAGAAGGTTAAGGCATCGAAGTAAGTAATTCGATTGCTTAATTATTCTTTTGATTTTGGAGTAGAAATCATGTTTTCAATTTTATGTTAATTCCTTGTATAATTTTTAGGACATTTTATGATTTCTAGTATCATGTTTAGGATACCACTTTGATTTTGTTATTAGTGACATGCTAGGATTTGTTATTAATCCGTTTAGTATCATGCCTAGGATCTTACTAACGATGTTTTGATGATATTGTTATGATGATGATTGTTATATTAATCATATGTTGCTTGATTATTCATAATTTATTGGTATTGCTTGATCACACCCTTTTTTGCAGGTTTAAAGGGAATTTGTACTTGAAATCACGCCTAATAAGATAATTAATAATTTGATTTAGGCTAATATGTTTTTATTCAAGTGATCACCAATATTAGATTTGATTGTGCATTAATAATCAACCAACGTAGATTAAAGAGGTTTAGGATTAACTTGATGTATGTATGTTGATCGAAAAGCGCACATGAATATCATAAGAATTAAGTAGACACCTATTTAGGGCGGGTTCAATCTCTTTTAGGTTGGATTCGTACCATCATCCCCGAACATCCAGTCATGGTCCCGGACCACTATGGAGTTAGAGATCACCGTGATCGTGAATGGGGTGTAAACTTCATACTTGTGAACGGTTTACAAGTTCCTAAAACTTGTTGGTGACTCTTTTATCTCTAGCTTCTTTTCCTTAGAACGCCGCCATGCTTAAAAGCATGAATCACAGCAGATCTCAATGATGAGTTTGAAAAATTCCCTACACCAACATAATCCTTTTCATATGCAAGATACTTCAGTTCAACCTAATGGACCAATGCAAGTCAACCTCCACAAATAGGATAGGAACTCCTGCTCAGACAAGTGGAGGAAATTATCGAGAGAGTTATAGGCCAAAACGGTGGATATGCTAGAAGGGGAACCTACATTCCATATCCTGAGTGGGTTGATAGGATGCATCCATTCTCAAGAGGGTTCAAGATTCCTGAATTTTCCCCTCTTTTCTCTAGCAATAGTACAATGTCTGTCGTGGAACACTTGGTTAGATTCAATTACCAGTGTAGAGAGGTAGTAGATTATGAATTCCTTAAGCTTAGAATATTTTCCAATTCTCTCACTAGTACTGCATTCTCTTGGTTTACTCACTTACCACCAGATTCAATTCAAAATTGGCAAGATATGCAAACAAAATTTCTTCGCCATTTCACTAGAGTTGAAGCACGGTTCACTATAGGTGATTTAGCCAAGATAGTGCAGGAAAAAGGGGAGTCTATAGGAGATTACATTCACAGATTTAAGAATGCTAAGTTTAGATGTCACTTAAATATACCTGAATCAGACTTTGTGTCTGTCGTCCAAAGGGGTTTGTCTTTTCCTTTTAGGAAAAAGTTTGAAGGACAATATATCCATAATTTTGTTGCTTTATCTAGCGCTGTAATGGCTTATGAGAGATGCTTAGATGAAGAGTCTAGATCTAAACATAAGTATCATGCTAACATGGCTAAGGAGTTTGATCAGGAAGATGATGTTTATGAAGAGGCAATAGCCGAGTTTGTATAGCGGTCCTTCATTTAAATGTCCTCCTCTAACTAATAAGAAGTTTACTTATAAAAAAGATTTAAAATCTGATCAAAAGAGGGAATACACCTTCGATATTAGGAGATGTAATGAAATATTTGATTGGATTTTAAGTCATACAAAGATTAAGTTAACAAGGAGACATAAAACTAGAAGTCTTAACGAGGTTAAAGGAAATAACTACTGTAAATGGCATGACGCTTTTACTCATAAGACTAATGATTGCATAATATTTAGAAATAACATTCAGGATGAAATTGATAAAAAGAACATAAATTTACTTGATGAGAAAGTTATCTCTTGCGAATTAGAGTCAGAGTCTGCACCAGAGTTTGAAATCTATGAAATGAATTGTTTTGTGGTAAGTGCTGACATGGATATTGTGCAGGATAACATACAAAGACTGAAAGAGGTTATTGTTGCAGTCAGATCGTATGAGAGACTAGTCAAGGAAGGAGTAATTGTGTCACCTTAATGCCAAGATGATGACTATGAAGATATGATGATATGCAGATGGCACTTTAGTTCTGCTCATGCTACCAGTGAATGTTTGGCCTTCAAAGGGTTTCTGAACAAAAAGATCAAAGTGAATGCAGTAATTTAAGAATTTCAGAGCAAGAATATCAGACGATGAACCTTACTAAATTCAACCCTAAAGGGAAGAAAGATAAAGCTAAGTCCTTTGAGAGTGGTAAAAAAAACTCACAAGTCACCTGACAAAATAAGTAATTACAAACAGAAGGCACAGTCTTATAAAGAGGAAATTCAGTTGTTCCTCTGCAGGTTAAGGCAGTAGAGGGACTTCAGAATTTGCGACACAATCTTTGTCATTCTTGTGCGGATCTGTTGCATTTTGAACTGGCAGGACTGAGACCATCCTAAATGATCCGGATTGGATACCTAGACATCAAAGAGTTCATCATAAGAAAAGGATAGAGATCAGTAATCTAACCCCTTCTATGAAGAATAGGCTGGGATATCATAAGGAGAATGAAGGAAAAGAAAACTTCTTGCCCATGGACAAATGAGACAACTATGTGAGCATGAAAAGAAGAATAGAAGGAGTGTTGAAAAATAAGGTGGAAAAAAATGATAATTTGAAGCTCAAGGAGAAAAGGAAATCCATAAAAAAAAAAAAAAAAAAAAAAAAAGGAAAAATCAATCAGAAGAAGCTTAAGTAGTCATATTCAAGCGATGACAGTTCAACTGGATGAAGATTCTTTAAAAAGAGGTGTCCTTAGAACCATTCCATCTCAATTTATTCAACTTGGAGTTGACACAATGATTGAGCAATCAATAGATGGTGAAAAGTCCACCGAACTGCCTAGCGATGATATTTAGAATCATCCCATAGTGAAGGAGCTAATGGAAAGTGACAAAGTATATTTTGGGTCGTTGGATTCTAAACACCTTTAATCAAACAAAATTTATAATACCTAAACCTAACACTAAACATAAGTCTAGTGGCAAGTCAAGGGTCAATCCATGGAGAACGGCTAATGACTACCAACATTACCAACAATTAAGCTAGGCCAAAAAGAGGTAAGAAAAGACAACTAACACTACAAGGCTAGACTAGACTAAGACAAAACCTAAAACGCTAAGGAGATAGGTAGGTATAAGCTTTACTCAAGCATGCATAGGTGTATACCCCATATTTTTATATGTATTTTAATTTAAATCGTTGTTTTATGAAGTATTTAAATAATTTGAAATGAATTATTTATATTATTTTATTTATTAACTCAAAAAGAATTATTTTAATTAAAGTTCCATTTTTATTTATTTAAATTATTTTGGAAATATTTTATTTTATTATTTAGAAACTTTGGGGTATATTATTTTATAAAAAGAAATTTAAAGTCAATGGTATTTAAGGAAGTCAAAGGACTAGTTTGAATAGGAGAAGGGATCACTAAGGGTAGAAAGGAAATTTGAGCTTAGGAGGGTTTTAGCGAGAGGGTATAAATATCATCTTATGAGCAAGTTAGATCTTGCCCAAGTTGGAGAATACACAAAGGTAAACTCTCTCTCTCTTTAATTTTCCCCCTCCCCTTTTTAATTTTCACACACCACCACAGTGGCGGGCTGCCACCACCACCACAGCCGGCCGTCGCCGCCTGCACAAGGCCGGCAGCAGCAGCAGTCGTGGGAGGTGGCGCTAGCCACCCTCCCTTCTCCCCCTTGTTGTGCGTGTGTTTTTTTTTTTTTAAAAAAAAAAAAAAATACTCTTCTTTGTTTTTAAATTATGCTAGCTTTGGTTCAATTATTATTTTTGGGTTTTGTGATGATTTTTATGATGTTTGATTATAATTATTATGTATATAATTTTCAGATTTGGTTTTTGAATTAAAAAGCCCCAAATTGAAAACCCTAGGTTTCTAATTAACGTATATTGATGGGAATTGATTGTAGGTGATTGAAACTAATAAATTAGATGTTTTCAAACATATTTAAAGGATCTTTACATGTTTTTATAAATCTTGATTTTTTATATAAAGGCTATAATTATGTTTCTTGGAAGGATTTTTAATTACCCATTAATTGGAAATAAAAGTAAGGGTTTTAAATTAATTTTCAGCTTGTTTACAAGGTTTATGAGTGATTTAAAGAGTGTATATATTGCTATAAAATAATATTGAATAGGTATTAATGTCTCTTTGTAATTTTGGGTTGTACGAGATTTCCAAGTGAGTGATTTTTTTATGTAGTCGTGGTGATTTTGAGATCATATTCAAGGTACATTCACGTACTCGGTAATTATTTAAGTGTATAGAAGCATGCTAGGCTTTGATTAATTAATTCCAAGGTAGTATCATGATAGGTGTTGGTTGGAATTATTGATTGGATTGATGTTGGTGATTGAATTGTGAAGTATGAATTATTTGCGGTGAATTGATGATTGGAATTAATTATGTTGGCATGTTGAGTATGAACTACACTTTTATTATTGGCATGATTTAGAGCTTATTTAATTAAACTAAATTTTTAATTTGGTTTGGAATGTTAAAAGGGAATTTTATTGTGGTTCATATAATATTTATTGATGCTTTAAGCATGGGAATTGATATTAAGTGTCTTAGTACACAGGGATAAATTATATTGCGGTGCCTACGTGCACTTAAGGTGTTCTAAACACTGAGGGATAGGATTTGCGGTGCCTTATGCAGTTAACATGTTATTTAACACCGAGGTAGTTTAAAAAGGATTCAACATTAAATTATGTGGTCACTAATTATTCAAGAATTAAATTGGTATGTTTAATTGCTTGAATGATTTATTATAATTGATTGTGTTATGGTTTAAGAGTTGTCACCAAGTCTAAAAATATGTAAACAACGTAAAGTGAAAAAGATTACGCACCAAAACTCTTGGAACGTATATACCTTAAGTATGAAAATATGGGGGGAGTTATGGGGTTTTATATTTAACCATGACTTCTACTTGGAGTACAGGACGCTGTATTTTCCTTTTTATTATTTATTATGCGCAGGACATCCAGTCACTTCATGTGGCATTTGCCTACCCTGTTAGCTCCCGGTGTAGTTTACCTCAATTTAATTGGGGCAGGGATTTTTGGTGGAAAACCTGTTCGATGCGTAATCAAATTAAATAAGCATTTTAGTGGTATATTTATTTGTTGGTTGTGTTGCGTGCTTGAAAACAGGTGCAACAAGGTAAGTTGTGTGTTGATAGGATTAAGCATGTTAGTGTGTACTGTTTACGCTTATGTACTTAGCATTGCTGATTGTGTGTTGTATGTTAGTTTGCCCTTGTCTTTTTCTTGGCCCTACGACGACCTATTTCTAATGGCGAGTAGTGGGGAAAAGGTAAAAAAGAGCTTTTCAAGTCTGGAAGCATGTTCATGATGGGCATGAGTGAAGGGCGAATCATATTTAGTTTTCATAAGAATATGATGTGGTTTGTTGCTTTAATTACTATATATTTTGCTTGTGAGACTAACACTAATGTTTTTTAAATGTTTTATCTCGCTTTTGTTAAGGGCCTACAATGGTTCCAAGTTGTAGGTTGATTTCGTTTGACTTTGATTTGACTTTACTTTCTTTTGGTTTGGCTTTTTAAGTTGACTTGTTTTGAATGGTTTTAAAGAGAGTCTTCCGCTGTGTGTCTTTGATATTTTCCTTAGCCGTTTTCACGGTGGCGGTAATGTCTTAGAATTTCCTATTTCGTAGTTTAAAAGGGCAAAATAGGTATTTTAAAGGAAAGGAATTTCTAAGGTGTTACAAAGTCGTATCTGGGAGCTTTGGTTGAGATTTTTATTACCACTAAAGTAAAAAACGTGTTTAAAAGTATTTTGTTTTAAACTTTGCCAAGTGTTTATTAAATCAAGTAATTTTAAAAAGTGAGTTGTTTTATTTTATTTTTATTTTTAGAAGGGATCCGAAATTTTTTTTTATTATTTTTTTTTTGAAAAATCAGAATTTTTATTTTAATAAAGGATATCTGAATTTTTTTTTAAAAAAATAGGGTGTCCGAATTTTTTTAAATAGTGGCCGAATATTTTGGCCTTTTTCAAAAATTATTTTCGAAATTTAATTTAAAGGAGGAGTTAAAAATATTTTTAGTTTGTTCATTTTGAGGAAATCGAGGATTAAGGTAAGAATTATGTGTTTAAAGCTTTAAAAAGCATGTTGGTGAGCTTAGGTAGGAAATAATTTGGGCATATAAGTTAGAAATAATCATGTTCTTGTATGCATTAATATTTAGGTTGTGATGTTTGATCATTTGAATTCATTGATTGGAAGCATGTACTTATGTGATTAGAAATAAGTGAGATTGTTAGATTGAACATTGAACTTAATTCATGCAAGAACTGTATTATTTTATTTTCTTTGGGAAGGGAATTCTTTTCTAAGTCTTTTCCTTTACATGATGCCGATCTTTCGTAGCAAAAACTCCCAAATTGGTACTCTAATTAAGAAAGAATATGAACATCCTTTTGACTATGTCAAGAAAATCCATTTCTATTGTTCGTCCTAGGAGACAAGCATTATGACCTTCCTGATAGAATTTCAACAATGATTATTCATTATCTTCCAGATGAACCCCCATATCTTGTTGTCAAAGCAAAGTTCTCTGATTTTTACTTACCTGGGGACATCCCAAACTACTCCAAATACAAAAAATTTCATGGACAATGGTACCCTGACTACAGATACTTGATTTCTTACCTCATTAGGGTTGAGAAGTATCATTGCGAGCGCTGACACATTCCATATCCCAATTACTACTACGATAATCAAGCAAGGAATAATTCCCCTTCCACTAGCAATCAATTAGGAAATTCTTCTCCAACACAGGGTAATCAAGCAGGAACAAATGGAGGGCAAGAGGAAGGAGAGGTAATGGATGAGAGTAACCATACTATTGATAGTTCCATTATGGAAATTCCATATCCAAATCCACCCCCAACTCCAATTATAATTGATATTTCATCTGACGATGAGGAAGATGAAGATTTCATTCAAGTAGATCAAAATCCAGAGACACCTGAACCAATGGAGGAGTAAGATGACCTTAGATTCGATCCTGGAAGCTACAAACAATCGAAGGACAAGAAGGACAATGTTCGAAATGACTAGATTTTTATAGTTTCATCTCTTTCTTAGGATTCTTAGTTTCATTTTCGCAATTTTAAGTAATTCCTTTGTCAGTATAGTAATAAGTGGCATGTCCACAAGAGTCAATAAACCTATTAAGTTGTGTAGGTTATTCGAACTCATTTCATTTCAGTTTTCCATTTATTTTCATATTCAGCAATAAAATTCTATTTATTTTCTTGTCAAATAATCCATTTTTATTGTCAAATCATTCATTTCGCTCTCAAATCATTCATTTCGTATCACTACTCATTTCTCACTCAAATATATTCCAACAATTCATTTCTAAACTCTGGGAATTCATGGGAATTATTTTTCATTTATTATTGTGATGCTTTATTAAATGTATGGTTGGTTAGCAATCAATATTTGGTTGAACAAGCTGCAAATTTTGGGAATTGTAATTTTACAATCTCAATTTGTTAGCTTAAAATTAAATGGGTAAGTATAAAAAAGGTATAAGTTGGTTAGAGGGGTGTCTAACTTGAGAGTTAACCATTACCATAATTAATAAAGACCCCTTATTTTAATTCAGGCGAAGAAAGATGGCAGGAGGAAGTGTTAACAACAATAATGGAGGAGAGCTGAGTGAGGTTGTGAGGCAGTTCGTAGTGGTCGCCCAACAGTTAGCAAGGAACTTGACCAACAATGGAGATGCTTAGGGAGAGATATTCAAGAAGGTGGCACAAAGCAAGTCACTAACCTATCCAGGAGAGCCTGATCCAGTAGTGTTGGAAAACTGGTTAAGGGAATTGGAGAAATTGTTTGGGGCAGTTGGCTGCCCAAAGAATTCGAAAGTAGGTTGTGCTATCTATTACCTCAGGGCTGAAGCTGACATTTGGTGGCAACAAAATGAGGCTACAATTACGGCGCTACCTGGGTTTAACTTGACTATGTTTCAGGAGAAGGTTAGGAGAAGTTTTATCCTAGCTTCTTATAAAAACAAAAGGCTGAGGAATTTGCCAACTTAGCAATGGGAGAAATGTCAGTGACTGAGTAATACACCAAGTTTATTGAACTGTCACCATTTGCCAAAGGAGTCTGTTGCTATGGAAAAGTCAAAGGCTAGGAAGTTTAAGAGTGGATTGACTACTGATTTGCAACTAAAGCTGTGTGGACAAGTGTTCGAAACCTTAGATGAAGTGTATGGGAGAGCTGCACACCTTTATGCATTGGAGTTGAAGAAAAAGAAGGAGTTAGCTGAGGTAGAAGGGAAGGAAAAGAGAAAGGAGGTGGGGAAAAACTCTGGAAACCCGTAAGGTAACCAGAACAATTTTGAGAAGCAGAAGTACCACCATAACCATAACAACAACTTCCATAGTAACAACAATTTCCAAGGTAACAATCACCAAGGTGGGCGAAACTTTAATGGTGGATCTAGGAACTCTAACCAAGGAAATAACAAAGGACCAATGCATTTCTACTGCAAGAGGTGTAGAAACGACCACCCTGGTAAGGACTGTGAGGGAAATCTGCTTACTTGTCGCGCATGCAACAAGTTGGGACACAGGGAGTATGAGTGCTTCTCTAAAGATCCTAACCAAAAGAAGCAGGGAAATAATCAAGGAGGGGCTCAAAGGAACTTTTAGGGAAACAACAACTACTTAGGGAACAAGGGGGCACAACAGATTGGAGCGAAAAGCAACAATAATGGGAATAATCAGGTGAAGAGTGGAGCTCCAGGAAATCTTAATGTGATGAGTAGGCATAAGGTTGATTCCATGAAGGATGTTATCACTGGTACCTTTTCTATTAACTCTATTCTTGTTAAAGTTTTGTTTGATTCTAGTGCAACTTTTTCTTTTATTTCAAAGGCATTGTTTCAAAACTATCACACTGTTTGAAAACCGTAGATGTTATAGATTTATCTATAGTTATTCCTACGATAGGGGTATTAGTACAGTGTATCAAAACTTTTAAGGATGTGCCATTAGAAATCGAGGGGAAAAGTGTTTCCGTCTGACCTCATCGAGTTTGGGTTAAGTGACTTCGATGTCATTTTGGGAATAGATTGATTGAGCAAGTACAGTGCAGAGATTAGTTGTCAATCGCAGAAAGTAAAGATGAGTACAACTGAGAATGAATTGGTAACATATTGGAAACTTGGTGAACCAAAGTGCCCAAGGATCATATTCGTGTTTAAGTTGGCAAAGTTTATTAAGAAGAGGCATCTAGTATATTTTTGTAGTGTAAGGAACTTAGAACATGAAGAGGCAGCCAAGCCTGAAGACATAGAAGTGGTGAATGAGTTTCTAGATGTATTCCTAGACAAAATTCCAAGAATGCCACCCAAGAGGGAAATTAATTTCAAAATAGAGTTAGTCCTAGGAACAACACCAATTTCCAAGGCACCATATCGAATGACACCTGCAAAAATGAGTGAATTAAAGGAACACTTGCAGGATTTACTGGAAAAGGGGTACATTAGACCAAGTGCATCGCCTTAGGGAGCACCAGTGTTGTTTATTAAGAAGAAAGATGTGAATATGAGGTTATGTATTGACTATAGGGAGTTAAATAAGGTCATTATAAAGAACAAGTACCCATTGCCAAGGATTGATGACCTGTTTGACCAATTGAGGGGCGCATCTGTGTTTTTTGAAGGACTTTTCTAATATTAGCTTATGACTTCTCTAATGAAGAAGGACAAGAAATTTGAATGGGAGGAGAAGTGTGAAGAAGCCTTCCAACTCTTGAAACAAAAGTTAATTACAACACCAGTGCTTACACTACCAGATGATAGTGGGATCTATGATGTATATAGTGACGCATCCAAGAATGGTCTAGGATGTGTGCTTATGCAAAATGGGAAGGTGATTGCAAATGCATCAAGGCAGTTGAAACCTCATAAAGTAAACTACCCTACTCATGACTTAGAATTAGCTGCAATCATTTTTTACATTAAAGATTTGGAGGCATTACTTGTATGGGATAAAATTTAGGATTTACATAGACCATAAAAATTTGAAGTACATTTTCACCCAAAGAGACCTAAACTCTCGCCAAAGGAGATGGTTCGAATTTACAACGGACTACGACTTGGACATACAATACCATGAAGCGAAAGCAAATGTAGTTGCAGACGCTCTAAGTCGTAAGACCAGTCATGGACTGAACACTTTGATAGTGGCTGATGAGTTGTGTAGAGTAATGAGGAAAATGAATTTAGAAGTGGTAGAATGGGGAGTACCAGCAAGTATACTTGCGAATCTGAGTATTCAACCAACAATATTTGATGAGATAAAGGAGAACCAAGAAGGAGTTATTAAGTTGGATAGGATTTGTGAGAAATTAAAGCAAGGGAAAGCTATAGATTTCAAAATTCATGAAGATGGAAGTTTAAGATACAAAGGTTGATGGTGTGTACCACAAAAATGTGAAGAAGTAAAGAGAAATTTGATGGAAGAAGGTCACAATACACCATACTTAGTACACCCAGGAGGGGAAAGGTATATAAAGACTTGAAAAAGATGTTGGTGGCCTAGAACAAAGAATGAAGTTGCGGAATTTGTAGTGAAGTGTCTAACTTGTCAAAAAGTGAGATAGAACACAAGAGACCGCAAGGAACCGTGCAATCATTGCAAATTCCTGGATGGAATTGGGATGGTATTTCAATGGACTTTGTGACTTGCCTCCCAACATTTGGGTAGTGGTGGATAGACTGAGTAAATCTGCGCTGTTCATACCAATGAAGGAGACCTGAAAGATGAAACAACTTGCAAAAGATTACATTAAAAATGTTGTGAGGTTACAAGGAGTTCCACAGGATATTGTGTCTGATAGAGATTCTAGGTTTCTATCGAAGTTCTGGAAGAGTGTTCAAGAAAACTTTGGTACAACACTAAAGATGAGTACAACATTTCACCCTGCCAAAGATGGACAAATTGAGAGAACTATTCAAACCTTGGAAGATATGTTAAGAGCTTGTGTCATTGACTTCCAAGGGGGATGGGAAGATAGCTTGGACTTGATTGAATTTTCTTATAACAATATTTACCATGCAAGCATTGGCATGGCTCCATTTGAGGCATTATATGGAAGGAAGTGTCGCAGTCCTGTGAGTTGGAACGACATAAGTGAAACAATAATCTTAGGGCCTCAAATGATTGAGGATACAGTTAAGCAGGTAAAAGAGATTCAAGCGGCGCAAGATCGCTAAAAGAGCTATGCAGATTTGAAGCGTGGAGAGAAAGAGTTTGAGGTTGGTGACAAAGTATTACTAAAGGTGTCACCAATGATAGGTGTCATGAGATTTGGGAAGAAAGGAAAGCTTAGCCCAAAGTATATTGGTCCATATGAAATATTACAGAGGATAGGCAAAGTAGCTTATAGGTTGGCTTTACCTATGGAACTAAGTAAAGTGCATGATGTATTTCATGTATCTCAGTTAAGAAGGTATATACTTGATAAGTCACATGTGCTACAACCCGAAACAATTGAGTTAGATCAAAGCTTAACTTATAAAGAAAGACCTGTCAAGATCCTTGACTGTAAAGTGCGTAGTACACGCAACAAGGTAGTTAAGATTGTTAAGTTGCTATGGTCTAACCAAGAATAAGAGGAAGCAACTTGGGAAGCTGAGGATGAGATGAGAAAGAAATACCTTGAAGTTGTTTTGAGGTATGTGGAGTTACGAGGACGTAAATCGTTTTCTTTAAGGGGGGTAGAATGCGGTAGAATTTTGCGCTTTTTCCCTATATTTTTTGTTATTTATGTGCTTTTTGCACATTTTTAACGGTTATTTCGAGTAATTTTTATTTCAAGGAGACATTAAAGTTAAAAGTATGTCAAAAGAGTGCAACAATATTATACGAAGTGAGGAAAAAGTTTGATTTTCGTTACCTAAGTTTCGGGAAGAAACTTTTTTTAAGGGAGTAGACTGTAATACCCCGTATTTTTATACGTATTTTGATTACAATCATTATTTTATGAAGTATTTAAATAATTTGAAATGAATTATTTATGGTATTTTTGTAATCCCCCGTATTTTTAAATATTTTATAAATGAAATGTTATTTTACTTATAATATTTATTTGTATTTTTCCAGAATTTAATTTTAAAAGTTTCAAATTATTAATTTGGGTCAAAAATTATTTTAGGCTAAATTCTATTATGAACCTATATCCTACAATCCATTATTATAAAAAACAAAGCCTAACCCATTTGTTTATTTAATTGGCCCATTATTTTCATGAGGCCCAATTCTACCCTACAATTCTCTCCTATAAATATCCCATGAATCCCCAAATTTTTCCCCCACACAAAAAGGTTAGTCTTATTTTCTTCCTCCTTGACTTCTTATTATTTTCATAAATCTTATGTAATTGATTTTTGGGTTTTGGTTTTTATTGCTTGAAATTAGTTTATTTAGTATCAAAATCATGTTTTTGATGTTTTAAACTAATAATTTCAGATTATAATTGTTGTTTTAATTTTCAGATTTTGTAATTTTAAACTAGGGTTTTAATATAGTTAAATGGGGATTTTAGGGTTCTAATGATCAATTAATTTGGGGTTTTTGTTCCTATTGAATTTCTAATGATTAATTAAGCATAAAAACAAATTTTTAGTATTCCGTAATCAGCTTATGATCTCCGTTCTTAAATTTTTTTTTGATCACGTTTTAATCACACTAGTTGTGGCGGTGATTATTATTGGTGATTACTTTATTCAGTATTTCTGTTACACGGTAATTTTGTTTGCGTATTGAGTGCATATCGTTAAAATTTAAATTGTTAAATGTAATCTAAGAGAAGATTGTTGTATTTAAAGTTAGTATATGGGATAGATGTAATTTAAATTATGTTGTTAAAAAGAAGTTTTTTGAATTACTATTTTCATAAATAACATTAGATATTCTATTTTTACGCGCGACACCCCAATGACGGCGATTATTATTGGTGATTACTGTATTCGGTGTTTCTGTTACACGGTAATTATGTTTGCGTATTTTGTGCATGTCGTTAAAATTTTTAGTGTTAAATGTAATCTAAGAGAAGATTGTTGCATTCAAAGTTAGTATATGGGATAGATGTAAAATAATTTCACTAAAAAAGGTAAGTACGAAAGTACTTTTGTCATAAACAAAAAAGGTAAGAAAAATACTTTTGTACTTTTCAGTAGTTGATCTTGAAATTCTTCTTCAGAGGTTTAGGGGTATTCATAGATTTAAAGGTCTCACAATAGAGCTGAATAAGTAATAATAGACCAAATAATACTAATTTGATATATATTAGTATATCAAATATTTGGTCTATTATTTTGTTACTAAGCACAATAACTGTGTTAAAGGGTTAAAGGGTCATTTTTCCTTTGTGTTTAATATTTGTATAGCTTTAAATATTCCTGAACCTTAAATAACTATAGTTAATGGGAATAACTAATAACCTATATACAGGTTATTGCCAAATACTAAGAGCGGTAGGTTAATACAGGTTATTGATATACAGGTTCATTTTCATTTTTCCTTTGTGTTTAGGGAATATTAGTTATTGATATATTATTTTGTAGGTTCAGTTATTATTTTACGAAAGTACTTTTGTCAAAAACAAAAAAGGTAAGAAAAATACTTTTGTACTTTTCATTAGTTGATCTTGAAATTCTTCTTCAGAGGTTTAGGGGTATTCATAGATTTAAAAATAATAGCAGAAGGTTTTGAAGTTTTCTTTTCTAATTTTATTGAAAAGTAAGATTATTGTTTTAGTAAGCGTTTCTAATTGACTTAAAATGTGAAATGACTAAAAATTAAGAAAACAGTGTAATTATCAAACTTGGATATCACTTTATTTCTTCGTAAGGTTTTATAGCACAGAATTGGATATTTACATAAGGCCATTGTTGTAAAACATTACTAATAAATATGGTAAAAAAATAAACTTAATTAAAAAACAATGATCTTATGGTAAAAAAAATGTGAAAAATTTAAGAAATACATAATTCTACTAATATATTTGAAGTTGTTTCGAAATAAGTACATTTAAATCATATGTATATTTGCATTCATTTATTAGAATGTTTACCAAAGTCTTTCGAAATAAGCTGTTGTTGCTGCTGCTGATGATGCTGCTGCTGCTGCTGATGCTGCTGTTGGCTGCTGCTGCTGCTGAAATATGTTTTTCCTGAAATCTGCTTTTACACTGCTAAAATCATCTTCTTCAAAAAAAAGCTTTTGCTGAAATTTGCTGCTGCTGAAATAAGTTTTGCAAAAATAAGCTGCTGAAATAATTTGCTTCCGCTGAAATCTGCTTCTGCTGAAATCTGTTTTTGCTTCTGAAATAATCTGCTTCTGCTGAAATCTGCTTCTACTGAAATAATTTGCTTCTGCTGAAATAATCTTCTGCTGAGATCTGCTTCTGCTGAAATAAGCTGTTGAAATAATCTGCTTCTACTGAAATAAGCTTCTGCTGAAATCTGCTGCTGCTGAAATCTGCTTCTGCTGAAATTTGATGCAGCTGAAATCTGCTGTTGCTGAAATCTGGTTCTGCTGAAATAATCTGCTTCTGCTGAAATAATCTGGTTCTGCTGAAATCTGATGTTGCTAAAATCTGCTTTTGCTGAAATCTGCTGCTAATGAAATTTGTTTCTGCTGAAATAAGCTGCTGCTGCTGAAATCTGCTTTTGCTGAAATCTGCGGTTGCTGCTGAAATAAGCTGTTGTAGCTGAAATTTTCTGTTGCTGCTGAAATTTGCTGTTGCTGCTGAAAAAAATGGTGCTGCTGAAAAAACTGCTGCAACTGAAAAACTGTTGCAACTGAAAAACTGCTACTGAAAAAGCTGCTGCCGCTGAAAAAACTGCTACTAAAAAACTGCTGAAAAAATTGCTGCTGAAAAACTGCTAAATAAATTGCTGCTGAAAAAACCCTAGAAGAATAAAATTCAAGTGATTATTATTAGTGATTACTTTATTCGGTGTTTCTATTACACGGTAATTATGTTTGCGTATTGTGTGCATATCGTTAAAATTTAAATTGTTAAATGTAATCTAAGAGAAGATTGTTGTATTTAAAGTTAGTATATGGGATAGATGTAATTTAAATTATGTTGTTAATAAGAAGTTTTTTGAATTACTATTTTCATAAATAACATTAGATATTCTATTTTTGCGCGCGGCACCCTAATGACGGCGATAATTATTGGTGATTACTGAATTCGGTGTTTCTGTTACACGGTATGTTTGCTCTAAAACTTGCTCTTTCTTTGCCTTGATTGTAGATGTGAAGGACATAAAATGTGTGAGAAATTATGATTTTCCAACAAGTCTTGAAGATTACATTCACATGATAGGGAGAACTGGTCGTGCGGGGGCCAAGGGAATGGCCTACACATTTTTCACTCAATCAAATGCAAAGTTTACCAGGAACTCATGAAGATCTTGAGAGAAGCAGGGCAGGCTGTCCCTCCAGCTTTGTCTGCAATGGCCCACTTAGGTGGCTCCAACTTTGGGGGTAATTTCATTTCTTTCTATCTTCATCTAATATTTTGAGGTGGTCTTCACTAAGCTATGCGCCTCTCCTTTCAAGTATGTGAAAAATGATACAGTATTTTGAAACTGGATAGAATAAGTATTCATAAAGCTTTAGCTTATTTGGTAGGTTGTGGGCTAAAAAGAAAGGGAACCTAGTAAATAACTTAACTTTCTTGAGTTTGGTATCATAATGGAATTAAGGAAAGAAAGGAAGTGTTGTGGAAGAATTACATACGTTTTTACAATTGGTAGAAGCTACACCTAGGTTGTATGTAGATCTACATGCAAACCGGGTAAAACAACAATGTATTTTACTCATATCATTTTATATTGTGCTTTTATTATTCAATAATGTGTTTTAAAAATGTTATGTGTGCTTTTATAATGATGTTTATGTATTTTATGCTATTATTTGTTTTCGATTATTATTTCTATGTGGTTTTATTTATTATCAATGTGCTTCTATAATAATGTTAAGTGCTTTAGTTCAAAATGTATGTGCTTGAAAAATGCTAAAACTACCCTGGTTGCATGTTCTAATTTGTGACTTTTTAATGAATGTGGCTGGAAGGAAAGTTAATATGAAGTACAAACGGAATAAATGTATAGCAGACCATATTAAGCTACTTACTAAATCTAGTTAGTTAAAGTTTATCTCCCTTACATTACTATTAAATTAGTATTAATGATAAGCCTCACTAAGTAATCCAAAGAATTTCCTAAAAAAAAAAAAAAAAGGTAATCCAAAGAATCATTACTGTGAAGGATATGGCTGTCCAATCACCTTTGAAGATAAACAAGCTAGCAAAGCATTATGTAGCTAATGTATGGCTGGTGATAAATCATGTTTCAGGTGGAAATTTCCGCTCAAGGGGTCGTGGAGGTTTCGGTAACAGGTCACAGATATCTGGATCAAATACTATTCCTATTGGCAGAAGATGGTAGAGGAACAAGAAAAATATTTTTGCCTAAATCATCGTACCTCACAAGTCAACTCCCCCTCAAATTTGGATCAACTTTCATCGGTTGGTTGAAGCACTGGATGAAGTTTGATTATCTTGGAGAGAGGATATACAATTTACAGACAATATGAGAGGCCTGATACTTGTTTTTCCATTGGGTGGATGCTAATATGATGGACAGCACCTTCGGTGTGTATCATATACCCTAGTTAAAACACAAAGTGATTGCTATTATACTAATATCTATTCCATAAATGTTCTCCGGTTAGAAAGTTGGGTCATCCGGTGATGTAGAAGGTAGCTAGATACTTCAAATTGTTGTAGAAGGTTAATGTAATACTCGTACACTTGTTTATTTCGCACTATCCTAAGTTACTGGTTTTTTGCTGACTAATTGGGCTTGCTCCGATGTATTTCTGAACTCACAAGCTATCCTATCGGTGGTGACTGTAGTGCATTTCTTAGGGAAATGAGGTTTGCTATAGCTGTTTAATGGTGTATCTGATGCACGATTTGTAATAATTCTATGAAGAACACACCAACACCATTTTTCCGGCTTATACTACTACTACTACTACTACAACTACGAATACTTGTTAAACTTTACGCCGTGTGTCTGTTGCTGTTTGTAGGTAGACTATTGATTGCGCATAATTTCTTTCTTGTGTACTGAGAGTTGTCCCTTGGTCTCTTTTAGTTCATGTCTTTTCATTTTGTTTCTGTACAGGAGCTTATTTTTGGTTAATGTTGTAACAAACATACCTTTAAAACTGAAAGCAATACACAGTAATAAAGCATAATTGTTGCTAATGCTTGGACAAGGAAGCATGGCTTTCTAGATTTTTTTTTTTTTTTTTTTTTTTTTTTTTTTTTTTTTTTTTTTTTTTTTTTTTTTTTACACAGGCTTTCTAGAAATTTATCCTGCTGAACGAATGTAATGTGGTTGGTTCTATGTGGGCGATACGTAAATGATAAATAAAACGTTTGAATATTGTTTATGGATGCCAATTACATTAATTAGCTAATAATAATTTTGGGGTGGCAATTAAAACATGAGATCAAATTTCATGTATATGATTTGTTGTTTATGCTCTACCTGTGCTAAAAAAAATCAAAGTTAAATCTGGTTTACCATACGTCACAAATTAGAACATGAAATTTGATAATTATGAATGATTATCACATTTTATCCAATAGTTAAAATGATAAATCTGATTATTGCAAATTATTGTCTTGTACTAATATCAAAGTTCGAGCAGGTGTAACTCTGCTTCTGCTGAAATCTGCTGCTGCTGAAATCTGCTTCTGCTGAAATCTGCTTCTGCTGAAATAATCTGCTTCTGCTGAAATAAGCTTCTGCTGAAATAAGCTGTTGCTGCTGAAATCTACTGCTACTGCTGAAATCTGCTGCTGCTGAGATTAGCTGCTGCTGCTGCGGCGGCGGCTGCTGAGGCGGCTGCTGCTGCTAATACAAAAACCAACTGCAAACAGCATTTTGATTAAAAAAAATGACAACATAAATTGATAGCCTTTTATGTTTCAAGCTCAGAGATTGATTTGAGAGCTTATACAATGGAAAACAAAAACCAGCAGTTTTTCAGAAGTGCATCAACAAAAATACAAACAGCCACTAATTTATCCCATTTTGTAGTATGTAAGAATCAAACCTGTATAAAATATTTTATCCTATTTTTGTTCCAGAAGAGCAGAAATTTCAGGAATGGCTCCTTCTACAACTCTGACTGCAGAACTATCCAGATATTGTCCCACATACTTTGCTAGCAATGAAGACGTAGCAGGAGATCAGAAGGCTATAAGACAACTGCATTACCAGCTGCTATGGCTCCAATAACAGGATCAAGTGATAACACTGAAGAAAGCAATCACACACAAGGTAGATAATCACTCAATTGTCCCACGTACTTTGCTAGTAATATACAAAATGAAAACTACAGATTCAAATGAGGAAACAAAGCCCATATATTACACACCAAACCACATAGAAACCATGATATATGACACGAATTTAAAAGGGGGCAACAGCATATGCACAGTATAAAGTGTCTCAAACTCGTATATTAAGTTAAAGTGATAAAAGTTTAAAATATGAACAACACCAATACAAGAAGTATACAATGAATCAGAATTCCAATATCACAGAGAGAAAAGTGCACAGCTTCTTCTAAAAAATCGAGAGATAGGTTTTCATTCCATAGTCCATTGAGTTATATTAGTTGTTAATTGCATGGGGCGCCTCATCAGATTAAAATAGTATCTGAATGCTACAGTGAGAATTTCCATCCTCTACACAGCGTTCAGGTAATCCTTCACAAAAACTGTATTCTTGTTCCATTAGTGATTATTCAAATAAACAGATGAGATAACATGTTTGAAGAGGCAAAAGAATATACATCACAAAATTTGGCTACCAGGCATCCTTTGAATTCAGCTGTTGATGACAGAGAAGACTTGGAAATAAATATCAATATTCTAAGTTCTAACTGCAATCTTGGTTTAGCAAGATGAAGCCATTTGTGCACGTGGACCGTGGAAGTCTCTTCTACTTTCTAAAAGGTCTATAAAGATGAAAATGATCTTCTTTTGAGAGGAGGGAGAGGGGAAGAGACTCTTTTAGCTGAGCTGAGGTAGACAATAGATGTCACTCCTTCACCACTAACATGTTCATAGGATTCTATAATATCAATTTACAATTTGTATTGAACTTTGGTTAAGTTTGCCCGGATACAAGGTCAACAAGGATTAACCAACATCACTAATGTAGTATGGTTTGAAGTTTTTCATAAGAATAATGTAGATAAAAAAATAAATTAATTAATAAAGATGCATATTATAATCATAAGAGAAATATGTAGTGAATTAGTGAGCAAAATTCCAACTCACAAATCGGATACTTCCATGCAGAGATAATCAACACAACGCCTAATGGTTCTTCTACTACTTCTGCTGATGAAGGAAATGCGAGTAATGTAGTTTTCACCTGAGGCACAACCCAGCTAAGTTCAGTAAAACTCAAGAGAACAATAGGCAGTGTGGTGCATACTACTAAGTTCTCAACTGATACTACCAAGTTTTACCTTTTCTGGCTTCATCCACTGCTTTAATTCCTTAAGAGCCACTTTACATGAAGACTTCAGCATTGAAATCTGCAGTAGCAACGAAATCTCAGGTTAAACATTTACAGGGTATTTCTTTTTTACTTAGAATAAATGAGGAAAAAAAGGGGCAAAAAGTCATTACATATTCATATGCCAACAAAAGAAAAAAGAAAAGAAATGGAATAGTGAAATACTCCGTAGCATTCTAGCAGAACCTTACTGCTCTCCCAACCTCTGTGACTTTATCTTTTCATTGTAACAACTTTCCTGGTCATATCTACAATATCATAAGCTTTGTTGCTCTATCTTGGTATAGAAAAGTTATCTCTATCCACTTTTTGTATAACTTTGAAAATATATACATTAGGGAGAGAAGAAGGGTAACGGGATAAAATGTAAAAAGAAGATACAGAGCAATTTGTGGAATGCACTTCAATTTACATTGTGGCCTAAGGTACAAATATCAGAACTATTAACAATACCATCCTTTTTGCAATAACTAGAGCCCGGATTTTGTAGCTACTCATTCTCAGAATATCATGAGACACTAAAGTGTGAATTGAAACCAGTTTTAGGTTAATTATTAAGGTAATATGGTAGAGTAGGACACAGGATTGTGTTTATACATATCGATTACTTTATACCCAATGGGGGTGATTATTATAAGTGATTACTTTATTCGGTGTTTCTGTTACACGGTAAGTTTGTTTGCGTATTGTGTGCATATCGTTAAAATTTAAATTGTTATATGTAATCTAAGAGAAGATTGTTGTATTTAAAGTTAGTATATAGGATAGATGTAATTTATATGTTATTAAAAAGAAGTTTTTTGAATTACTATTTTCATAAATAACATTAGATATTCTATTTTCGCGCGTGGCACCCCAATGACGGCGATTACTGTATTCGGTGTTTTTATTACACGGTAATTATGTTTGCGTATTTTGTGCATGTCGTTAAAATTTTTAGTGTTAAATGTAATCTAAGAGAAGATTGTTGCATTCAAAGTTAGTATATGGGATACATGTAATTTAAATTATGTTATTAAAAAGAAGTTTTATAAATTACTATTCAAATAAATAACATCAACGTACAGTTATGAAACCTTTACCTTTGTGTGTTGTACCTCATTGCCGTTTGTTTTTTGTTAGAAAATAATGTATAAGGTGATTTTGTTACATGTTAATTAATCTTATTAGTGTGTTTATGTTGTTAGAATTTAATGTATAAAAGGCAATCAATTTTTTTTTTTGATTTTTTTTAATTTTTCTTATATGCTAAATTTAGTCTAGTTATGTTGTAAAATTGTTTTTCCATTGTAATAAAGTATTCCTATGTTTTTAATTTTTTTTTTTTTTTTTTTTTTTTTTTTTTTTTTTTTTTATGTTCTAGATATACTTTTATCTATGTTCTTAATTTTTTCATTTGTGTTTTAATTTCGGTTTACTTATATTCTCAAGTTGTATTCTTCTTATGTAATAATTTTTTTCTATCTATGTTGTAAATTGCTTTTTAGGTAGTTTGATTGACTGTATTTGTATAATGGCCATAACAAATCCAATTCATTGAGAAAATTTAACAGTTGGAAGAAGGGAAAAACCCAATGACTATATTGACACAATAAGTGTAAATATGGGGTTTTGTGTTCTTTGTTTTTGATATTTTTTTTGTTCTTCAAGTCTTTGCATGGTGCAGCCAAGTTTGTTCTTTGTTTTTGATAATGTTTGTGATGTTTTACTGTGGTAGTTTATGAGATTCACCATTAATTAAGATTAATTAATTAAGATTACAAATGGATTAGCCATTCATTAAGATTCACCATTCTTATATATGAGATTAGCCATTATAAGCGATGGTAGTTTATAGGGGTCTATTATTACTTATTCAGCTCTATTATGAGACCTTTAAATCTATGACTACCCCTTTTCCATTTTCAGTAAAATTGAGCATTTTTTCCTTGCATAGGATAATTGCATTTTTATTTTTCTAAAAAAAAAAAATTAAATTCCTCACCGAACTAAACACAAGGTATACCTATGATTCGAGACACCTTTGGTAGCCACATTATATCACCTTTACCCTTTCGTATATACAATCCTTTCTTGATAAACCACTTTGAGTCTCGTCTAACGATTGACCTTTCTTTTTTCAACCCACATTAGTCTAACCTTGGGACGGGATGGTGTGCATTTTATGCAAAAGCTGAAGTGATTTTTACCAAAATCCCTAAATTTCGAAAGTTAAAAACACTTTAGCTATGAATTGAATAGGGCGTGGTACCCCAATTAGCCAGTAATTTTATATTTGCACGGCGCCACAATTCAGTGGAGTATTTATAAGTAATTTGCGTATTTTTAAGAGTCACTGGGATGTAAGACAAAATCACCAGCAAAATTGAATAAAGACTCTTAAATATATATATATATATATATATATATATATATATATATATATATATATTTTGATATGGGTGATAGCATTATTCAATATAGAGTATATTCTTGTTCATATAATCTAGTATTTATATTCTCAATTGATTAAAATATAACAAAACATATTATTCCTAACATATAGATAAAATTTGAAGAGTCTTAAAATTTTATGACTTTATATAGATTAAGAAGGAACAAGCTCATTAATCCTTACAAGATCAAAGATGAGCCATTGTAAGCATAATGAATGTATTACATGAGACATAAATCTAATAATGTGGTTAGAACTCACTCATAATTGTCTTGATCATTTTCCATATCATTTTCCATCGTCTTTTTGTTGTTTTGCATAGTTTATAAAATGTGATCTTACTATTAAGTTCAAGAAACACGGTTGTTTAAAAGACCAAGTGAAACAGATCGATTCACTCTCATGTTCTCATTGAGCATGGATTATTATATTCCACAAAATCAATCTGAAGTTTCTAAACATAATTTACTCTAACTTCACCTCATATACAAGGAGTAACCTTTTAATAGTGATGACGTAATGATGTCCAATTCTAAAGTGCCTCACATTTTCTTTCAAGTACAACTATGCAAAAGCTAGTAAATTGCTCAACCTTTGACCAATCGTGAATTATTCACTCAAAATGCTCTTTTGATGGTATAAACATGAAATCATTAATTATGGACTTGAAAGAAACTAACAGGGAAATGTTCAACAACTTGGCAATATTAAAATCAAGGGTTAATACTTGACATTTTACCATACATCAAGGTTCGAGTCACTTGGGGCTCATCATGCAGCCCAAAAATGTGATCATGGGTTCAAATTAATGGAAGATTAACCAATATAAGCTAATTTCACCCAAAAGTAAGAGTACAACTTTCACTAATATCTATTAACATCTCAACACTGTTTTATACACACACACACACACACACACAAAAGCCAATATCTATACAGTTTGAAGTAGGCCTTTGATGACATTATTCAGACGATCATTCATTTCCTCGTTAGTTGCATCGATCACCCTCAGCTCTTCCTTCATCTCTTCTTGTCATTTCTCAATCTACTCCTTGTGGATCCTATAATAACCAATATAATAGAGAGAACATGGCAACAATAAAGTTGTATTTATAATAGATATGAAGCAGTTCACTATGATGATTTTACCCCAATGACAATTGATGCATTATAGTCTAAAAATCTTGAAGATCATAATACAAACTAACAATTCAAACAAAGAAAGTCGTACAAAAACATACCAAGGTGCAAAGAACTCTACAACCCAAAGATCTTTGCTTTTCAGCACTAATACATCAAAGTTACGTGAGTTCAGTTCAACTGATGCATTAAGCTCAGGCTTCTTCTCACTTGATCCTCCTGCTTTTCCATTTAAACAGTCCTTTAAAAGTGCCTTCACCTGCACACAACTCACATATCTCAACATTTGTGTGTTCTCTTTCCAAAAACAAATGGCCAAACTGCCAAAGACATTAAGACAATCAAAGAAAAAAGAAACATCAAAGCACACACTTTGCTAATAGTTTCAGATTGCTTCATGAGAACAGCTTGGCGTCCACATTCGACATGATAATACCTTCCGGGGGGGAATCCAACCTGATGCAGAAGGGTAGTCATGAGCTGCAATTCTAACGAATACTTTGTGTGCATAAGAGCCATACGCCTCAACATATTTTACAAATCCCATAGTTTTATACACTATGTTTAATGTTATGTTTTCAAAGATGAATTTGTTCTTACAAAACCTAGTAGCACACATCCTAGCAAGTATAGTTGCAAGTCAAGAAAGATTGTCATAGCAAGGATAAGAGGAATATAATTTTCCCTGAAGAAGCAGCATGGTTTGGAGCCACATCCTTCCTTTTATCCCCTGCCACAAGACAATTTCAGAAGGTACAAGGCATAGAGCATACAAGTCTTATGATCTCGTACTTTGAAAGTGTAAGAATCAACACCTGACAGCAATCAGCATGATACTTGCACAGAAGCTAAACAGAGTAGAAATTCTCCAAGCTCATAAAATCAAGTTCAATACTATATAAGCCTTGAAAAATTAAACATGTATATGTTAAAAAATTATAATAATAGCATGCAATTAGAACAACTATACTTGAAATAAAAATAGTTCCTAAGCATAGCTAGAAACCAACACTGAGAAATACACAAAAAAATGTAATACCCACAATATAATTTTTAAGCAAATAATTTATGCTGGGTAAGAGTTAATCAATGGCTTCCATACTCAAATTAAATTCAACTCTACCAAATGCCATTCACAAAATTTCAGCAAATCATCAATTCAGAAGCTCCAAACTAAATTTAATAATTGCCCAAATCTATGATCCTAAAATGTAAATCATCAAAAAGTGTTGAATTAATTGATGAATAGGAGACATACCCAGAATGCAAGTAAGCAAATCGATCAAGAGGTCCAACACATTTGCACGAGGGCCATGATAGATCATATATGACCTCCTGACAAGAGCATCAAATCATCATAAGATGTCTTGAAAAGATGCTCCACAAGATAAAAGACTAACAGCACGGAACATAAAAAAAAGGGTACTTTACCTTAAGTATATCATCATGTGTGTTGAATGAGTTCATCAGAACCAAAGGCACTTTGGATCCATACTTGCTGTTAAGGCTCTGTGTATCATCCAAAAGAGGGTAAGAGCCAACAAGAATCATAATATACAGAAATATCAAAAAAAAAAAAAAAAAAAGAGGAGAATGCAGTACCTCAATTTGCTTAACTATAAGGTCAAGGAAAGTCAGGCCATTACGAACTTCAATGACAGACCTGCACCAGATTAAAAAAACAAAAGTTAGTATTCAAAGTTATGTTCACACACCAAGAAGCTCGAGACCACATTTAAAGACTGAGACAGAATTTTCTGCTTTGTAAAATTAGCAAATGTATCCTTCAACATATTCTGAAATACAAACATTTACAAAGTAAAAGAGGTAGTTTGATAAACTGAAGAAAACATCGTCAATAAATAAGATTGGATCCAAATGATAGTAAATTTGAAACTCAATCTTCCAACCACGCAAGATCTAACATTGTACTTTTGACACTTGCTATGGATCTTGTAGTCCAGAACATTTTTGCATTGTAAGTCCATTGTTCCTTAAAACAAAAACCTCCTTTACCACTATATTAGTGGAAAAAAAGTCTGTCAGTCTTAAATTTAGCTTTGAATCAGCCAGATGCTATAGATTATTAATGCATCATGATCACATGTCACATTAGAACTTGATTGGCTATTACATTATGATAAATTATGGTTCAAATTTCTAGCTTGTTCAAATATCATACTTCTAATATTGAAAACGTACAAATTATCGATACTCTTCCATCACAACAAACTTAGGTCATGTATTAACATAACAACACATATGAAATCTACAAACAAAATCACTACAATCATACGATCCAACCAATAAACTAAATGTGTCAGATCTTAAAATCATAAATCAACGATCAAAAGTACAAAATTCAACTAAATTGTAGCAAAACCAAAATTTCATGATCTACGTTAAAACGACATACTTAGGACCAGACCTCCATTGAGCTTTAACACCACAAGTTTGTCCAAAAGCTCCTTCGTTTTAGCCTCATCTACATTTCATCCAAAAATTCAAAATAAATAAATTAATCAATAATAAATAAATAAAATTCAGATCACATTTCATTGAATGATCAACACATTTAAACGTCGAAAACAAGAGTATTTCAATCAAATTGTATCTACCTTCAGGTGGAGGTGATACGGTGTCGTATGGAACAACAATGTCATCCGTACTCCACCAAAGACTCCTCGGTACCTTCTGTGATATGAATTTCTAACTGAAGCAGCTAACAAGCATGTTTCAGCGCCCAGGAAGGTCACCCTGCAAGTAATTAGACGATACTTGAGCAGCAGATAAAAGAGGTATCTACAAATTGATCAAAAACTCTATTATAGATTATAAACAAAAGCAGATACTGAATTGTACTGGCATTGGATGAAGTTCTGAATAGGGTCTGGTCTAAAGATAAGATCATTTGACCCTTCAATTGGACACAAAAATGCACAGAGGGTAGTGGCTTAAACAAGACAGGAAACTATAAAGCAGTGTTGCTAGAATTTATAGCAATGCTCTGACCAACATTTGTATATTATACAGGAGCTAGACCACTTTTTCTTACGCTACCACCAAATTATTATTGGAGATCATTTCTTCATCAGAGTGCTACAGCTAATCCATAAGAGAATCATCCATGAACAGTAATATGATGTTCCAAAGAGTTTTAGTTCTTAAAGGTGTATTAAGTATATAAGAAATTGTGAAATCCCAGTCAATCCTACGTCTTGTCTATCATCTGAACTTAGGAGCTCAAAGTTTTTTGAAAGTCATGCAATCTATGCTTCATCATTTTATTGCAGGCTTGTAGCCCCGAAAGCTTGTTAAGAGTACCAAAATCAAATGTAACCAATCTTTCTAGAACGGTTTTCTTAGCACTGCACTCACTTAACTACAGAAACCAAGCATACTTGTATTCAAGCATGGTAGTGTCTAGACATGGAGTGCACGGATATTATATTGTCAAAAGGCTTACCTTTGACTTGAACATCTTCCACGCCACCACCAGTGACCGTCGATTTATCATTCAAATCAATAATCAAAGAAGCTCCTCCTTCTTTTCCGCCATTGAAGGATTCACCATCTTCTTCTTCACTGTTCTTCTACTCTTTCTCTCTCCTCTTCAGCATAGCTTTGGAAATTTGCTCTCGGTTTTTCACCCAAAATAATTGACATGCAGATCAAGATTGTGATGTAAACTTTTTTTGACTTGCAGATCAAGATTAATTTCACAACGATACAAAAAAAATTCCATCCTTATTACATCGTAAATCTAACAAAAGATGAAATTCACAACAAATTAAGCAAAAGATCAAACCTTCACCCCAAAAAACCAAAAACCCTAAAACAATCGCATCAAAATTAAATCTTCCTTCCAATTCAAAATAATACTGTGTAATACCAGATAATGGAAGAAAGGAAGCTCAGAACATGCTTCAATGGAAAACTCATATTGACCTTCAATGGAAGGCCGAAAAAGCTTTAAATCAAAAGTGGAAAAATAGCAGGACAACAGCAGAGGAGGAAAGAGAAAGAGAATAGGAAGAAAGAGAATAGGAGGAAGAAAGAGAATAGAAAGTGTTATTTTATTAGTTGTTCAAGCTTATGAATTGGAATGAGTAAATGGAGAACTAAAGTCTTATGAGACGAGGTTACTGATTTGAGGTGCCTTATGCACTTAAGGTGTTTATACACCGAGGTAGTTAAAGGATTCAATAATAAATAATTGTTTATCACTAATAAATTAAGAATTGAGTTGGAAGCTTGGATTGTTTGAATGATTAAAGTATGATTGGTTGTATTGTTTTGCATCTGAGTCATCACCAAGTTTAAACTGGTAAATCACGTAAAGTGTAAGAATGATGAGCAATAAAACTCTAGATTCGTGCACATCTAGAGTATTGACAATCAAGGGTTGGGGTTCACGGGGTATTAGCCGTGTACTTTCTAGAGGTCGTTTGATCTACGAGTCTCTTATTTACAACTGTTTATTTTAAACTATAAGAAGTTAGATGAGATCTCAAACTAGCTATGGCCACGGAGTCGCGCCCGTCTGCCATTGGATGTTTATTAATGTTTCCAAAAGGAGGCATAGGGTTTTCTTTTATTAATGTTCCGAAAATGGAGCATACGGGGACAACCTGGTCTATTGCTTAATCCAATCAATGCATGAAATGAAATGAATTATTGTTAGTAATTAGTGAAGTCTTAGTAATGTTAATAGTTGAGGCATGTGTTAGAGTCAATAATTAAATTGTGTGTGCTGATTTATTTTTAGTAATATGCTAGGGACTCTTTGTTACATTTCGTAGCTTGTATGTACTCAGCGTTGGTGGTTGCGTGCTTTTGTGTGTCTTTTTCTTGGTCATGGCCTTCGCCCTTCAATGACCCTGTAATGATCCAATTTTTACACTTGTAATATTGGGGAGCAGATTAATCATAGGTTTTTACATAATCAAAACTTGCATCAAGGTGGTGGGATTTTGAGTGGAGTGTTGGATATTTCCACAGTTTATTTCATTTCATAAGTTTGAATTTAATTTACTGGTTGATTTATTTACTACTTTTATTAGGTTTTGAATAAGGGCCTTAATGGTTCCAACTTGTAAGACTAAATTTGGTTTTGAATTTTGGTTTTGGAACTTTTGATAACTGAGTTAGTTCTAAATTTTGAACTAGCCTTAACGTTTGAACACGTGGCGGTAACACGTCAGTAATTCTCTTGCAAATTGTTAAAGATATTTACAAGTTTTTAAAGAGAAAATTATTGGGGTATTACAATTTTATTAATTTACAAGGAATTATTTTAATTAAAGGTCCATTTTTATTTATTTAAATTGTTTTGGAAATATTTTATTTTATTAATCGGAAACTTTAGGGAATATTATTTTATAAAAGGAAATTTAAAGTCTAGATATTTAAGGAAAGTCAAAGGAATATTTTGATTAGGAAAAGGGATCACTAAGGGTAAAAGGGAATTTAAGCTTAGGAGGGTTTTAGAGAGAGGGTATAAATACCCATCTTATGTGCAAGTTAGATCTTGCCCAAGTTGGAGAATACCCATAGATAAACTCTCTCTCTCTCCTCTTATTTTCTTTCTCCTTTAATTTTCCCCCTCCCCTTTTTAATTTTCACACACCACCACGGTGGCCGGCTGCCACCACCACCACAGCCGGGCACCGCCGCCAGCATAGGGCCAGCAGCGGCAGCAGTCGTGGGAGGTGGCGCCAGCTACCCTTACTTCTCCCCCTTGTTGTGCGTATTCAATTATTATTTTTGGGTTTTGTGATGATTTTTATGATGTTTGATTATAATTATTATGTTTATAATTTTCAGATTTGATTTTTGAATTAAAAAGCTCTAAATTGAAAACCCTAGGTTTCTAAATTAATGTATATTGATGGGAATTGATTATAGGTGATTGAAACTAATAAATTAGATGTTTTTAAACATAATTACAGCAATTTTACATGTTTTTATAAAGCTGGAATTTTTATATAAAGGATATAATTATGTTTCTTGGAGGGATTTTTAATTACCCATTAATTGGAAATTAAAGTAAGGGTTTTAAATTAATTTTCAGCTTGTCTTTTAGGTTTTATGAGTGATTTAAAGAGTGTATATTTTTCTTGAAATTTATATTAAATAGGTATTAATGTCTCATTATAATTTTGGGTTATAGGAGATTTCCAAGTGAGTGATTTTGTGTAGTCGTGGCGATTTTGAGATCATATTCAAGGTACGTTCGCGTACTCGGTAATTATTTAAGAGTATAGAAGCATGCTAGGCTTTGTTTAATTAATTCCAAGGTAGTATCATGATAAGTGTTGGTTGGAATTATTGATTGGATTGATGTTGGTGATTGACTTGTGAAGTATGAATTATTTGTGGTGAATTGATGATTGAAATTAATTATGTTGGCATGTTGAGTATGAACTACACTTTTATTATTGGCATGATTGAGAGCTTATTTAATTAAACTAAATGGTTAATTTGGTTTGGAATGTTAAAAGGGAATTTTATTGTGGTTCATATAATTTTTGTGGATGCTTTGAGCATGAGAATTGAGTTATTAAGTGTCTTAGTACAGAAGGATAAATTATATTGCGGTGCCTATGGGCACTTAAGGGGTTCTAGACACTGAGGGATAAGATTTGCGGTGCCTTATGCACTTAAGGTGATATTTAACACCGAGGTAGTTTAAAAAGGATTCAACATTAAATTATGTGGTCACTAATTATTCAAGAATTAAATTGGTACGTTTCATTGCTTGAATGATTAATTATGATAGATTGTGTTATGGTTTAAGAGTTGCCACCAAGTCTAAAAATATGTAAACAACGTAAAGTGAAAGAGATTACGAACCAAAGCTCTTGGAACGTATATACCTTGAGTTTGAACATATAGGGGAGTTATGGGGTTTTAAATTTAACCATGACTTCTACTTGGAGTACAGGACGCTGTATTTTCCTTTTTCTTATTTAGTATGCGGAGGACGTCCAATCACTTCATGTGGCATTTGTAGGGGTGGGACTTCGGTTTGGCGGTTCGGTTTGACCTCGGTGTGAGTCGGTTTCGGTTTGGAGCGGTTCGGGTTGAAACGGTTTGATTTAGCTGACGGGTCGGTTCAGTTAGGTTTCAGTTAGTCACGGGTCGGTTCGGTTTCGGTTTATTTCTTTACGGTTTAAATTCGGTTTGGGTCATAAGCGGGTCGGTTTATAAACAATTCGGATCATGCCGGTTCAGTTTGAAACGGGACGGTTTAGGGGGCGGGTTTACCCAGGTTGATGTCGGTTCGTTTACAAACAGTTTGGATCATGCCGATTTGGTTTGAAACGGGTCGGTTTAGGGGCGGGTTTACCCGGGTCACTGTTGGTTCAGTTTATAAACGGTACGGATCATATCGGTTCGGTTTGAAATGGGCCGGTTTAGGGGCGGGTTTACCCAGTCCAATGTCGGTTCGGTTTATAAACGGTTCGGATCATGCTCGTTCGGTTTATAAGCGGTTTGGGTCATGAATTCATGAATCATGATTGTTTTAAAGATCGCGTCTTGACCATGATTTAATGAGTTGATACTTAGAATACAATAAATCGATAATTAAGGAAGTACAAGTACTCAATTAGATCGATCAACAAATGTTTCAAACTTTTAAGTTTTAACATATATGTTTATCGATTATACGTACATAGTTACATAGTTACATACTTAATTACTTACATACCAATGATTCAATGAGGCAATGAGCCAATGATAGTATGATACCAATCGTACATTCGTACTTGCTGGCAGCATTTCTCAAGTTTTGTGTTAAAACAACCATTGCTCAGTGATGTAAATCTAAGAGCAATTTTAAAAAACAAAAATTAGTTTTGAAGTTGCTTGAACTTGTTTTGAGCTGCCGGTATTGCTTTTGCCTTTTGGTTGTTGTCCCTGCTGAGTTGTTTTTGCCTATATTGTTGTCTGCCTGAGCTGGTTCCTGCCTCCTGCCAGCTTGAGGTGCTGTGTTGCTGCTTCAGTATTGTTGCTGCCTTTTGTGTTATGAATTTATGATAAGTTTTGTTGCTGCTGTTTCTTATGCTTGTTGTTTTAATTTTTCTTGAATCATCGTTGCCCTTGTCATTTATGTTGAGACTTCAATGTATACGTACTTGCTGCCAGCATTTTTCAAGTTTTAAGTTATAACAGCCATTGCTCAGTGATGATACGATAAACGTAAATCTGAGAGCAATTTTGAAAAACAAAAATTAGTTCCTGCCGAGTCCCTTATGCTTATATTGTTCCTTGCTTCTGATAAGTTGCTGATCTTTTATTGCGTGAGCTGGTTCCTGCTTGTTGCTGCTATTTCCTCTGTGCTGTGCTGCTGCTTCAAGATCCTGCTGCCTTTTGTTTTTAGGAATGTTTTTTTAGGTTAAATTTTGTTATTAGGATAATTTATGATCATATGTAAAATGTTAATCCTTAACTTATTTATTTTTAATGTAAAATGTAGATGAAATGTATTTGTTTGGAATAATTAAAGTTATTTAATTTTAATTTATATTTATTGTTACCTTTGTTAAATTAAAGTATATATAATATATATTATAATACTAGTATGTTACACTTCACATTTGATAATAATTAAAATTATAAGTAATCTAAAACGACAATATTCACATTAATAATGCCGTTGGATTAGGTGATATAAACCGTTGTATAAACCTAAGTCGTTTAATTAGATCTACATTTAGTAATGTTTATTGTATTTATTTTAAAATTTATATTTATTGTTACCTTTGTTAAATTAAAGTGTATATATATAAATATATAATAAATTAATAATACTAGTATGTTACATTTAATATTAATTAAAATAAATAAGTAATCTAAAACAACATTAATAATGCCATTGGACTAGGTCTAGGTGATATAAACCTTTGTATAAACCTAAGCCGTTTGATTAGATCTACATTTATTAACATTAATTGTATTTAGCCATTTAGGTTGTAAATAATTCAATTTGAATTAAGCAGTTTGTAATCGGATCAGTTTAAACAGGTTGCGATTCGAAAACAGTTCGATTTTAACGGTTTAACGGGTTATAGCAGTTCAGTTTAGACGGTTAGCGGATTATAACGGTTCGGTTTATACAGTTTTTCCTGCGGTTTAAACGGTTTCGGTTCATAAACGGATCGGTTTAAACGGTTAGCGGGTTACAAATGGTTCAGTTTAAACGGTTTTTTTTACGATTTAAACGGTTTCGGTTTATAAACGGTTCTGGTCATTAACGGGTTTATAAACCATTCGGTTCGGTTTCGTTTCGGTTCGAATTTGAGCAGTTTGGTTTGTTATCGGTTTACGGTCCGTAACGGGTTGACATTGAGCGATTCGATTCGGTTTCGGTTTGATATTGAACGGTTCAGTTCGGTTTTCGGTTTAAATTTATCGGTTTATAAACGGATCGGTCCGTGATGGTTCGGTTCGGTAACGGGCGGTTTCACGGTTCGGTTTGAAAAGTCCCACCCCTAGGCATTTGCCTACCTGGTTAGCTCCCGGTGTAGTTTACCTCAATTTAATTGGGGCGGGATTTTTGGTGGGAAACCCGTTCGATGCGTAATCAAACTAAATAAGCAATTTAGTGGTATATTTATTTTTTGGTTGTGTTGCGTACTTGAAAACAGGTGCAACAAGGTAAGTTGTGTGTTGAAAGGATTAAGCATGTTAGTGTGTACTGTTTACGCTTATGTATTCAGCATTGTTGATTGTGTGTTGTATGTTTGTTTTCCCTTGTCTTTATCTTGGCCCTACGACGACCCATTTCTAAAGGCGAGTAGTAGGGACAAAGTAAAAAGGAGCTTTTTCAGGTGTGGAAGCTTGTTCATGATGGGTATGAGTGAAGAGCGAATCATATTTAGTTTTCAAAAGAATATGATGTGGTTTGTTGCTTTAATTATTATATATTTTGCTTGTGAGACAAACGCAAATGTTTTTCAAGTGTTTTATCTCGCTTTTGTTAAGGGCCTATAATGGTTCCAAGTTGTAGGTTGGTTTCGTTTGACTTTGATTTGACTTTACTTTCTTTTGGTTTGACTTTTTAAGTTGACTTGTTTTGAATGGTTTTAAAGAGAGTCTTCCGCTGTGTGTCTTTGATATTTTCCTTAGCCGTTTCCACGATGGCGGTAATGTCTTAAAATTTCCTATTTCGTATTTTAAAAGGGCAAAACAGGTATTTTAAAGGTAAGGAATTTCTAGGGTGTTACAATAGGTATGAAATCGAAATGATCACAAGCTAAGTATATTTAAATGCCGAATTAAGGTCCAATCCAACCACCTATCGGGGTCAAAAGGTTTCTCCTAACATAGCCTCCATGCTATCACACTAGAACCATATACTAGAAGGTACGATCAAGCACAATCAACAACAATGAATCTAGCAAGGTCCGCTATCGCATCATCAAGGATCTATTCACCTCCACTTCACAAAAAACATGAATTTTGCAAGCAAATTGAAGAATATCAAACATACAAAGACTTAAATCATAATCAAACCAAATTCTATATCTAAAACATGCTCAAGCTTCAATTATACCATCCCCAAAACCTTAGCAAAAGAGAATACTCCATAATCTTGGCAATCAACAAATTAACAAGAAAAGCATGATTTATAAGCAATCAGCAAAGTAAAATCAAAATAAAGCAATAAGTATAGAGAATAGAAGGTAAGAATTTCTCATTTATTGATCTTTGAAGCTTCCAATATAATTGTCACTCTTGCATCTTTAACATCTTCAATCTCTCATTGAATAATCCTCACTTTCTCTCTCTAAACTACTCTAAAACTAAGCCTAAAACTAGAGAGAAAAGTTCTCAACTAAAGGCTAATTATGAAGATCTCCAAATGGATTCTAAAATTCCCCCTAAAAATAGTAAAGTCAAGGCCTATTTACACAAACAATGAAAATCGGACCAAAGAACCTGTGGTGCACACGCACTAGGGGGATCGTGCGCGCGCACTAAGGGGATCGTGCGCGCGCACCACAGGGCACATCCCCTCAAGACACGCGTAACACAAGCATTGAGCACACAATATTTTTGCTGTGCCACAATGGTAACTGTCGTTACGGAGCACTTTTCGCCGTGGCGCAGTGGCCTTTGCCGTGGCTCGGCAACTTTCTCCATGGCGCGGCGGCCATCTAGCAACATAGCACCAGCCCGCACATACTCCCCGCACACAAGCGACAGCACATCAACTCTTTATGGCACATCTTCGATCCTTGCACGCACATGCATACCCATCACCGACGCTCTCACATGATGCTCACGAGGGGGGCAGCTTATAAATCCTCATTTTAGCGGGTTCATGACAAAAAGTTGTAATGAGAGTGTGGCACGAGAGCGCAAAGCCTTAAGTGGGAGCGTGCTTCTAAACTTGATCCCTAGGCATCCAAATGGTGTGAGGTCATATCCTGAGCATCCAAAAGACTTGGAGAAACTTCTAAAATAAATCTTGAGCCCCGAACAAGACCTACAAATCAAGCGAAATAAGCAAAAACACGCATTATTCAAGACTAAAGGAAAAACCCGCAAACTAAAGAATTATTGATCAAAACATGCTAAAACACATCTAAAACTAGGGAAGACACCTAGCCTAAAAGTGACATAAATGCCACTCATTAAAAAGTATTCCAGAAAAAGACCAAGCTCTAGTACATCATTAGGAAGAAAGCTTAGGGGATCTTATGGCCACTGATCAACCTGCATGTGAGTTAGTAGACTATGACCTAGAAGGTCTTGATTTGGAAGTTACGAGATTAGATCTGGAATTTCTGTCAAAGTATTCAAAGGAGGATTGCGAGGAGGATTGCAATACCTTGACTTTACCAGTGGAGTTTAGAGCTCAGGTGGAGAAACCTGGTACCAGTTCATGGGTAGATGAAGTGGATCAGGCAGAAGCTGCAAGTAAGCATAAACTTTATACTATATCTACTTAGTTTAATAAAGCAACATCTAGTTCACCTAGTAGAGAAACAGTAACACATGATCAGTAGCAGTTAGTCATTCGACATTTGTTAAGAGATTACAATGTTAATAATGCACATAACAAACCTCTTTTTGTGATTGTGAATTTTGAAGGGTTTAAGCTAGGAAAAGTATTAGTCGATACTAGGGACACTATAAATCTAATGCCTTTATATGTTTTTCATAAAATTGATAAGAGCAAGACATATTTGGATAGTGTTAAGATTAATATAGTTGGTTCCAATGGCAAGTTTGAACGTACTGAAGGGTTAGCATGTATTGAAATCTAGGTAGGTACCACTAGGACTGTTTCAACATTTTTTATAGTAAGAGGAGAAGCATCCTTGTAATGTTATCCTAGGTAGATAATGGTTGCACTAAACATATGCTATCCCTTCATCTTTGCATTAGAAAATAGTATTATGGATGGTGATGAATACGAGGTAGTTTGTGCTGATGTAGAGGCTTTTATGATTGATAATAACCAAGGTTTTCCCAGGGTTCTTGTGAAGTCAACACCAAAGACAGATGAGATTGTACTCAAACTTGACTCCCAATCACTTCCTAAACTGAAGGTGGTATCAAGTGTAATCGCTAAGATAGAAGATGCAGATGATGATAAACACAACTCTCCTGCAAAGTCTAGCTTTGAATTTAGAGTACTTAAGATTGGATATGTTTAGTATCTTTTCTATGTGTAATTGTAGTTTAAACAAATTTTATGGGTAATTACATGATAAACAAATTCAGATCTAGTACTTTATTAGCTCTTCAAAATTTATATGCAAGTTATTACTCGCAACAAAATATAGAGGTTAACACAAACATGGAGAGTCCTTAATGTTTATCTGACTACTCAAACTCTGATGACCATACTCGATCATCGCCAAACTCAGACAAGGAGTTTTATGGTGGAGAAGAGAATTAAAAAGTATGGGCTAAGAGTGAAGATATTAAATAGGAAGTCCATGATCCTCTAGAAGAAATTAATCTCGGAACGAATGACTGTCCTAGATTCACTTATGTAAGTAAGGAATTACTCAACAAGGACAAGTCATTATTGATTGTCATACTTCATAAATATAAGGATTGTTTCGCATGGGAGCATCAAGAAATGCCTGGTAGTTATGAAGTATGACAATCAATTTCTATACCAGGCATTTCTTGATGGCTATAATCATCCAGTATGACAATCATCCAGCATAGGCTTCCTATTAAACATGGCTATAATCCTATAGTTCGGAATCCAAGGCGTTTATCGCCATAATTAATTCTGAAAATAAAGGAAGAAATTGCTAAACTCTTGGAGGCATGATTCATACAACCCACCAAATATGCGTAGTGGATAGTTAACATTGTTTTTGTGATTAAAAATAATGACAAGATCAAGATATGCATAGATTATAGAGATATCAACAATGCATCCCCAACAGATCAGTATCCCATGCCTGTAGCAAATATGTTGATAGACGCTTCGTCAAGACATGAGTTTGTATCAACGCTAGATAGTTTTGCTGGGTATCACCAAATAAGGATTGCTGAAGATGATCGCTTAAAGATGGCATTTAGATGCCCAGACTCTTTGGGACTCTATGAATATGTGGCGATGCCATTTAGACTTAAGAACATAGGGGCAACGTATCAAAGAGCTATGAATCTCATATTTGATGAAATGATTGGCGACTTTATGGAGGTTTACATAGACGATGTTTTGGTAAAATCCCATGACTTATCAAAGCATTTGGAACATCTCATTCAGGCTTTTGAAAGAATGAGGAAGTTCAATCTAAAGTTGAACCCCCATAAATGTGCCTTTGGGTTTAAAATTAGTAACTTCTCTGTATTCTTGGTCCATAAGAATGACATTGAGGTTGATCAGATTAAAGCTAAGGTTGTTCTTGAAGTATCACCTCCAACCAATAATACGGAGCTCTAGAAGTTTCTAGGACAAATTAATTATGTTCGAAGGTTTATCACTAATCTGGCCGGGAAAACGAAAGTGTTTTCTCCAATTCTTAAACTTAGACAAGGAGAAGAGTTTAAGTGAGAACTAGAACATCAAGAGGCCTTTAAACAAATTAAAAGGAAGTTGGCTACTCCACTAGTATTAATTCCTCCCAATAAAAATGGAAAGCCATTAAGGTTGTATCTTTCAGCTATAAAGGATTTGATTGCAAGCATGTTAACCTAAGAAAATGAACAGGGTCATGAACAGTCAATTTTCTATCTAAGTAAAATCCTACATGATACTGAAACTAGATACACTAATGCTGAGAAGTGGTGCTTGAGTGTTTTTATGATGCTTCCATCAAACTTAATCATTATTTATGGCTTTTTCAGTAGAGATTATTTCACCAACAGATGTGCTCAAATACTTATTGAATCATCCTCTCATCAAACGAAGGTTGTGTAAATGGAGTATGCATCTATCAGAATTCGAGCTGACTAATGTACCTCAAAAAGCTTTGAAAGGACAGGCGGTGGTTAACTTTTTGGCTGGCCATCCACCTATGAAGAATGTTATGGTCCAAGAAGAGAACCCATGGACGATGTTCTTTGATGGATCTAGTAGGAGAGAGTCAACTGGACCTGGAATTGTGATTTGCTCACCTTCTGGTGTAGTGTTTAAGCTTTGAAAGGACAGGCGCTGGTTAAATTTCTCAACTCAATGTACAAATTATAGAGCAGAGTTTAAAGCCTTAGTGATTGGTTTGAAGACTCTAAAAGATATGGGAGTTACAAGGGTTAAGGTGTTAGGCGATTCACAATAGGTGATAGCCCAAGTAAACAAACAATACAAAGGAATTTCAACTTTGGAGATGACTTTTTCATCTATCGTTCAAGAGCTTATCAATGCTTTTGAATTTATCCAAGTATCTCATATCCCAAGAGAAGAAAACAAAGTGGCTGACTTTTGGCACAACAAGCATCATTGCCCGATCCTAAAGGTTTCGATGAATAAGTTATCCATATAAACACATACAAATTAAAACCTTTAGGTGAAAAAGTGAAGGCAGAATTACACAAGTACAGTACCTGGCTCAAGACATAGACTGGAGGGAAGAGATTAAAGAATACTTGAAAGACCCTTCAAAAGGAAAAGTGCCAGCAAAAGTTAGGCTAGCAGATACTAAATACTTTCTTATGGGAAGTAAGCTGTATAGGAAAGATCCTCAAGGTGTCTTACTAAGGTGCGTTAGCACAACGAAAGTGTTAACCATTTTACCAGAGGTTCATCACGGAATTTGTGGGTCACCCCAAGCAGGAACTAAGATGAGGTGGTTAATCCATCCATGGGATTTTATTGGCCTTTAGAGATTGTTTGCAGTATGTAAAAGGTTGTAAACAAGGTCAACGCTTTAAACCAATAAGTAGGGTACCAACAATAGAATTGTACCCCATTATCAAGCCTTGGCCTTTTAGAGGTTGGGCAATGAATGCAATTGGACGTATTAAATCTCCCTCATCAGCTCACCATGAGTATATCATGATAGCTATAAATTACTTTACAAAGTGGATTGAGATCTAAGCCTTCAAAAGCTTAATTGCAAGGGCAGTAATCTTGTTCTTGGAGGAGAAAATATTTACGAAAAGTGGAATTCCAGAATCCATAACCGTGGACCAGGAAACCATGTTTACAGGGCATGAGTTTAATTCCTATCTCCAAGAATTCGAGAATTAGAAGATTCATTCAACCCCTTATTTTGCTCAGGCAAACAGACAGGTCGAAGCCACTAATAAAGTAATTTCTAAAGGGATTTCTATGATGGTGGATTAGAATCCTAAAAATTGGCATATTCTCTTGCACTATGCTTCTTGGGCATATAGAACATCAAAGAGAGACGCAATAGGAACTACTCCTTACCAATTATTGAATGGGCATGAACCTATTGTACCAGTAGAGCTAAGCGCTAAGTCTACCAGGATAGCTAAACAAATGGGTATAAGCTAGGACGACCATCGGCAATCTATGTCCATTGAATTGATGGACGTATAGGGTGAAAGACTACAAGCGGTAGCTAAAATCGAAGCTCAAAAAAGACTAGTAGCAAAATCTTATAACTGTAGGGAATATTTCAAACCTCAACTTTGAGCAGCACTGTGATCATGCATTTAAGCATGGTGGCGTCCAAAGGGAAAGAAGCAAGATATATAAGAGTCGTCAACAAGTTTTAGGAACTTCCGATCCACGCATACATACAACAAGTTAGCCCTAAACCTGTTTAATCTACGTTGGTTGATTATTAATGCACAAATAAATCTATTATAGGTGATCACTTGAATTAGAATCATATTATCCTAAAACAAAATTAATAATTATATTATTAGGCGTGATTTTAAGTACAAATTCCCTTTAAACTTGTAGAAAGAGAGCGTGATCAAGCAATAACAATAAATAATGAATAATCAACCAATGTAATAATTAACACAACAATCATGGTCATAATATCACTATCAAAACATGATTAATAGCAAGATCCTAGGCATGATACTAAACAGATTAATAACAAACCCTATCATGTCACTAATAAAAAAGATCAACGCATTAATCTAAACATGACACTAGAAAACATGATATTAGAAATATTAATTAACACCCTAAACATGATACTAGGAATCAAAATCAACATCCTAACATGATACTAGGAATTAAAATAATACTCTAAGCATGATTTCAATATCAAAGGAGTAAATATTAGGGAGATCAAATTACTCACTTTGATGTCTCGTACCTCTTTCTCTCATAACAATACACACGTTAGTAACTTCAAGAAAGATTAAACAAACAAATAAATCAAATAATAATTGAAATATAGATTTGGGACCAAACCCTTAGAATTATCAACCTTTCACGTAGAGGTCGAAGGCAACTTCAAGAAGGGCTTGGACTATTCAAGGCTCGTGAAGGAAGAATGGTGTTTGCTTGGGAAAAGTGTTGGGTTTCGTAGAGTCCGATTCTACGCGGAAGGGAAACCCACCCAAGACCCGCACACTAATTAAAGCGACTAAGCATGCAATCACTAATTAAACAACAATTAAGAGAGAGAGAGAAAAGACATTCTTACCCTTGATGCGTGCTTCGCTCGAAACCCGAGCTCTTACTTGAACCCCGCAAACGCGAAGGTCTCCGACGGCTCGTACCCACGAATCCGACCCGAACGGTCCAAGTCCCGAAGGTTAGTCGGGGCCCGACCAATAAAAACTAGAGTTTTACGAACTTAAAGGTTTTCTTAAAATCAATAAGATGCCTTATTGAGTTCCACTCAAGTGTTCTTCCCAAATCCCAAAACCTTGGTATTTATAGGGAAATGAACCTTGAATTCCCACTCTTGATCAATGTGGGAGATTTGCAATTTTCCTATTTTATTTTAATTAAAATAAAATTAAAATTGCAATGCAATCAATAAGTTACAAGTGACACAAGGAGGATGAGAGATTAGGAGAGGACCATATCCAAGGGGGGGGGGGACCATAGCCTTGGTGCCCAAGGCAATGCCCACAACCCTTGGTCCCCACTTAGTCAAACCGGCATCCCTCCATGTGGCTGGCTGGCAGCCTGCCTTGGATGCCAAGGCTGCCAGCTGGCGCCTAGCACCAAGGCTGGGCAGCCAGCCAACACACACACGCACATAGCGCAGCCAGCCAGCAAGCACCCCACGCACAGCCAGCATGCGTGCTGCTAGCGAGCCACGCATGCTTGGCGCTGCAATGCTAGGCACACGCACACGTATCGCTGCTGCTTGGTGCTGTGCTAGCGAGACACACGAACACACGCAGCTGCCTGGTGATGTGCTAGCGAGGCACACGCACACGCACACGCACACGCTGCTTCTTGGTGCTGTGCTAGCGAGGCACACACACACTCACGCACAGCCCAGCTCGATGTTGGCTGGCGCATAGTGCTGTGCGTTGCTGTGCTCAGCAAGGCTGCTAGCGCCTAGAACCACGCATAGCATAGCACGCTTAGCATGCTGCTATGCGATGGTGCGTGGCTACGATGGCTAGGCGAGCAATGCCAGCCCATGCCTTGCGCCAGCGCCTAGCATGCAAGCAAGGCCTAGCCTTGCGATGCTTGGGCGCATGGCGTGCTAGCACACACGCAAGGCTACGATGCTTGCGGTGGCAAGCTAGCATGCATGGGCCTAGCACGCCTAGCATGCTAGGCTTGCGATGGGTCTTGCCTAGCCTAGCACTCACATGGCTAGGCCAATGCGAGGCTTCGACTAGGCTCGTACTTATAACTTGATTGATTTCGCGTCTCGTCGAATTCTAAATTCGACTCGACTTGCGACGCTTGGTCTCGACGCTTTAAGCTCGATATCCGACGTCTTTGTTCGTAAAACTCTGACGACTCATTAAATCCTTCGGATTGATTCGTCGTCTCGAATCGGTTGTTTGATTGGGTTCGACCCGAAGGGTTCAGTCAAAATTAAGCTGTAATATTAATTATACATTAATATTACTGATCGGAAGCGGCCTCCACCTAGGCATTCCGATCACTTGACCTTACTGAAGAATTAGCTATCCAATAATTCTGAACCCTCTATTGGAATAATACATTTGTTGGAAGGACACCATTCCTTTCAATCTCCCACTTGTCCTTTCGGACAAGTGTGCAAATTATATATAGCCACTTTCCTATGTCGCTTAATTTCTCTTCATGGACTATAAGGTAAGATTCTTCGTCATCCTTATTACGTCCAGAAGTGTTTCTCAATTTTCGAGTTCGACTGTCAATAAACAGATGATTTCTAAAATCCATCTGAGCACACCCATGCATTTTCACAGTCTTGCTCATCGAGAAGCCTTGTAAACAACAAAGACATATTTCCTATTGCTGATAGGGGGACATTCCCATTCTTGTACTGTAAGCTTCCCTTACTAAGAGGACCTAGTAGCCTGAGTGCTAGCGTTATAATCCCCATTTACGGCAGACGTTTAACAACATCAAAACGACCAGTACTCAAACAAGAGAACTTACAATACTCATGGTCGAGGAAAAAGGTTCCGATAGCAATAATGAGAAATATACTTATGACGATTTGATATCTCTTAAAGTATTCTCATAGTGTTCTTTATCCAAGACATGGTCTTGATACCATGTTTTGAATATTCTCAAAATCGAATGGAATCATTATTTAATTCTAAACCACAATTAAATAGATATGGAGTAAGCACAAATTTGTAGAAAATTTAATTGCTCCAAAATTTGAATGGTTCAACATAGTGTTTTACATTAAGACATCGAGTTTAATCAAAACATCTATATAGGGAAATCAAGCCAATCTCTAATGTGCTTGATTCCCATTGCCTCAACGTGCTTGTTGTGCTTCACTTGAGACAAAGGTTTAATCAGAGGATCGGCTACATTGTCGTTTGTTCTAATCTTACAAATTCTGATTTCACCTTCGGATTTTCATTCCCTTATCATGTGAAATCGCCGCTTGACATGTTTGACCTTTTGGTGTTCCCTTGGCTCCCTAGCCTGAGCAATAGATCCATTGTTATCACAATAGAGGTCTATTGGACCCTTGATTGAGGGTACAACACCAAGTTCATCAATGAACTTACGAATCCAAACTGCCTCCTTAGCTGCTTCCGAAGCTGCCAAGTATTCGGCTTCAGTTGTAGAATCTGCAATGGTGCTCTGCTTAGCACTCTTCCAACTAAACGCTCCTCCATTGAGGCAGAATATGTACCCCGAATGCGACTTGGAGTCGTCTCTGTCAGTCTGGAAGCTCGCGTTAGTAAAACCTTCAACAACCAACTCATTACGGCCACCATAGACCAGGAATTTATCCTTGTTCCTTTTCAGGTACTTTAGGATATTCTTGGCCGCAATCTAATGTGCCTCTCCTAGGTCTGATTGGTATCGGCTCGTAGCACTCAAGGCATACGATACATCCGGCCTAGTACAAATCATGGCATACATGATCGATCCAATAAGCGAAGCATATGGAATCTGACTCATTCTCTCTTGCTCATTAGGTGTCTATGGACACTACTTCTTGCTGAGAGTTATGCCATGGGACATGGGTAGGTGCCCTCTCTTGGCCCCTTCCACGTTGAATCGTGCCAGTACCTTATTTATATAGGTACTTTGGCTCAATCCAATCATCCTCTTAGATCTATCCCTATAGATCTTGATGCCCAATATGTACTGTGCCTCTCCTAAGTCCTTCATTGAAAAGCACTTTCCCAGCCAGCCCTTTACGGACTCTAACAGTTTAGTGCTGTTTCCAATGAGTAATATGTCATCAACATATAAGACTAGGAATGCGATGTCACTCCCACTGACCTTCTTGTAGACACAAGACTCATCCAGATTCTTGATAAATCCAAACTTACTAATGGCATCATCGAATCGCAGATTCCAACTTCTGCTTGCCTACTTTAGTCCATAAATGGACTTCTTAAGCTTGCATACCTTCCTAGCATTGCTTGGATCAACAAAACCTTTCGGCTGTGTCATATACACAGTTTCTTCCAAAATCCCATTAAGGAAGGCGGTTTTGACATCCATTTGCCATATTTCGTAATCGTAATATGCAGCAATTGCTAGAATTATCCGGACGGACTTAAGCATTGCAACTGGTGAAAAGGTTTCATCATAATCAACTCCGTGAATTTTCCTGTAACCTTTTGCCACCAGTCTAGCTTTGTATATAAATACATTTCCATCTTTGTCTGTTTTCAATTTGAAAATCGATTTGCAACCGATAGGTGTATAACCTTTGGGCAAATTAACCAAGTCCCAGACTTGATTTTCAGACATGGAGTCCATCTCGGATTTCATGGCCTGTTCCCATTTAGCAGAGTCGGGGCTCGTCATAGCTTGTTTGTTTGTCGCTGGCTCATCACCATCCATAACTAGGATGTCTTGATCTTCGGTGAAGACAATACCAAGGTATCTGTCTGAGATCTTGGTCGTTGTGATCTACGCAGGGTAATAGGTTGAGCATTTACATTGTCGGTTTAACTGTGACCAATGTCAACAGCTGCTTCTAAAGCACTTTAATTGTCAGTTTTGTCATGTTGACTTTGCTGCTCTACCTCTCGAACTTCGGTGAGTTCGATTTTCCTCCCACTTGTCATTTTGGAAAGGTGTTCCTTCTCCAAAAATACAACATCACGAGCAACAAACACTTTGTTCTCGGATTTATTGTAGAAGTAATACCCCTTGGTTTCTTTTGGGTAGCCACAAAGAAACACTTGTCCGATTTTTGGTGAAGTTTCTCAGAAATTAATCTCTTGACATATGCTTTGCAACCCCAAGTCTTATGAAGAGACAACCTCGGAGGTTTCTTGGTCCATAATTCATATGGAGTCTTTTCGACAGCTTTTGACGAAGCACGGTTCAGTGTTAGTGCCGTAGTTACAAGTGCGTGTCCCCAGAAAGTGATAGGAAGTTCACTAAGACCCATCATTGATCAAACCATGTCTAACAAGGTTTAATTCCTCCGTTCGGATACTCCGTTCCTTTGTGGAGTTCCGGGAGGTGTCAACTCTGAAAGAATATCATTTTGTTTCAAATGATCATCGAATTCATGGCTCAAATACTCGCCACCTCGATCCGATCAAAGTGCTTTTATTTTCTTGCCAAGTTGATTTTCAACTTCACTCTGAAATTCTTTGAATTTCTCATAAGATTCAGATTTATTCGACATAAGGTAGACATAACCATATCTACTCTAGTCGTCCGTGAAATATCGATAACCTTTCCTTGCGGGTGTACTCATTGGTCCACATACATCCGTATGTATTAGACCCAATAAGTCACTTGCCCTTTTGTCCCAACTTGGAGAATGACTGCTTTATCATCTTGCCTAATAGACATCCTTCGCAATTTTCAAACGACTCTAACTCGAATGAGTTAAGAACACCTTCTTGAAGAAGTTTCTTGATGAGTTAAACGTTAATATGGCCAAGACGACAATGCCACGAGTAGGTTTGATTCGACTCGATGGTCTTAGCCCTTTTGGAGGTATCATTAATGTTATAAACTTGTTTGTCTAGAGAGAGCACATAAAGACCATTTTCTGAATATTCCTTACCATATAAAACATTATCGAAATAAAATGAACAACTATTGTTCTTAATTCGAAATTCAAAACCTTTGGCGTCCAACGCCGAAATTGAAATAATGTTTTTGGTAACTCTAGGAACATGATAGCAATGGTCAAGTTCTAAAACAAGCCCAGAGGGCAAAGACAAAATGAGAGTTCTAACGGATACGACAGACATCCTTGCTCCATTGTCGACCCGAAGCTCGACCTCTCCCTTCTCTAGCCTCCTATTTATCCTTAGTCCCTGAGCATTGGAATAAAGGTGTGAGCCACATCCGGTATCTAATACCCATGATGTTTTGCTAGCAAATTTTAAGTCTATAACAAAAATACCTGATGAAGAAGCAACGGTGCCGGTCTTCTTATCTTCCTTGAACTTGAGGCAATCCCGCTTCCAATGTCCCTTCTTCTTGCAATAGAAACATTCGGAATCGGATTTAGAAGAGGCTACCTTCTTCTCCTTGCCACTCTTAGCAGCACTTGACTTAGGCGGAAAATTCTTCTTCTTTTTTCCTTTAAAGCTTCTCTTCTTGCCCGAGCGCTTAAATGGCTTGCCCTTTCTCACCATGAGCATGTCATGCTTTCTCTCATCTTTGAGGGTTTGCTCGGCCTGCTTCAACATACCATGAAGCTCGGTGAGAGTTTTCTCCATGCTGTGCATATTATAGTTCATCTTGAATTGATTATAGCCTTTGTGCAGCGAGTGTAGAATGATGTTAATTGTCATCTCGATTGAATACCCAGCATCGAGCCTTTCCATTTTCTCAATCCAATCATTTTAAGAACATGCGGGCTTACTGGCTCTCCTTTCTTGAGCTTTCTCTCAAGGATCTTCCTGTGGGTTTCGAACCTTTCAGTTCGGGCCTGCTCTTGAAACATATTCTGAAGCTCAAAAATGATCTCAAAATCCGTCTCCTTTTCAAAGAAAGTCTTTTGAAGGTCCGGAGACATAGTGGCCAACATGATGCATTTGACATCCCGATTGGCACTTTGCCATCGGTTAAGGGCAGCCTAGGTGACCTCCTCATTGGGACTGTCGAGCATTTCCTCATCAAGGACGCATTCCTTTTTCTCTTGCATGAGAACAATACGCAAATTCTTTTGCCAATCAAGAAAATTTGGCCCACTCAACTTCTCCTTGTCGAGAATTGAGCGTAATGAAAACTAGTTGTTTGAGTTACTTGTAGACATGTTTCTACATTTGAAAGAATTTGAAATGAAAAACCATTCATAAACCAATAAGTTTGAAATTTAAAGCGTTCATGCAAATTTTCAATCTTATTGAGAATTTTATCCACGCATTAACATTAGTCCCTTTTAGGCGAGAATAAAATGATTCCAAGATCCCAAAAATCAAAAAGTGATTAAGCATGCTTTGGCTTGTCTTAACACTTAATATTTTAGGTTAAGCAATCTAATTGCTAATAGCTCCAAGCTACTCTTGGTTCGATAAAACGTCACATCTAATGCTTCCTTGACATTTTATCTCCATTGCCACGACATCTAAGGACTCCTTACCGATATCGTTGAGCTTAACCAAGACAACTTGTATACCTAGTATACCTTACGTTCCTAGGGAAGTAGTGATGCCTCACTTTGGCTTAGCCCATCACATACGCGTATTAGTTCGGTAAGTGTTGTTCTTGGAATGACATATTTTAGCTCAATATTTTAGGGACCTAGGGTTTCTATGTTGGTTGATTTAAGTGAACTCAATTAATCATCGCAACATTTGAAAACCTAAACATGCACCTAACATATCATTCACATATATATAAGAACAATTATATATAGCAAACATGAAATAAGATGCATTTGGCAACTAGCATGACCCCTTGAAATCTTCAAATCTTCAAGGGTCTTCATCTTGGCTCGTCTTCATAGAAACGCCGTCTTGAAACATCTTCGCCAAAATAAAATTACTAGCTACTACGATTAGAATTAATCTAAATATTAGGGTACATAAATACTCAACGTTACGCATACCGTATTTAGACTTGCAAAAATACATAATGGATCGCAGTCCGTATTTACTTTCCTAATCGGGCCCCACTAGTTGCCATTTTCACGAAACCTGTGAAACAATATATATTCCATTCATCCATTCACTATATGTAGATGGCCCATGCATCTTACAAAGAAAAATCAAGTAACAATGCAAAACGCACACGAACTAGTAACTAACTTAGGTGGTTAATCCAATTAACGCGCCTAATTAAAACTAGTCAAAGTTGTTTAACATTTTATGTGATTAAGACGCAATTATATCATGCAATTAACGAAGCTCCCACTAAATTCCGTATCCAACTTACTTAATCAACTTAATTAAGCCGGTTAACCCAAAATTTTTCAAAATTAAAATTTTGCAAGAGCCGAAAAAACTAAGGTCTAACCTCGTTAAAATAATTAAATAAATTAAAATGGAAAAATTTGCAAAATCGATAGCCCAATTTTAAGCAAAAATAGACCACCCCTAAACTCGTGGGCTGCGCACCATGGCTGCTACGCAACCCTTGTTGTTGCGCCTAACGGTGCTGGGTGCTAGCAAGCTCGCCCAGCGTAGCATGCGATGCTAGCCAGCACTAGCAGCACGCTACCGCATGCTAGCTGCTTGATGTCGCTGGCAGCTGGCAGCGAGTGGCTGGCTGGCTATGGCTTGCTGCCTCGCTTCCCAGCAGCACGTACAAGCATCCTCCAGCAACCTACGGCCACGCACACAACATCAATGCACAACAGCCGTCGCCACACAGCAACAACATCTCAAAGCACAACACCCTTGTGTGCACCTAAGGCAGCCACATGTGGCTGCGTGGGCATCCCGGCTAGCCTTGGAGGCGCTTGGGTGTTGTTGCCTCGATTTTCGTGCCTTTTCTCGGGATTTTAATCCCGTTGTACGTGTGACATAAAATTAATTCTAAATTAATTTTATAATCAATTTAGGGCTAAATGAAATTAAAACAAGTCCAACTTAATTAAATTCAATTTTAATGGTGCACAAGCCTAAATCATCCAAAATTACCTTTGAAAAAATTTAGGTCTTTCTTGATGCTATAAAATTGAAGGGCTATACCCATAATTAATTTAGCCAAAATGCAAATTAATAATGAGTTTTGACAAAATAGGGAGTTGGAAAAATAAACCCTTTCATCCAATGAAAAATTTCCCAATAATAACTTGTGTAAATTGAAAAATTACATCTTCCAATATGAAGATTAATCAAAATTCAATCACAAGTTTTGAACTTTAAGGACTTTAATCAATACAAAAATGATTAAATCCAAAATTAGTTCAACATAGAATTTAGCAATCAAAGTTCCAACAAAATAAACAATTAAAGATTGAATCTTTGAAATTTTAGGGGCTTCAAAATTGCAAGTTCACCATAAACATTCACACTTAAAGCAATTTATTTGCAATTATGTGAAAAATACAAGTTTATGTGAAAAGTGAACACACCAAATTAAGCACCAATTATGACTTCATAAATATGCTTAATGAGGTTTATAATTGCAGTAGATTAGGGATGCAACCATACATTTAATCTACCTTCAACATGCAATAATTAATTAAGGTTTAAAGATTTAAATTTTTTTCGTCAAAAACGAAAAACCCCTCGAAAAACATATTTCTGGGTGGATTTTGGCTTTTGGACAACTCTGAAAGGATCAGAAACAATTTAGAACATCAATTCCACCCAAAAATCACTATTTTTGACACGAAATCTGGGTTCGTCAGCCAAAAAACAAAAATACGAGATTAAATAATTAAAACGAGCTTCTAATCCAAATAGAAAGCACAACCAGAAATTTATATCCATTTTAAATCACCTTAATTAATTATTAGTCACAATAATTAAAGTGAGCGCGGCTCCGATACCGCTATTGGGTTTTGTAGAGTCCGACTCAACGCAGAAGGGAAACCCACCCAAGACCCGCACACTAATTTAAGCGACTAAGCATGCAATCACTAATTAAACAACAATTAAGAGAGAGAGAACGTGCTTCGCTCGAAACCCGAGCTCTTACTTCAACCCCGCAAACGCGAAGGTCTTCAACGGCTCGTACCCATGAACTCGACCCGAACGGTCCAAGTCCCGAAGGTTAGTCGGGACCCGATCAATAAAAACTAGAGTTTTACGAACTTAAAGGTTTTCTCAAAATTAATGAGATGCCTTATTGAGTTCCACTCATGTGTTCTTCCCAAATCCCAAAACCTTGGTATTTATAAGGAAATGAACCTTGAATTCCCACTCTTGATCAATGTGGGAGATTTGCAATTTTCCCATTTTATTTTATTTAAAACAAAATTAAAATTGCAATGCAATCAATAAATTATAAGTGGCACAAGGAGGATGAGAGATTAGGTGAGGACCATATCCAGGGGGGGGGACCATAGCCTTGGTGCCCAAGGCAATTCCCACAACCCTTGGTCCCCACTTAGTAAAACCGGCATCCCTCCATGTGGCTGGCTGGCAGCCTGCCTTGGCTGCCAAGGCTGCCAGCTGGCGTCTAGCACCAAGGCTGGGCAGCCACCTAGCACATATATGGACATAGCGCAGCCAGCCAGCAAGCACCCCACGCACAGCCATCATGCATGCTGCTAGCGAGCTACGCATGCTGGGCGCTGCAATGCTAGGCACACACACACGCATCGCTATTGCTTGGTGCTGTGCTAGCGAGACACCCGCACACACGCAGCTGCCTGGTGCTGTGCTAGCGAGGCACACACACACGCACAAGCTGCTGCTTGGTGTTGTGCTAGCGAGGCACACGCACACACACGCACAGCCCCAGCTCGATGCTGGCTGGAGCATGGTGTTGTGCGATGCTGTGCTCAGCAAGGCTGCCAGCGCCTAGCACCATGCATAGCATAACACGCCTAGCATGCTCATATGCGATGGTGCGTGGCTACGATTTCTAGGCGAGCAGTGCCAGCCCATGCCTTACGCCAGCGCCTAGCATGCAAGCAAGGCCTAGCCTTGCGATGCTTGGGCATATGGCGTGCTAGCACACACGCAAGGCTGCGGTGCTTGCGATGGCTAGCTAGCATGCATGGACCTAGCACGCCTAGAATGCTAGGCTTGCGATGGGTCTTGCCTAACCTACCACTCACATGGCTAGGCCAATGCAAGGCTACGGCTGGGCTCGTACTTGTAACTTGATTGATTTCGAGTCTCGTCGAATTCTAAATTAGACTCGACTTGCGATGCTCGGTCTCGATGCTCTAAGCTCGATATCCGACGTCTTTGTTCGTAAAACTCTGACGACTCATTAAATCCTTCGGATTGATTTTTCATCTCAGATCGGTTGTTTGATTGGGTTCGACCTGAAGGGTTCAGTTAAGATTAAGCTGTAATATTAATTGTACATTAATATTACTGATCGGAAGCGGCCTCCACCTAGGCATTCCGATCACTTGACCTTACTGAAGAATTAGCTATCCACCTTACTAAAGAATAAGCTATCCAATAATTCTGAACCCTCTATCGAATAATACACTGTTTAGAAGGACACCCTTTCAAAAAGTATCAAGGATGCGTGTTTGGATGTGTTGGGATGTGTTTAGGCTAAGGCTAAGAAAGAAAGAGAAAAAAGCTTTGAGCTTACATAGAGGATTAGATGATTATTGTTGATGATCAAAACGGGGTAAAACGACAACTATTTAGAGGGAAAAAAGAGGGTTGAAGGTCAGAAAAGAGCCAAAATTTGTCTCGGGGTAAAATGGGTACCATCGCGACGCGATAGGAATAGCGCTGCGCAATAAAGCTATCGCAATGCGATACGTCTATCGCTGCGCGATATTTCTATCGTTCAGCGATACTTCTTGGAAGATAAGATTCATATGAAATCCGACCCCAATCAACTTGGGTTAGTTGAATATCCGTACGTATCTTAATTTTATCAGAATTAGAATCATTAAAAAAAAAGTGTTTTATCCGAAGTAAAATTCTTATATCCTTATCTGTTCAGAAAACAGGATAAATTAAAACCTTCTAGAAATACCATAAGCTAATAATAAATCCTAATTGATTTAGGTATGATGTTCAAGGTTAATAGACCCTCCACATGGTCATTGGGTCGTAGGTAAGGCTCGGTTTGGGCTCGGTTCAGTATTTTGGCCATAAGTTCTTTGTTATAGCTCAGATTTGGGCTTAAGCTCTTCTCAAGCCCCATCTAACAACATAATAATTGGAAAAGTATTATGGACCAAAATAATCAGGTTTGGACGTTTTATAAAGAGGACACGAAATGAATGATTTTCAAAGACACGAAATGAATGATTTTGGCTTTAAGGACAAGGAATAAATGAGTTTGGATTAAAACATTTTTAGGAAAGGTTAGAAATGGTCAAGGCTTAGGAAATTCACGAGACTCTTCAACTCTTCACCTCACTCGATAATCAAAGACGTGAAAGGTACTCATCAGTGGGTTAGGTTTTTGGGGAGACACAATTAGGTAAGATTGATAGAGACGGAGAATGATTCAGAACGTTCTGCGATCCTAAATCATCCTGTATACGCCAATATCTGTAGAATATCGTCAGTTCTACAAATAAAGGAGTTAAAAATGCGTATCTTGCACCGTCGGGTACACGCCTCTAGGTGACATTATGTCAGATCCAATTTGTTCTGTTTTGATAACCTCCACATTCTCATGGAGCGCCGTCAATGTCCACTCGTCTCAAATCTACTCGTTGTGGTTGGTTGCCTTGAGGTTGACTCAAGGCTTGGTGTACTTGACTTAAATCGACTCGATGTATTTTTACACGTGTGTGTAGACTCAACTCAGTGTGGTGATATGACATGACTCGTGTGTACATTATGTTGTGATTGTGCTCGTGCGACTCGAAAATGTAGAAAAGCAAAAAATTTCCGTCATTTTTGTGGAGGGTACCGACTTTCTCCCAAAAAGAAAGACGTGAAAAAGGAAGAAGTGTAGAGTGAAAAATGAAGTTTTTGAACTTCCCCAATGGGAAAAGGATGAACTAAGCGAGGGTGCACGTTGAATGAGCTTAATCAAGTGTATGCGTTGATGTTGTATCTCATGGTTCAAAGTTCGATGACTCGATAATGAAAGTATTTGGGTAACTTAGGCGCGGAGGCTAAGTACTTCATACTTTGTGATGATAATGAGTGATTCTAAGATGACAAAGAATGCTTTAAGGTTGTATCAAGATTTCATGACAAAGGGTTCCTAAGGGAAGGATCCTTTGGCTATGTATGTGTGGCGTGTGTGAAAGTGACATTAAAGTTAGACTGCAAAAGGTAAGGGTGTGGGAAAATATTGAGAAGAGCCAAATGATGTTGACTCTTAGGCTGGGTAGGCTAATTAAGTAGGGATCAAGCCTCCAAGTCTAGCCTAAATGGATAAGGGATGAACATTGGAGATCCCTTGATATGATCATGCATGAATGTGTGATGAATGTGAATGTGAATGAATGCATTCTTATTACGGCCGCACCCCAATGTGAGGTTGCCTACGTATCCGTTAGGAATTAGGTCGAACGTAGCTCTAGCCGAACCTCGCACAAGTGTGTGTACACCTCAAGAAGGTCTTTCAAGGGTTGTAATGGGGTTAGGCTAAAGGTTGAAGAAAAAAGGATAAAGGCTCAAGACCCAAAATAAGCCCTCAAGGTGTGCAACCTTGTATTTGAATCTTGGTATTTGTATGCTTGAGATTTTTTCTCACTTTTGAATTCATTTTTCTTTATTTTTTGCATTTGAAATTTGTTTTTGAATTTTCTTTTGTATAAGTGTGGGCAATCCCGATCTTTCGGTCTATCACTAACTTGGCATTCATGTTTCTCAGGCACGGTGCCGAGCACTTGATAAGAGACGCAATCTAAGACATGTTCATATTAAAGACATTGGAACACTTGCCCTTTTGCACACTTTTATTTCTATTCACTTTTTTGAACTTGTAAAATTTTGGCACTTTGGTAAAAATTATTCAAGCTTTTGTATTTGACTTTGAAAATTGCATAAGTTGCATGCCATCCCATCCCAAGGTTAAGTAGATGTGGGTTGAAAAAAATGAAAGTCTATCGTTAGATGAGGCTCAAAGTGGTTTATCAAAAGATATCGTGTAATGAATGAAAAGGGTAAAGGAAATATGATTTGGCTATAAGGGGTGCCTCAAATCATTATTATACCTTGTGCTTAGCTCGGCGTGGATTTTATTTTTTATTTTTTTATTTTTTTGAATGCAATGTTCATATGCAAGGAAATAAATGCTCATGTTATTGAAGTAAAAAATCGAACTCATGAAATAAATATAAGAAATGATGGAGGGTGCCTATTCTAGACTTATTAGGGAAGGAAATAAAAAATAAGAAAAGAAATCATGAAATTTTGTCATTGAAGCCCGCCTCGTGCTTTGTGTTTGTCATCACTTAGTCTTCTTGCCGACTGGAGGGAATGGAAGTTTGTTTGCATCGATGAGATCTTGAATGAGGTTTTGAAACCTATAAAATTCATCTATGGTATGACCATTGCCTCGATGGTACTTGCAATACGAGTTGAGATTCCATCTTAAAGATCGCCTTTCTGGCGTTGGGTCTTCAGTGGGACCAATAGGTTTGATTAAACCTCGATCATAGAGACGATCAAAAGCAACATCGTAGGAAATTCCAATAGGTGTGAATTCCCTTTTGGGTTTCTTGGTCTTTGAATCATCTTTTTCAAGAGCCCAGATTTCATCGTCATCGATGTAATTGCTATTATGATGGGAAGAAGGTTTGTCGTTCTTCCTACTCTTGCCATTGTCGCCATTTTTATTAATCTTGGCTTTCTTGTTTCTCGGAGGAATATGAAGGCGATTTGAATCAATGAGATCTTGAATGAGATCTTTAAGGGTGAAGCACTTTTCGGTGGTGTGACCATGGCCTCTATGATATTTGCAATACGAGTTTGAATCCCAATTAGGAAGCTGTTTCTCAGGTACTGGATTTTATATTGGACCAATGGGAGGAATGAGACATTGGCCATGGAGATAATCGAAAGCTTCATTATAGGTCATTCCTATTGGTGTGTATTCATCAATGGTCCATTTTATCCGTGGCTTAGGAGCATTGAGTTTTTCCTTAAGTCCTTGATGGGAAGAAGAAGAAGGAGGGTGGTCGTTCTTTTCATTCTTCTGATCCTGACGATGAGAGTTTTGTTCGATGATTGTCATCCGATTCACTAGGCCTTCCACCATACTCAAGAGCACGACAACGACATCTCGAAGTTTATGAACGTCTTCTCTTAAATTTGATGAATTTTCCTTTGTAATATCTGAGAAGACTTCTTCATCTTCCTCAATCATGGCCACTTCGTTAATGGAAGTTATATAGACTTCTTCTATCATGGGCTCACCAACAAGTGTAATGAGGGGTGAAGGATAAAAGAATATTTGATCTTCTGCGATAGCTAGAACCTCGGAAGTTTTGTCATCATCGATCAAGTCTTGGATAGCTTCTTTGAGTTTCCAACATTCCTCAATATCGTGACCCCTTCCTTGGTGGTACTTGCAGTGTTTATTAGGATCCCACTTAGATGGTCTGGTCTCCGGAACTGGGTCTTTGATAGGTCCTATGGGAATGACTAGTCCTTTGTGGTGTAGTTTATCGAAAGCTGTCTCGTAGCTCATACCGAGTGGAGTAAACACTCTTTTCGACCTTTGGATTCGTTTCTTAGGAGTGTTTGTAGTATGAACTTCATTAATGGGAGCGGAAGAAGAAGGATAGTCGTTCTTCTTTCCTTTCGCATTATTATTGTTGGCAGCTTTCAAAAGGTCATCTTCAATTTCGATACCTATATTGTAGACAGCTTTGAAAGTGTTTAGAGGTTGATATTTCAGGTGCTTTTGGTATTTGTCTTGAAGATTTTTGATGAACATCCCCACGGTGAAGCCTTCATTGTCCCTTTGCCTCAAGATTTCTAGCTCAATATAGTCAGTTTTAACTTAAATGTTACACTTGTATCTATCAATGAAAGCATGTGTGATACCATCCTAAGTAGCCATTTTCTCAAAGTCCATGGAAAATAACCATTATGGATATACTGGTTCCAAGGAAAGAAAGAAAGGTGAGGGGAAAACTTTCTTATCAACCCCCTTGATTCTCATGATTGTCTCATAAGCTCTCAGGTGAAAGTAAGGATTGTCAATAGCCTTGAACTTAGGGATGTCATTGGCAGAGAACTTGTGCGGAAGAAGTTCCTTATCCACTTAGATTCCCTTAGTGCTTTTGCCAAGGTACTTATAGTCATTGCAGATTTAACTCAAGCTAACTTCAATGTGCTTGATGGTTTCAATTGGCACTTGCTTGTTAGGGTCTTCGACTCGAGTGGTGAGTCCCTTGAGCATTTCGGCAAGCCCATTCACAGTTTCTTGAAGCTTCTCGAATTCTTTTTGACTTGCCATTATTACGAACTTTTTCCTGTGTCGAATTGGTTTATCATCAAAGAGTAATACTTGAACAAAAGTGTTGTCCTTGATTAAACACCCTTCACTCCTTGACCAAGCGCTGTAAAATTAAACCATTGACTCTTTTAATGACTTCACTCAAACTCGATTCAACATTTACAGATGGGAAAGATCATAGTGCATGAGGGGAATGATATATATGGGGGAAGCATGTAAGAGGAAAGTATGTGAAGTGGGAAAGTGTAATGTATGGGAAGTATATGTGAATGTGGAAGGATATGGAAATTTTTGGGAAGATGAATTCTCAATGGAAAGAAGACTACTGCATGGACCTAAGACATGGTCATGGTGAAAAGACATGTACAAAGTGTGTGCTATGAATCGTGAGTGAAAGTGATATGTTCAAGACTCGTGTAATAACCATGGAACCATGTGATTAGACTCAAACAAGGACTTAGTTAAGACCACGGTATTTTTGTTAATTAATTAATCAAAAAAGTTTAGACTCAACGCGGAGACTCAGAAAGGAAAACAAAACCATCGCGAAGCGATGAAACTATCGCGTCGCGATAAAGCTAGCGTTCTGCGGCACAAACCAAAATTTCGCGCCAGAACTGGAACATCAGTTTAATTTGTTTTCGGTAATTCTTTCGAAAAGGTAAGCCCATAGTCTTACTAAGTCAAGTATGTTTAGACTTATTAATCAAAATAAATTAATCAATTAATTAAGCAAAGTCTTTTTTAGTAATTGATTAGTTAAATAAGACTTTATTTACAAAAACAAGTCAACACAAAAGGTTAGCTTAATCGAAAGTAAGATATACATAAGTAATGAATGCACAAGTAGTCAAATAGTCACAACATGATGCAATGAGTTTGCAACCTAACCATGGCTCTAGTTCTCTAATGTTCAAGGACCATGGTAGTCAAAGAGGGTCCATGGTTATGCGTCCTGATGCATCGCGCGGAAGCCTTACCTTTGGAAGGGTTGGCGCGTATGGATGGGACCCTGCAAGTTAGACTTGCTTCCATGGTTTGGTAAATTCACCAATTCGGATGTACCCATCGTTGCACGGATCGTTCGATTGGGTAGATGGAGCGTGAATTCCCGGGGGCTAAGACCATATGTAGAACACATATAGGTTCAGAAAAAAAGGAAAACCTCAATTAAGGAGTAGAATCAGTGAGATAGTACTAGAATCCGTCAAAACAAGAAGGTAGATTCCTGGCTCGATGTCGAAAGAACTCGACGCGAGAAAAAAGGGTCTATCACGCAGCGATAGCAATATTGCATCACGATATAGCTATCGCATGGCGATAGACATTGTTGTCTCGCGACAGTTCCTTTGCTTCGCGGCAGTTTTATGTGTTCTTCGGATTTTTGCAGTATCTTTTCGATTCTAGTTTTGAAAGATATTTCCGACTTTTCCTACGTGTAAAAATCCTATGTTTTTTACGCATTTCGGATAGTCTTTCCAATGCGGACCTTTTTATGCTTATGCCACAATGTTAATCAAAATTACGCATAATGAATATCTAGAATTTTTCAAGTTTCGTCCACTCATTCTAAAGTTAATTGCCAAAAAATAAATTTTAGGAATCAAAATTAGAAATCCTCCCCAGTGGAGTCGCCGATAAACTATGGGGAATATTTCAAACATCAACTTTGAGCCCCACTGTGATCATGCATTTAAGCATGGTGGCGTTCAAAGGGAAAGAATCTAGAGATAAAAGAGTCGCCAACAAGTTTTAGGAACTTGTAAACCGTTCACAGGTGTGAAGCTTACACCTTATTCTTGATCACGGAGATCGCTAACTCCATAGTGGTTCAGAAGCATGACTGGATATTCGGGGATGATGGTACAAATCCAATCTAAAAGAGATTGAACACACCCTAAATATGCCTCTACTTAATTCTTATGATATTCATGTGCGCTTTCCGATCCACATACATACAACAAGTTACCCTAAACCTGTTAAATCTACGTTGGTTTATTATTAATGCACAAATAAATCTATTATTGGCGATAACTTGAATTGAAATAATATTAGCCTAAAACCAAATTATTCATTATCTTATTAGGCGTGATTTCAAGTATAAATTCCCATTAAGCCTGCAGAAGGAGGGCGTGATCAAGCAATAACAACAAATCATGAATAATCAACCAATGCAATAATTAACACAACAATCATCATCATAATTACACTATCAAAACATGATTAATAGCAAGATCCTAGGCATGATAAAAATGGATTAATAATAAACCCTATCATGTCACTAATAAAAAAGATCAAAGCATTAACCTAAACATGATACTAGAAAGCATGATATTAGAATTATCAATTAACACCCTAAACATGATAATAGGAATCAAAATCAACATCCTAACTTGATGCTAGGAATTAAAATAATGTTCTAAGCATGATTTCTATATCAAAGGAATAAATATTAGGGAGATCAAATTACTCACTTTGATGCCTCGTATGTCTTTCTATCAAAACAATACACACGTTAGTAACTTCAAGAAAGATTAAACAAACAAATAAATCAAATAATAATTGAAATATAGATTTGGGACCAAACCCTTAGAATTATTAACCTTTCACGTCGAGGTCAAAGGCAACTTTTGTAGGAATATTTAGAGTGTTGATGGTTGCGCGCTCGAGAACCATGAGTAGCGCCCGCGCTAGGTAGCGCGGCGCTGTGGTCGCGCCTAAACCGCGAACCTCACTGGAAATTGGATATTTGGAAGGGTGAAGTTGGCGCGGCCGCGCGTCTGGTGGCGCGCCCGCGCGTCATGGATGGCGCGCCCCCGCCTGTGGTCGCGCCTAAACCGCGTACCACTCTGCCTTCCTTTGGAAATTTCACGAATCAGATGAGGAGCGCCCGCGCCTCCTGGTGGAGCGCCCGCGCTAGTCTGTTTTCGCGAAATTCTAACGGTTAAGTCTTTAATAAAAGGCTTGTTTTCAGATTCGAAGTAACAGAGAATTTTTCACTTCTTCTCTCCAAAAGTATTCTCTACAATTTTCTATCAAAATCCTTGCTAGCATGCTAGTGCTTGCGAGTAACTTGCGTGCTGGGCTAGCGCCTACTAATGCTAGCCAGCATGCGCGCATCACAGCCCTGGCCAAGCCTACGCAGCTGCGCGTAGCTACCTTCCCTGCCACACTGCCACACGCAACAGTGCATTGCCCTTGCGTCCACCATAGGCAGCCCGGCTGGCCTTGGTGACGCTTGTGGTTTTGCATCGATTTGCGTGCATTTGCTCGGAATTTTAATTCCAATTTGTGTGTGACATGATTAATTCTAAATTACATTTTAGAATCAACTTGAGGGAAATTAAAATGAAAACTAAGTCAAACTAAATAAATTTAATTTTATTGGTGCACAAGCCTTAATTATCCAAAAAAATTTATTTTTGAACAAAATTAGGTCTTTCTTTATTCTTAAAATAAAATGAGCTATGTCCATAATTAATCTTGCCAATATGCAAATTAATAATGGATTTGGCAAATGGGAGTTGGAAAAATGAACTAATCATCTAATGATAAAATTTTCCAACTTTCATACTTGTGTAAAATACCAAGATTACATCTTCCAATATGAAGATTAAACAAATTTTACTCACAAGTATTTGAACTTGATGGATTTTAATCAACCAAACATGAAAAATCCAAACTTTGTTCAATATGGAATTTAGGGTTAGGGTTCCAATCATTTAAACCTTTAAAGATTAGAACTTTAGCATTTTAGGAACTTAAAATTACAAGTTCACAACAAGCTTTCACATTTTATTGCAATTTATTTCCAAAATTTGTGAAAAACAAGTTTATGTGAAAAATGGTATATCAACTTAAGCACTAATAAAAACTCCATTATTAAGCTTAAGGATATTTTTAAAAACAGTAGATTAGTGATGCAAATGTGCATTTAATCTAACCTTATAATGCTTGCATTAATCAAGGCTTAAAAAGAATTAAAATTTTCGTTGAAAAACGAAAAACCCCAGAAAAAATGGGTTTCTGGTTCGAATTTGGCTTCTGAACAGAGAATTTTTCTCTTCTTCTCTCCAAAAGTATTCTCTACAATTTTCTCTTAAAATCCTTGCAAACTTTTGTAGGGTTACGTAGTGACCCGACACTACGCGGAAGGAAACCCCCCAAGACCTGCCCCTTAATTAAAGCAAGACTAAGAACAAGAATTATACCTTTGTTGCGTGCTTCGCTCCCAAAGAGCTCTTACTTCAAAATCCCGAAACTACGAGATCTCCGACGAATCGTACCCTCGACCCGACCTGAGCGTCCCAAGTCTTGAAGGTTAGTCAAAACCCGGACAAACAAAACTATGAGTTTAACGAATCAAAGGTTTATTCTAATTACAAGAGTTGCCTTTTTAATTCCACTCAAGGTTGTATCTTCCCAATACCCATGCCTTTGGTATTTATAGGGAAGAGCTGAAAGGAATGGCGTCCTTCCAACAAGTGTATTCTTCCGGTAGAGGGTTCAGAATTATTACAGAGCTAATTCTTCAGTAAGGTCAAGTGATCGGAATGCCTAGGTGGAGGCCGCTTCCGATCAGTAATATCAAGGTACAATTGATATTATAGCTTAAACTTAACTGAACCCTTCGGGTCGAACCCAATCTAATCACCGATCCGAGACGACGAATTAATCCGAAAGGATTTGATGAGTCGACAGAGTTTTACGAATACAGACGTCGGAAATCGAGCCTAGGGGGTCGAGACCGAGCGTCGCAAAATCACAAGCAACAAGTATGAGCGTAGCCGTAGCTAGGCTAGGCTAGCTCATCGCAAGCCTAGGCGCACCATGTGTGTGCTAGGCACTATCGCAGCCTAGGCGTGTTCTGGCAGCCTATCGCAAGCTAGCAGCATGCTAGCATGGGTGCCTGGGTGCGCATGGAAACTATCGCAAGCCCCACAAGCACCACGCAGCCCATCGCAGCTAGCAGCGTGCTAGCCTGGGTGCCTGGGTGCTCATGGGTGCTATCGCTAGCCTATCGCACCAAGCACAGCCATCGCAGTGCTAGGCACTGGCGTATGGGCCTGTGCGTGCATGCCTCGCACCATCGTAGCCCTATCGCACCAAGCTCAGCACCCTTGTGTGCGTGCATGTGCGTGGGCACTGTCGCAGCACCCTAGTACCACGCACAGCACCATCGCAGTGCTAGGCACATGCGTATATGCGTGTGCGTGTGCACCATCGCCCAGCAGCCTCGCAATGAGGCACCGAGCTGTGTGCTTGCATGCGTGCCATCGCATGGCAGCACCAAGCACAACATGCTAGCAAGCAGCACCAAGCCCAGCATTCGTGGCTCGCTAGCAGCACGCATGTTAGGCCTTGCGTGCATGAGTGCGCTGGCTGGGATGTGCGTATGCTGGCCTAGCTGGCTGGCTGTGCGAGAGGCCTGTGCGAGTGTGTGTGCGAGGAATTGCTAGGCAGCAGCACCATGCTAGCAGCGCCAGCGCCCAGCAGCTTGCAGCGTGCTAGGGGCTGATGCGTGCTAGGCCAGTGCGTGCTAGCACTACTTGCTAGCACAGCAAGCTAGCTGGCTGCCCAGCCTTGGCAGCCAAGGCTGCCAGCCCAGCTATCTATGAGATGCCGATTTTGGTGAGGGGTGGGGACCAAGCTTGGGCAAAGCCTTGAGGAGCAAGGCAATGGTCCCCCACCCATTCATGGTCCTCACCTAACCTTCTCTCTCTATTTGACACTTGTTGCATTGTGATTGAACTTGATTATTAATTTATTTTAGAATTAAATTAAATATCAAAATTGCTCATTCTCCTACATTGGTGGAGGATGAAAAATCAAGAGATTATTTCCCTATAAATACCAAGCTTGGGTATTGGGAAATGATACAACCTTGAGTGGGATTAAAAAGGCAACTCTAAGAAAGAGTAAACCTTTGATTCGTAAAACTCATAGTTATTTTGTCCGGGTCTTGACTAACCTTCAAGACTTAGGACGCTCGGGTCGGGTCGAGGGTACGATCCGTCGGAGATCTCGTCTTTTCGGTATTTTGATGTAAGAGCTCTTTGGGAGCGAAGCACGCGTCAAAGGTATAATTCTTGTTCTTAATCTTGTTTGATTAAGTTTATTATGCTTGTTTAATTGCTTTAATTAAGGGGCGGGTCTTGGTGGGTTTTCTTCCGCGTAGTGTCGGGTCACTACGAAACCCTATAGCGGCATCGGAGCCACGCTCCTTTTAATTTTTGCAATTATTGTTTAATTAAGGTGTTTTAAAAGAATTTAATTTTGTGGTTCATGTTCATCTAATTAGATTAGATGCTCGTTTTAATTAATTTTTAAAAACTCGATTTTATTTTCGATTTGGCTGTCGAACCCAGATTTTGGCTCAAAAATAGTGGAATTGACATTCTGGAACTGTTTCAACCCTTTTAGAATTGTCCAGAAGCCAAATTCGAACCAGAAACCCAATTTTTCAGGGGTTTTTCGTTTTTCAACGAAAATTTTAATTCTTTTTAAGCCTTGGTTAATGCAAGCATTACAAGGTTAGATTAAATGCACATTTGCATCACTAATCTACTGGTTTTAAAATATCCTTGAGCATAATAATGGAGTGTTTATTAGTGCTTAAGTTGATATACCAATTTATCACATAAACTTGTTTTTCACAAATTTTGCAAATAAATTGCAATAAGGTGTGAAAACTTGTTGTGATTTTGTATTTTAAGTTCCCAAATAATGTTAAAGTTCTAATCTTTAAAGGTTTAAATGATTGGAACCCTAACCCTAAATTCCATGTTGAACAAAGTTTGGATTTTTTCATGTTTGGTTGATTAAAATCCATTAAGTTCAATTACTTGTGAGTAAAATTTGATTAATCTTCATATTGGAAGATGTAATCTTGGTATTTTACACAAGTATGCAAGTTGGAAAATTTTATCATTGGATGGTTAATTTGTTTTTCCAACTCCCTTTTGTCAAATCCATTATTAATTTGCATATTGGCAAGATTAATTTTGGACATAGCTCATTTTATTTTAAGCATAAAGTTTGACCTAATTTTTGTTCAAAGTTGAAATTTTGGATAAATTTAGGCTTGTGCACCAATAAAATATATTTGTATAAGTTAGACTTAATTTTGTTTTATTTTATTTTCCCTCAAAATTAATTCTAAAAGGTAATTTAGAATTGATTATTGTCACACACAAATCGGAATTAAATTCCGAGTAAAATGCACACAAAACGATGCAAAACCGCAATTGTCACCAAGGCTAGCCGGGCTGCTTAGCAGCCCACATGTAGGCTGCCTGTGGTGCGCATATGACTGTGCATCGTTTGGTGCTTGGCTGTGTGGTGAGGAGGGGTCTGCTGTGTGGTGCGTGTGCTGGCGTATGGGCCTTAGGCTGCTGGTACGCTTTTGCTGCTGCTGGGCAGCGAGGCAGCAAGCCCCAGCCAGCCAGCCCACTGCTGCCTGCGCCAGCAAGCTGCTAGCATGCGTAGCGTGCTACTGGTGCTAGCTAGCAGGCTGTGCTAGGCACACTTGCTAGCTGCCAGCACCACGCACCATGGAACAAGGGGCCATGGGCTGCCTAGCAGCCATAGTGCGCCATGCATCATAGGATGATGCCCTTTCTGCTTAGTACTTGAGCTATGATTTTGCGATTTTTCCGTTTTAATAATTTTAATTAATTATTTTAACGAGGCTAAAAACCTCGATTTTCGATTTTGCAAAATTTTGACAAATTATGGGTTATGCCGACTTAAATAATTGGATTAATTAAGTACGGATGCGGAATTTAGTGGGAGCTTAATTAAATGCGTTAGCATTTTGCGTTTAGAAATAATGGATTAAACCACTTTGACTAGTTTTAATTAGGCGCGTTATTGGATTAACCACCTAAGTTAGTTACTAGTTTTGCGTGTTTAATAATGTATTTCGTAAAATTGCATGGGCCGTTCAAAAATAGTGAACGGGTGAATGAAAAATTGCTTTCAAAACAGGTTCTTTGAATATGGTAACTAGTGGGGCCCGACTAGGATAGAATATACGGACTGCGTTCCGTTATGTATTTTTGTAAATCTAAATACGGTCTGCGAACCGTTAAGTATTTTTGTACTATTAGATTAATCTTAGTCGTTCTAGCTAGCTTCTTTTATTTAATTTTGGCCAAGATGTCTTAAGACGGCGTTTCGACGAAGACGAACCAAGATGAAGACCCATGGAAATTGAAGATTTCAAGGGGTCATGCTAGTTGCCAAATGCATCTATTTTATGCCTTATATGTATTATTATTATATATGATTGCTAGATGCATGTCTAGGATTTCTATTATGTTGCGACGATTAGTTAAGTTCACTTAAATTAACCAACATAGAAACCCTAGGTCCCTAAATAATATTGAGCTAAATTTTGCCGTTCCAAGAACAACACTTACCGAACTAATGCGCGTATGTGATGGATTACGCCAAAGCGAGGCATCACTACTTCCCTAGGAACATAAGGTATACTAGGTATACAAGTTGTCTTGGTTTAGCTCCACGATATCAGTAAGGAGTCCTTAGATGTCGTGGCAAAAGAGATAAAATGTCAAGTATGCATTAGATGCGACATTTTATCAAACCGAGGATAGCTTGGAGCTATTAGCAATCGGATTGCTTACCTTAAGATATTTAATGGTTAAGACAAGCCAAAGCATGCTTAACCATTTCTTGATCTTTGGGATCTCGGAATCTTTTTATTCTCGCCCATAAGGGACAATGTTAAAAATGCGTGGATAAAATGCTCAATAAGTTTGAATATGTGCATGAACGCTTTAAATTTCAACTTATTGATGTATGAATGGTTTTTCACTTCAAATTCTTTCAATTGTAGAAATCATGTCTGCAAGTAACTCAAACAACAACCAAATGTGCCCGGAACTCCCCGAAAAGTTGGCCTTTCCCTTAAACTTGGTCAACTTTAAGGAATGGGAGGAGGAACTCAGGAGAACTCTCCGGAATTGTTCCTTGGAGTATACTCTTGATACTCCCATTCCAAGCTTCTTTGCCAAAGGGATCATGACCGACGAGGCTGATGAAGAATGGTCCTCCAATTGCAAAAGGGTCTCACGACTCATGGAAAATTCCATCCTGGATGATTGGAAGGAAACTCTTTCCTCCTACCTTCCGGACATGTTCCTCAAAGAACTTGAGGACGTTGTCAATATAAGAGTCACCAAGAGTGACAATGGCAACTTTGATGGACTCGTGTTTGACTTGACTAGGTCACTCTCAAGCATGAGGATTAAGCCACCAAACGTGGGATGTCTTGCTAAGGAAAGGCGACGGCTTTGGACCAAGGTCTACAATTCTAAATTTAGACCCGGCATGCCCCTCCGACCTCATGTGCTTGGTATGACTAGGCTCTTTAAACACATGCAGCTTCTCGGAATCCCATTGGAAGACGAGATGGCGGGGCATATCTTGCTTGCTTCACTCCACTCGGGCTATGATGCACTTAGAGTGCATATCGCTGCGGGGAAGGAGACACACTCTCTCAAGGAGGTGGTGCAACTACTTAGCCAAGCCACTGCCTATGGAATGACCAAAAGGCCCTTGAGAGCTAAGAAGAAAGAGTTCAAGAAGGTCAAGGCAAAGATGAGATGCTTCCATTGTGGCATGAAAGGCCACTACAAAAGGGAATGCATGCTCGTCAAGGGAGAGGGGATCACTCCGACCACCTCAGGTATCTTCCTTAACACTTGTGGATTAAGCTTATCATAGGTATTAGATACCAAGTATGACTCACTTAATGTTGCCTTTTCAGGGATCAAGTGAGAAGCTTATCAAGTGTTGGTGCAAGAGCAAGAAGACGACGAAGATATTTTTTTTTTCGGTCGTGCTTGCATGCACCATTTTGTCTATGACATGTAATTAAACTATTTCTAGTTTTTCATCATGCTTTGAACATATTATGATCCACGGCGTTGGACGCCTAGGAATTTCAAATGTAAGACTTTGACAATAGTTGTTTCAAGTTTTTCTTACAAATTTATGTTCAATTAAATTGCATGTTTTACATATGTTAAGACAAAAGTCGATACCACTAGCTAAGACCATCGAGTCGAATCAAACCTACTTGTGGCATTGTCGTCTTGGCCACATTAACATCAAACGCATCAAGAAACTTCTTCAAGAAGGTGTTCTTGACTCATTTGACTTAGAGTCATTTGAAAATTGCGAAGGATGCTTATTAGGCAAGATGATAAAACAACCATTCTCCAAGTTGGGAGAAAGGGCAAGTGACTTATTAGGTCTAATACACACGGATGTATGTGGACCTATGAGCACACCCGCAAGACAAGGTTACCGATATTTTATCACTTTCACCGACGGTTATAGTAGATATGGCTATATCAACTTAATGTCGAATAAATCTGAATCCTTTGAGAAATTCAAAGAATTTCAGAAAGAAGTTGAAAATCAACTTGGCAAGAAAATTAAAGCACTTCGATCGGATCGAGGTGGCGAATATTTGAGCCATGAATTCGACGATCACTTGAAAGAAAATGGCATTCTTTCAGATTTGACACCTCCTGGAACTCCTCAATGGAACGGAGTGTCTGAACGGAGGAATCGGACCTTGTTAGACATGGTTCGGTCAATGATGGGTCTTAGTGAACTCCCTATCTCGTTCTGGGGACATGCGCTACAAACAGCAGCACTAACACTGAATAAAGCTCCGTCAAAAGCTGTTGAAAAGACTCCATATGAATTATGGACTAAGAAACCTCCTAGGTTGTCTTTTCTCAAGATTTGGGGATGCGAAGCATATGTCAAACGATTAATTTCGGACAAACTTCACCCCAAATCGGATAAGTGTTTCTTTGTGGGATATCCAAAAGAAACCAAAGGGTATTACTTCTACAATAAATCCGAGAACAAAGTGTTTGTTGCTCGTGATGGTGTCTTTTTCGAGAAGGATCACCTTTTCAAAATGACAAGTGGGAGGAAAATCGAACTCGACGAAGTTCGAGAGGACGAGCAACAATGTCAACCTGACAAAACTGACAATCTAGATACTTTGGAAGCATCTAAGGAGATTGGTCAGAGTCAAACAGACAATGTAAATGCTCAACTGATTACCCTACGTAGGTCGCAACGGCAAAGATCTCAACCAGACAGATACCTCGGTATCGTCTTAACTGATGATCAGGACATCCTAGTTATGGATGGTGATGAGCCGGCGACATACAAGCAAGCTATGACGAGCCCCGACTCTGCAAAATGGCAAGAGGCCATGAAATCCGAGATGGATTCCATGTCTAAAAATCAAGTCTGGGACTTGGTGAATTTTCCCGAGGGTTATACACCCATTGGTTGCAAATGGATCTTGAAAGTAAAGACAGACAAGGATGGAAATGTATCAATATACAAAGCTAGACTGGTGGCAAAAGGTTATAGACAAGTCCACGGGATTGACTATGATGAAACTTTTTCACCAGTTGCAATGCTAAAATCCGTCCGGATCATCCTAGCTATTGCTGCATATTACGATTACGAAATATGGCAAATGAATGTCAAAACCGCCTTCCTTAATGGGATTTTGGAAGAAACTGTGTATATGAAAAAGCCAGAAGGTTTTGTCGATCCAGGCAACGCTGGAAAGGTTTGCAAGCTGAAGAAGTCCATTTATAGACTAAAGCAAGCCAGCAGAAGTTGGAATCTGCGATTTGATGAAGCCATCAGCAAGTTTGGTTTTATCAAGAATCCAGATGAGTCTTGTGTATACAAGAAGGTCAGTGGGAGTGATATTGCATTCCTAGTCCTGTATGTCGATGACATACTGCTCATTGGAAACAGCACAAAATTATTGGAGTCCGTAAAGGGCTGGTGGGGAAAGTGCTTTTCAATGAAGGACTTAGGAGAGGCACAGTACATATTGGGCATCAAGATCTACAAGGATAGATCTAAGAGGATGATTGGATTAAGCCAGAGTACTTACATTGATAAGGTACTGGCTCGATTCAACATGGAAAATGCCAAAAGAGGGCATTTACCCATGTCCCATGGCATATTTCTCAGCAAGAAACAGTGTCCGCAGACACCTGTTGAGCGAGAAAGAATGAATCAGATCCCATATGCTTCGCTAATCGGATCGATCATGTATGCCATGATATGTACAAGGCTAGATGTATCGTATGCCCTGAGTGCAATGAGTCGATACCAATCGAACCCAGGAGAGGCGCATTGGACTGCGGCCAAGAACATCCTTAAGTACCTGAAAAGGAAAAAGGATAAATTCCTGGTGTATGGAGGCCACAAAGAACTGGTTGTTGAAGGTTACACCGACGCTAGCTTCAAGACTAACAGAGACGACTTCAAGTCACAGTCGGGGTATATATTCTGTCTGAATGGAGGATCGTTTAGCTGGAAGAGTGCCAAGCAGAGCACCACTGCAGACTCTACAATTGAAGCCGAGTACTTGGCCGCTTCGGAAGCTGCCAAGGAAGCTGTTTGGATTCGCAAGTTCGTTAGCGAACTTGGTGTTGTACCCTCAATCAAGGGGCCGATAGACCTCTATTGTGACAATAATGGAGCTATCGCTCAGGCCAGGGAGCCGAGAGAACACCAAAAGGTCAAACACGTGCAAAGGCGATTTCACATGATAAGGGAATGGAAATCCAAAGGTGAAATCAGAATTTGTAAGATCGGCACGGATGATAATGTAGTCGATCCTTTGACTAAACCTTTGCCTCAAGTGAAACACAACAAGCACATTGATGCAATGGGAATCAAGCATGTTGGAGACTAGCTTTGAAATTCCCTATACATGTGTTTTAATTAAATAGGATTTTTAATGTAAGACACTGTACTAAAACCATTCATTAATGGAGTAATTAATTTTGTGCAAAATTATCATTCACTCCATTACTATTTAATTGTGGTTTAGAATTAAATAATGAGTCCATTTGATTTACGAAAATATTCAAAACAGGGTATCAAGACCATGTCTTGGATAAAGAAACACCTGTTAAGTGAACATTGAATATTAAATCGAAAAGTGTCCCTAATCGAGGTCATCTAACATATGGACAATTGATGACCGCCATAGATTAGTGTGTAGTATGATTTACAGCACCGTTTCTTCTGCTGCGAGGATGTGACGGTCATAAATCATTTGCACAGGTACAGTTTAGAACTGTACTGGATAAGACCTATGAGAGTACTTTAAGAAAATTTAAATTTTCTCATAAGTACATTACTCATTATGACTATCGGAACTTATTTCCTCCGACCATGAGTACTGTGAAGTTTTCTTGTTTGAGTACTAGACTCTTTGATGTTTCCAAACGTCTGCCGTAACCGGGGATCATAACGGCAACACTCGAGAGACTATGTCCTCTTAGTAAGAAGAACTTACAATACAAGACTGGGATTGTCCCCCTACTAACAATAGGGAAAATGTTTTGTTGTTTACAAGGCCGCTCGTAGAGCGAGACTGTGAAAATGCATGGCCGTGCTCAGATGGATTTTAGAAATCATCTGCTTATTGACAGTCGAACTCGGAGATCGAGAAACACTTCTGAACGTAATAAGGATGACAAAGAATCTTACCATATAGTTTACGAAGAAACATTAAGTGACATAGGAAGTAAGCTATACACTATATGCACACTTGTTCGGAAGGACAAGTGGGAGATTGAAAGGAATGGTGTCCTTCCAACAAGTGTATTCTTCTTGTAGAGGGTTCAGAATTATTACAGAGTTAATTCTTCAGTAAGGTCAAGTGATCGGAATGCCTAGGTGGAGGCCGCTTCCGATCAGTAATATCAAGGTACAATTGATAATACAGCTTAATCTTAACTGAACCCTTCGGGTCGAACCCAATCGAATCATCGATCTGAGACGACGAATTAATCCGAAAGGATTTGATGAGTCGACAGAGTTTTACGAATACAGACGTCGGAAATCGAGCCTAGGGAGTTTAGACCGAGCGTCGCAAAATCACAAGCAACAAGTATGAGCGTAGCCGTAGCTAGCCTAGGCTAGCTCATCGCAAGCCTAGGCGCACCATGGCGTGATAGGCACTATCGCAGCCTAGGCGCGCCCTAGCAGCCCATCGCAAGCTAGCAGCATGATAGCATGGTTACCTGGGTGCGCATGGCAGCTATCGCAAGCCCCACAAGCACCAGGCAGCCCATCGCAGCTAGAAGCGTGCTAGCCTGGGTGCCTGGGTGCTCATGGGTGCTATCGCTAGCATATCGCACCAAGCACAGCCATCGCAGTGCTAGGCACTGGCGTATGGGCCTGTGCGTTCATGCCTCGCACCATCGCAGCCCTATCGCACAAAGAACAGCACCCTTGTGTGCGTGCATGTGCGTGGGCACTGTCGCAGCACCCTAGCACCACGCACAGCACCATCGCAGTGCTAGGCACATGCGTGTGTGCGTGTGCGTGTGCACCATCGCCCAGCAGCCTCGTAATGAGGCACCGAGCTGTGTGCTTGCGTGCGTGCCTTCGCATGGCAGCACCAAGCACAACATGCTAGCAAGCAGCACCAAGCCCAGCATGCGTGGCTCGCTAGCAGCACGCATGCTAGGCCTTGCGTGCACGAGTGCGCTGGCTGGGATGTGCGTATGCTGGCCTAGCTAGCTGGCTGTGCGAGAGGCCTGTGCGAGTGTGTGTGCGAGGAAGTGCTAGGTAGCAGCACCATGCTAGCAGCGCCAGCGCCCAGCAGCTCGCAGCGTGCTAGGGGTTGATGCGTGCTAGGCCAGTGCGTGCTGGCACTACTTGCTAGCACAGCAAGCTGGCTGGCTGCCCAGCCTTGGTGCTAGGCGCCAGCTGGCAGCCTTGGCAGCCAAGGCTGCCAGCCCAGCTGTCTATAAGATGCCGGTTTTGGTGAGGGGTGGGGACCAAGCTTGGGCAAAGCCTTGAGGAGCAAGGCAATGGTTCCCCCACCCATTCATGGTCCTCACCTAACCTTCTCTCTCTATTTGACACTTGTTGCATTGTGATTGAACTTGATTATTAATTTATTTTAGAATTAAATTAAATATCAAAATTGCTCATTCTACCACATTGGTGGAGGATGAAAAATCAAGGGATCATTTCCCTATAAATACCAAGCTTGGGTATTGGGAAATGATACAACCTTGAGTGGAATTAAAAAGGCAACTCTAAGAAAGAGTAAACCTTTGATTCGTGAAACTCATAGTTATTTTGTCCGGGTCTTGAATAACCTTCAAGACTTAGGACGCTCGGGTCGGGTCGAGGGTACGATCCGTTAGGGATCTCGTCTTTTCGGGATTTTGAAGTAAGAGCTCTTAGGGAGTGAAGCACGCGTCAAAGGTATAATTCTTGTTCTTAATCTTGTTTGATTAAGTTTATTATGCTTGTTTAATTGCTTTAATTAAGGGGCGGGTCTTGGTGGGTTTCCTTCCGCGTAGTGTCGGGTCACTACGAAACCCTACAAGAGCACCCTTGATTTCCAATCTCCCATCAATTTGGGAGAGTTGGTAAAATCAACAATTTATTTAATTCCAAATTTAATTAATAATCAACTTAATCACATTGCGACAAGTGGCACAATCACATGCTAATGAGTGATGGCCAAGGCTAGGTGGGGGGGGACCATTTGCCTTGCTCCCCAAGGCCCTTGATTGGTCCCCACAAGCAAGCACAAAACCGGCTCAAGGAGGGCTGGCTGGCTGTGATTGTGTTGGTGCTGGGCGGTTCTTGGCCCTGCTGCGTGCTAGTGCTGGGCTGTGCTAGCGTGGTGGCGCTGGCCCAACACCCCCACACATTTCCTCGCACACACTCGCATCACTCACACAGGCTCTACGCATAGCCATGCCTGCCAGCCCCCTTACGCACGCAACGCCTAGCATGCGTGCTGCTAGCGAGCCACGCATGCTAGGCTTGGTGCTGCTTGCTAGCTTGCTGTGCTTGGTGCTGCCATGCGAAGGCACGCACGCAAGCACACATCTATGCAAATGCTTGGTGCTGCAGTACGATGCCCTCCACGCACACGCACACACGCACTGGCCCAGCCATGCGATAATGCTGTGCTTGTGCGAGGGGTCTGCGATGGTGCCTAGCACCTATCCACGCATGATGCGGTGCAGTGCCATGCAAAAGCACGCATATGCGTAGCCATGTTTCTACGATGCTGCGATAGGCTAAGGCACAAGCACACGCACACACGCACTGGCCTAGCCATGCGATGGTGCTGTGCTTGTGTTGCGATGGTGCGATGGGCTGAGATGGTGCCCCTAGCACACCTAGTGTGCTTAGGCTTGCGCCTAGCCATGCTAGGTGCATTCTAGCTCGAACTAGCCTAGAATCCACATGGTTAGACCATTGTGGTGCTACGGCTACGCTCGTACTTGTCGCTTGTGATTTTGCGACGTTTGGCCTCGACGCCCTAGGCTCGATATCCGACGTTTGTATTCGAAAAACTCTGTCGACTCATTAAATCCTTGCGGATTAATTTGTCGTCTCGGATTAGGTGATTCGATTAGGTTCGACCTGAAGGGTTCAATTAAGATTAAGTTGTAATATCAATTGTACCTTGATATTACTGATCGGAATCGGCCTCCACCTAGGCATTCCGATCACTTGATCTTACTGAAGAATTAACTTTGTAATAATTCTTAACCCTCTATCGGAAGAATACACTTGTTGGAAGGACACCATTCCTTTCAATCTCCCACTTGTCCTTCCGGACAAGTGTGCATACAGTGTATAGCCCATTTCCTATGTCTCTTAATGTTTCTTCGTGAACTATAAGGTAAGATTCATCGTCTTCCTTATTACGTTCAGAAGTGTTTCTCGATCTCCGAGTTTGACTGTCAATAACCAGATGATTTCTAAAATCCATCTGAGCACGGCCATGCATTTTCACAATCTCGCTCTTCGAGCGGCCTTGTAAACAACAAAACATTTTCCCTATTGTTAATAGGGTGACAATCCTAGTCTTGCATTGTAAGTTCCTCTTACTAAGAGGACTTAGTCTCTCGAGTGTTCCCGTGATGATTCCCAGTTATGGCAGACATTAGGAAACATCAAAGAGTATAGTACTCAAACAAGAAAACTTCACAATACTCATGGTCGGAGGAAACTGGTTCCGATAGTCATAATGAGAAATGTACTTATGATAATTTTGAAATTTCTTAAAGTACTCTCATAGGTCTTATCTAGTACAGTTCCAAACTGTACCTATGCAAATGATTTATGACTGTTACGTCCTCACAGCACAAGAAACGGTGCTGTAAATCATACTACACACTAATTTATGACGGTCATCAATCGTCCATCTGTTAGATGACCTTGATTAGGGACAATTTTTGATTTAAATATTCAATGTTCACTTAACAGGTGTTTCTTTATCCAAGACATGGTCTTGATACCCTGTTTTGAATATTTCCGTAAATCGAATGGACTCATTCTTTAATTCTAAACCACAATTAAATAGTAATGGAGTGAATGATAATTTTGCACAAATATTAATTACTCCATAAATGAATGGTTTCATTACAGTGTCTTACATTAAACATCGTATTTAATTAAAACACATGTACAGGGAATTTCAAAGTCATTTTCCAACATGCTTGATTCCCATCGCCTCAATGTGCTTGTTGTGTTTCACCTGAGGCAGCGGTTTAGTCAAAGGATCGGCCACATTATCATCTGCGCCAATCCCTTATCATGTGAAATCGCCTTTGCACGTGTTTGACCTTCTGGTGTTCTCTCGGCTCCCTGGCCTGAGCGATAGCTCCATTGTTATCACAATAGAGGTCTATCGGCCCCTTGATTAAGTGTACAACACCAAGTTCGCTGATTAACTTGCGAATCTAAACAGCTTCCTTGCCAGCTACTAAAGCGGCCCAGTACTCTGCTTCAGTTGTAGAGTCTACAGTGGTGTTCTGCTTGGCACTCTTCCAGCTAAACGCTCCTCCATTTAGGCAAAATATGTACCCTGACTGTGGATTGAAGTCGTCTCTGTCAGTTTGGAAGCTAGTGTCGGTGTAACCTTCAACAACCAGTTCTTTGTGGCCTCCATACAACAGGAATTTATCCTTGTTCCTTTTCATGTACTTTAGGATATTCTTGGCCGCAGTCTAATGCGCCTCTCCTAAATTCGATTGGTATCGGCTTGTTGCACTCAGGGCATACGATACATCTGGCCTTGTACATATCATGGCATACATGATCGATCCGATCAGCGAAGCATATGGGATCTGATTCATTCTTTCTCGCTCAACAGGTGTCTGTGGACACTGTTTCTTGTTGAGAGTTATGCCATGGGACATGGGTAAATGCCCTCTCTTGGCATTCTCCATGTTGAATCGAGCCAGTACCTTATCAATGTAAGTACTCTGGCTTAATCCAATCATCCTTTTAGATCTATCTCTGTAGATCTTGATGCCCAATATGTACTGTGCCTCTCCTAAGTCCTTCATTGAAAAACACTTTCCCAACCAGCCCTTTACGGATTCTAGTAATTTTGTGCTGTTTTTAATGAGAAGTATGTCATCGAAATACAGGACTAGGAATGCAATATCACTCCCACTGACCTTCTTGTATACACAAGATTCATCTAGATTCTTGATAAAACCAAACTTGCTAATGGCTTCATCAAATCGCAGATTCCAACTTATGCTGGCTTGCTTCAGTCCATAAATGGACTTCTTCAGCTTGCAAACCTATCCAGCGTTGCTTGGATCGACAAAACCTTCTGGCTGTGTCATATACACAGTTTCTTCAAAAATTCCATTTAGGAAGGCGGTTTTGACATCCATCTGCCATATTTCATAATCGTAATATGCAGCAATCGCTAGAATGATCCGGACGGACTTTAGCATTGTAACTGGTGAAAAAGTTTCATCATAGTCAATCTTATGGATTTGTCTATAACTTTTTGCCACCAGTCTAGCTTTGTGTATTGATACAATTCCATCCTTGTCTGTCTTCACTTTGAAGATCCATTTGCAACCAATGGGTGTATAACCCTCGGGCGAATTCACCAAGTCCCAGACTTGATTTTCAGACATGGAGTCCATTTCGGATCTCATGGCCTCTTGCCATTTTGCAGAGTCGGGGCTCGTCATAGCTTGCTTTTATGTCGCTGGCTCATCACCAACCATGACTAGGATGTCCTGATCATCGGTTAAGACGATACCGAGGTATCTGTCTGGTTGAGATATTTGCCGTTGCGACCTTTGAAGGGTAATCGGTTGAGCATTTTCATTGTCAGTTTGATTCTGACCAATCTTCTTAGATGCTTCCAAAGCATCTAGATTGTCAGTTTTATCAGGTTGACATTGTTGCTCGTCCTCTCGAACTTCGTCGAGTTCGATTTTCCTCCCACTTGTCATTTTGGAAAGGTGATCCTTCTCCAAAAAGACACCATCACGAGCAACACATACTTTGTTCTCTGATTTATTGTAGAAGTAATACCCTTTGGTTTCTTTAGGGTATCTTATAAAGAAACACTTGTCCGATTTGGGGTGAAGTTTGTCCGAAATTAATCGCTTGACATATGCTTCGCATCCCCAAATCTTGAGAAAAGACAACCTAGGAGGTTTTTTAGTCCATAATTCATATGGAGTCTTTTCAACAGCTTTTGACGGAGCTCTGTTCAGTGTTAGTGCTGCAGTTTGTAGCGCATGTCCCCTGAAAGAGATAGGGAGTTCACTAAGACCCATCATTGATCGAACCATGTCTAACAAGGTTCGATTCCTCCGTTCGGACACTCCGTTCCATTGAGGAGTTCCGAGAGGTGTCAACTCTGAAAGAATACCATTTTCTTTCAAGTGATCGTCGAATTCATGGCTCAAATATTCGCCACCTCGATCCGATCGAAGTGCTTTAATTTTCTTGCCAAGTTGATTTTCAACTTCTTTCTGAAATTCTTTGAATTTCTCGAAGGATTCAGATTTATTCGACATTAAGTAGATATAGCCATATCTACTAAAATCGTCGGTGAAGGTGATGAAATATCGGTAACCTTGTCTTGCGGGTGTACTCATTGGTCCACATACATCCGTGTGTATTAGACCTAATAAGTCACTTGCCCTTTCTCCCAACTTGGAGAATGGCTGTTTTATCATCTTGCCTTATAGACATCCTTCACAATTTTCAAACGACTCTAAGTCGAATGAGTCAAGAACACCTTCTTGAAGAAGTTTCTTGATGCGTTTGATGTTAATATGGCCAAGACGACAATGCCACAAGTAGGTTTGATTCGACTCGATGGTCTTAGCCCTTTTGGCAGTATTATCGATGTTATAAACCTGTTTGTCTAGTGAAAGCTCATAAAGACCATATTTTGAATGTGCCTTACCATATAAAACATTATCAAAATAAATAAAACAACTATTGTTTTTAATTCGAAATTCGAATCCTTTGGCGTCCAACGCCAATATTGAAATAATGTTTTTGGTCACTCTTGGAACATGATAGCAGTTTTCAAGTTCTAGAATAAGCCCTGAGGGCAAAGACAAACTAAGAGTTCCAACGGAGACGGCAGACATCCTTGCTCCATTGCCGAACCGAAGCTCGACCTCTCCCTTCTCTAGCCTCCTATTTATCCTTAGTCCCTGAGCATTGGAACAAAGGTGTGAGCCACATCCAGTATCTAATACCCACGATGTTTTGCTAGCGAAGTTTAAGTCTATAACGAAAATACCTGATGAAGAAGCAACGTTGCCGTTCTTCTTATCTTCCTTGAATTTGAGGCAGTCCCGTTTCCAATGTCCCTTCTTCTTGCAGTAGAAACATTCGGAATCAAATTTAGAAGAGGCTGCCTTTTTGTCCTTGCTGCCCTTGGCAGAGTTTGACTTAGGCGGGAACTTCTTCTTTTTCCCTTTAAAGCTCTTCTTTTTGCCCGGACGTTTGAATGGCTTGCCCTTTCTCACCATGAGCATGTCATGCTTGCCCTCATCCTTAAGGGTTTGCTCGGCTTGCTTCAACATACCATGAAGCTCGGTGAGGGTTTTCTCCATGCTATGCATATTATAGTTCATTTTGAACTGATCATAGCCTTTGTGAAGCGAGTGGAGAATGATGTCAATTGCCATCTCGGTTGAATACCCAACATCAAGCCTTTCCATGTTCTCAAATAATCCAATCATTTTGAGGACATGCGGGCTGACTGACTCTCCTTTCTTGAGCTTGCTCTCAAGGATCTGCCTATGGGTTTCGAACCTTTTAGTTCGGGCCTGCTCTTGAAACATATTCTGAAGCTCAGAAATGATCTCAAAAGCCGTCTCCTTTTCAAAGAAAGTCTTTTGAAGGTCCGGAGACATAGTGGCCAACATGATGCATTTGACATCCCGACTGGCACTTTGCCATCGGTTAAGGGCAGCCTGAGTGACCTCCTCATTGGGAGCGTCGGGCATTTCCTCATCAAGGACGTATTCCTTTTGCTCTTGCATTAGTACAATGCGCAGATTTCTTTGCCAATCAAGAAAGTTCGGCCCGCTCAACTTCTCTTTGTCAAGAATTGAGCGTAAAGAGAATTGGTTGTTGTTTGAGTTTCTTGCAGACATTGTTCTACAATTGAAAGAATTTGAAGAAAAACCATTCATAAATCAATAAGTTGAAATTTAAAAGCGTTCATGCAAATTTTCAATCTTATTGAGCATTTTATCCACGCATTTATAAAATTGTCCCTTTTAGGCGAGAATAAAATGATTCCGAGATCCCAAAGATCAAGAAATGGTTAAGCATGCTTTGACTTGTCTTAATCATTAAATATCTTAAGGTAAGCAATCCAATTGCTAATAGCTCCAAGCTACTCTCGGTTTGATAAAATGTCGCATCTAATGCATCCTTGACATTTTATCTCTTTTGCCACGACATCTAAGGACTCCTTACTGATATCGTTGAGCTTAACCAAGACAACTTGTATACCTAGTATACCTTACGTTCCTAGGGAAGTAGTGATGTCTCGCTTTGGCGTAGTCCAACACGTACGCGCATTAGTTCGGATAGTGTTGTTCTTGGAACGACAAATTTTAGCTCAATATTATTAAGGGACCTAGGGTTTCTATGTTGGTTGATTTAAGTGAACTTAACTAATCATCACAACATAATAGAAATCCTAGACATGCATCTAGCAATCATATATAATAACAAAATATATAAGGCATAAAATGATGCATTTGGCAACTAGCATGACCCTTTGAAATCTTCAATTTCCATGGGTGTTCATCTTGGCTCGTCTTCATCGAAACGCCTTCTTGAGACATCTTGGCCAAAATAAATAAACTAGCTAGAACGACTAAGATTAATCTATAGTACAAAAATACTTAACGGTTCGCAGACCGTATTTAGATTTACAAAAATACATAACGGAGCGCAGTCCGTATTTTCTATCCTAGTCGGGCCCCACTAGTTGCCATTTAAAAGACCTGTTTTGAATAACAATCTTCCATTCATCCATTCACTATGTGTGAATGGCCCATGCAATTTTATGAAATACATAATTAAACACACAAAACTAGTAACTAACTTAGGTGGTTAATCCGATTAACGCGCCTAATTAAAACTAGCCAAAGTTGTTTAATCCATTATTTCTAAAAGGCTCAAGTAATCTACTAAGCTCCCACTAAATTCTGCATCCATACTTAATTAATCCGATTAATTAAGTTGGCATAACCCAAAATTTGTCAAAATTTTGCAAAACCGAAAGTCGAGGTTTTTAACCTCGTTAAAATAATTACCAAAAATATTTTAAAGACGAGATAATGCAAAAATCATAGCCCAAGTTTTAAGCTATAACGCCCCAACATAACCCTTTGAGGGTGCGCACCATGGCTGCTAGACAACCCATGGCATGGCGCCATGGTGCGTGGGCGAGGCATGCTATGCCCAACAAGCATCGCTACTAGCGCCAGCTGCCTGCTAGCATGCTGCGCATGCTTGCTAGCATGCTGGTGCTTGCGAGCAACTTGCGTGCTGGGCTGGCGCCTACTGATGCTAGCCAGCATGCGCACATCACAGCCCTGGCCAAGCCTACGCAGCTGCGCATAGCTACCTTCCCTGCCACACGCAACGGTGCATTGCCCTTGCGTCCACCATAGGCAGCCCGGCTGGCCTTGGTGACGCTTGTGGTTTTGCATCGATTTGCGTGCATTTGCTCGGAATTTTAATTCCGATTTGTGTGAGACATGATTAATTCTAAATTACATTTTATAATCAACTTGAGGGAAATTAAAATTAAAACTAAGTCCAACTAAATAAATTTAATTTTATTGGTGCACAAGCCTAAATTATCCAAAAAATTTTATTTTTGAACAAAATTAGGTCTTTCTTTATGCTTAAAATAAAATGAGCTATGTCCATAATTAATCTTGCCAATATGCATAATAATGGATTTGACAAATGGGAGTTGGAAAAAAATGAACTAATCATCTAATGATAAAATTTTCCAACTTTCATACTTGTGTAAAATACCAAGATTACATGTTCCAATATGAAGATTAAACAAATTTTACACACAAGTATTTGAACTTAATGGATTTTAGTCAACCAAACATGAAAAATCCAAACTTTTTTCAATATGGAATTTAGGGTTAGGGTTCCAATCATTTAAACCTTTAAAGATTAGAACTTTAGCATTTTAGGAACTTAAAATTACAAGTTCACAACAAGCTTTCACATTTTATTGCAATTTATTTGCAAAATTTGTGAAAAAAAAGTTTATGTGAAAAATGTTATATCAACTTAAGCACTAATAAAAAGTCCATTATTATGCTTAAGGATATTTTTAAAAACAGTAGATTAGTGATGCAAATGTGCATTTAATCTAACCTTGTAATGCTTGCATTAATCAAGCCTTAAAAAGAATTAAAATTTTCGTTGAAAAACGAAAAACCCCAGAAAAAATGGGTTTCTGGTTCGAATTTGGCTTCTGAACAGAGAATTTTTCTCTTCTTCTCTCCAAAAGTATTCTCTACAATTTTCTCTCAAAATCCTTGCAAACTTTTGTAGGGTTTCGTAGTGACCCGACACTACGCGGAAGGAAACCCCCCAAGACCCCCCCTTAATTAAAGCAAGACTAAGAACAAGAATTATACCTTTGTTGCGTGCTTCGCTCCCAAAGAGCTCTTACTTCAAAATCCCGAAACTACGAGATCTCCGACAGATCGTACCCTCGACCCGACCCGAGCGTCCCAAGTCTTGAAGGTTAGTCACGACCCGGACAAATAAAACTATGAGTTTTACGAATCAAAGGTTTACTCTAATTACAAGAGTTGCCTTTTTAATTCCACTCAAGGTTGTATCTTCCCAATACCCATGCCTTTGGTATTTATAGGGAAGAGCACCCTTGATTTCCAATCTCCCATCAATGTGGGAGAGTTGGTAAAATCAACAATTTATTTAATTCCAAATTAAAAAAATAATCAACTTAATCACATTGCGACAAGTGGCACAATCACATGCTAATGAGTGATGGCCAAGGCTAGGTGGGGGGGGGGGACCATTTTCCTTGCTCCCCAAGGCCCTTGATTGGTCCCCACAAGCAAGCACAAAACCGGCTCAAGGAGGGCTTGCTGGCTGCTAGCTAGCGTGCCAGCTAGCGCTGCCAGCTAGCACCAGCCAGCAGCGTTGGATCCCCAGCCAGGCAGCGCGTGCTGGTGTTGGGCGATGCTTGGCGCTGCTGCGTGCTAGTGCTGGGCTATGCTAGCGTGCTGGCGCTGGCCCAGCTCTTCCACACATTGCCTCGCATCACTCGCACAGGCTCTACGAATAGCCATGCCTGCCAGCCCCCTTACACACGCAAGGCCTAGCATGCGTGCTGCTAACGAGCCACGCATGCTGGGCTTGGTGCTGCCATGCAAAGGCACGCACGCAAGCACACAACTATGCGAATGCTTGGTGCTGCATTGCGATGCCCTCCACGCACACGCACACACGCACTGGCCCAGCCATGCGATTGTTTGTGCTTGTCCGAGGGGCCTGCGATGGTGCCTAACACCCAGCCACGCATGATGCGGTGCAGTGCCATGCGAAAGCACGCATATGCGTAGCCATGTTGCTATGATGTTGCGATAGGCTAAGGCACAAGCACACGCACACACGCACTGGCCTAGCCATGAGATGGTGCCGCGCTTGTGTTGCGATGGTGCGATGGGCTGAGATTGTGCGCCTAGCACACCTAGTGTGCTTAGGCTTGCGCCTAGCCATGCTAGGTGCATGCTAGCTCGAACTAGCCTAGCATCCACATGGTTAGACCATTGTGGTGCTACAGCTATGCTCGTACTTGTCGCTTGTGATTTTGCGACGTTCGGCCTCGACGCCCTAGGCTCGATATCCGACGTCTGTATTCGTAAAACTCTGTCGACTCATTAAATCCTTTCGGATTAATTCGTCGTCTCAGATCAGTGATTCGATTGGGTTCGACCCGAAGGGTTCAGTTAAGATTAAGCTGTAATATCAATTATACCTTGATATTACTGATCGGAAGCGGCCTCTACCTAGGCATTCTGATCACTTGATCTTACTGAAGAATTAACTCTGTAATAATTCTGAACCCTCTATCGGAAGAATACATTTGTTGGAAAGGACACCATTCCTTTCAACTTTTGTGAGAAATCTCTTGCAATCATTCCAAATTTGTGAATTTATTCATCTTTGTTTCGATTCTTTGTGCTAAGAACGAAAAGGGCTGTCAATTGTATCTCAAAGGGAATTTCCGGAATAACCCAAGCACCGTGTGGGGGAAATTAGTCCCTTTAGGAAAGTATTCATACGCCTTTGACAGTGTATCAAGGTCGTAGTCTCAAGGGGCATTGTTATTCTCATGTTCATGTGTGTTTGATCGGCTTGGTGTTAAGGCAAGTGTATTAGTCTTCACATTAGTGATTTCTTAGAATTTTTCCTGTAATTTCTTAGATATATTATTACTTGATTGTAACACATTGTGTTGTGTTTGAATTATTATAATACATTATTGTTGTGATATTATATTTCTTAGGTTTTGTCCCACACAATTTTTAAGTATTTTGCTTGATTGCATTTACTGTAAACCTAACAATCTAAAGGGATTAATTTTAGAATATTCAAGTATGTCTAGTGTGAAGGAATTAACAACAAACTTTGTCAAACTCAAGAAGTTTGACGGTGTTGAATTTAGGAGGTGGAAGAAGAAAAAGTATTTTCTTCTTACATCTCTTAATGTTGCCTATGTTATAAGTACTCCAAGGCCGGATGAACATGAGAATGAGACCTTGGAAAGCGTTCGGGAAAGATCGAAATGGGACAACGACGATTTCATATGTCGTGGTCATATTTTGAATGGGATGGAGGATGACTTGTTTGATGTCTATCAAAATGAGGAGTCGGCTAAGGAGCTTTGGGAGTCCTTAGATAGCAAATACATGGCGGAAGACGCTTCAAGTAAGAAATTTTTTGTTAGCAATTTTAATAATTATATGTTTGTTGATGGTCAATCCATAATGGATCAATTTCATGAGTTGCAACGCATCTATGGTAGTCTAGAACAACATGGTATTGCTATGAATGAGTTGTTTGTTGTTTCTAGTATAATTGATAAATTACCCCCTAGTTGGAAAAATGTGAACCATGATTTGAAACATAAAAAGGAGGACATGACTTTGTCCGGTTTGGCCACCCACCTTCAAATTGAAGAGGGGATTCGTGCCATGGAAGGAGCTAAGGATGGAAATTCTAGCTCATCTACTGTGAATATGGTAGATGATGGGAGAGCTAGCGCATCTACTAGTGGAAAGAGAAAGAATAATAATTCTTCCAAAGGAATGTCCAAAAAGCAAGCAAACAACAACAAGTTTGCTTGTTGGGAATGCGGTAAGGTAGGACACCGCAAGAAGGACTGTTTTTCCTTTAAGAAAAGGATGGAGAAATCCAAGGAGAGCCGTGCTAGCACTAGGAAGGACCAACCCACCAAAGGATGATGACTCATGGTGGGTTGATTCGGGGGCTTCAAGGCACATATGCAAGAGTAAGCATTGGTTCAAAACCTTTCAAAAGGTTGTTGATGGAGAAGACCTCTACATGGGGAACAACTCTACCATCAAGGTCCTTGGAAGATGGCAAGTTGAGCTAGTGTTTAGTTCAGAGACTGCAATTATTCTTAGGAATGTTTTGTATGCTCCGGAAATTAGCAGGAATCTTGTATCTGGGCCTACCCTGAATAGTCTTGGCTATAAGTTAGTATTTGAAGCTAATAGATGCATTATCACTAGGGGTGTAATATTTATAGGTCGTTGCTACTTGGATAATGGTTTGTTTAAACTCTCTTTGAGAGATATGTATGTTTTGGATGATTTGTGTTTGAATGTTGTTGACAATGTTAATCATGTTGATTTAAGTTTGTTTGATTTATGGCACTCAAGATTAGGACATGTGAATTATAATAAAATGCTTTTTATGTCCAAACAAGATTTGATTCCATGTTGTGATATTTCTCCTAATAAGTGTTCTACTTGCATGTTGAACAAGATCACTAGAACTCCATTTAAGAGAGTTGAGAGAAATTCTAACATTTTAGAACTAATCCATAGTGACTTGTGTGATTTTCATAGTTTCCTTCTTTGGGGAACAAAAGATACATGGTCACGTTTATAGATGATTATTCTAGGTTTTGTTACGTGTATCTTTTGCATTCCAAAGATGAAGCTTTAACCAAGTTTGATGTTTATAAAAGAGAAGTAGAATTGCAAGTAGATTCATTTATTAAGAGATTAAGAACTGATAAGGGAGGAGAATACTTTGACCCAGCTTATTTTCAATCTTTAGGTATAATTCATGAGACAACAGCGGGTTATGCACCACAATCAAATGGTGTAGCTGAAAGGAAAAACAGAACTCTTGAAGAAATGGTTAATTCCATGTTATCTTACCCTGGTTTGAGTGAAGGGTTCTGGGGTGAAGCAATGTTGACAGCATGTCACATTCTTAACCGGGTTCCCACTAAGGGAAAAAAGTCTACTCCTTATGAACTTTGGTACAAAAGAAAGCCAAACTTGAAGTATCTCAAGGTTTGGGGTTGTAGGGCAGTCGTAAGAGTGCCCGGCAACAAGAAAAGAAAGCTCGGTGAAAGGGGCTTGGATTGCATTTGTATAGGTTATGCTGAGCATAGCAAAACCTATAGGTTCTATGTAATAGAACAAAATGACTATATATCGATTCATTCGGTTATAGAGTTAAGAGATGTAATTTTTGATGAAAATCAATTTTCATCAATGAGTAGACCTAAAGATCTACAAATTAGTGCTAATGATAGGGAGATAGTAGAGTTGAATGATCAACTTGAATCTCATGAAAGTACATTCGATAAGGAGAATGTTGAAACTCCTGAATTGAGGAGAAGTACTAGAGAAAGGAAAATTAGGAATCCTCTAGATGACTTCATAATTTATTTGGTTAAAGGATCTAGGGATGTCCTTACTTCTACTACTCCATATTGTTTCAATGAGGATAGTGACCCAAAGACTTATAGTGAAGCAATATCTTCCCAAGATAGTTCATTTTGGAAAGAGGCTATAAATGATGTGATGGATTCCATCATGGGAAATAATACTTGGGTCTTAGAGGATTTGCCTCCCGGTTGCAAACCTCTTGGTTGCAAATGGATTTTCACTAGGAAAAGGAGGCCGGATGGCTCCATAGTGAAATTTAAAGCCAGATTGGTTATCCAAGGCTTTAGGCAAAAGCATGGTGTCGATTATTTTGATACCTATGCACCGGTTGCAAGAATAACCTCGATAAGGTTGTTAATTGCAATGGCTTTGGTATATAATCTAGTGATTCTTCAAATGGATGTCAAAACGACATTCCTTTATGGAGATCTAGAGGAAGAAGTGTATATGAAACAACCTGAAGGGTTTATTTTGGAAGGATAGGAAAATAAGGTGTGTAAATTGGTTAAGTCATTGTATGGACTTAAACAAGCACCAAAGCAGTGGCATCGAAAGTTTGATGACACGATTTTGTCCTTTGGATTCAAGGTGAATCATGCTGATAAGTGTATATATAGAAAATTTGATGACAAAGGTCATGGTGTCATCATTTGTCTATATGTTGATGATATGCTTATCTTTGGTACAAGTCTACAACAAGTAGAATTGACCAAGGAATTCTTATCCTCATCTTTTCAGATGAAGGATTTGGGGGAGGCGGATGTCATTTTAGGAATCAAGATTGTTAGGGACAATGGATGGCTTATATTAAGTCAATCTCATTACATTGAGAAAATGATCAAACGGTTTAATATGTTTGATAAGTGTCCCGTGAACACCCCCATGGAACCCAATGTAAAATTGGTTAAGAATTCGGGGAAAACGGTTTCCCAATTGGAGTATTCAAGGATAATTGGATTCTTGATGTATGCCATGACTAGTACAAGACCGGACATTGCATTGGCTGTGGGAAAACTTAGTAGATTTACTAGTAACCCAGGTGCACAGCATTGGTTTGATATTAGAAGGGTCTTGAGGTACCTTAAGGGTACGTTAGACTATGGTCTATCTTATAGTGGATTTCCTTCAGTTTTAGAAGGATTTTCGGATGCTAGTTAGATCAATTACAAAGAGGATGATTCTTCTGTAAGTGGTTGGGTATTCATGTTTGGGGGAGGTGCCATTTCATGGTCTTCCAAGAAACAAACGTGCATCGCTGATTCCACTATGGCGGCAGAGTTTATTGCTCTTGCTTCAGCTAGTAAGGAAGCTGAGTGGTTGAGGAATTTCATGATAGAGTTGCCTTTATTGTCAAAGCCAATGCCACTGATGGCAATCCATTGTGATTCCAATTCGGCGTTGATAAAGGCTTATAGTCAAGTGTATAATGGTAAGTCTCGGCATATTTCACTAAGTCATAGCCTAGTGAAAGAACTTATCCATGATGGGGTCATAAGTGTTGACTATGTTCCAACAAAATTGAATTTGGCGGATTGCTTTACAAAGGCAATGCCAAGACATTCCATCATATTTGCTATGAATAGAATGGGTTTATGTCCAAAAACACAAATTTGTGAAACCCAATCTAATGCTTGAAGAAACATCAAGTCTTAGATTCAATGTGGTTGAATCGTATTTTTGTTGTTTGTTAGCAATATTTGATGACCCATATTGCTATGGTACTTGTGATGTGTAAGGTAGCGTCATTTAAAAGTTCTCAAAGGTTTAGAGTTGAGAAGCTCTAAATGAAAGTGTCTTGTCACAAGGGCACATTTACGTATATGAGAACCTACCTATATAAGTTCGAAGTTTAGCCGCTTCAAGAAGTCTAGATGGACATATAGACTTTGATGAACTTATGAAAGATACGGACACATGGTTGTTTATAGGTGTCAAGTGATGATTAATTCGATTTGTCTTGTATGTACTTCACCTTCGAATGGTTGGATATATCCGTGTGATTCAATCCGTATGGAAATCATGGGATATGATCATCGTTAAGTGTGTTGTACTAGGTGTCAATTCAATCCAAAGGGAGATTGACATTGATGCATGAGATGTGGTTTAATTGTAAGAAGTGGAGAATGTTTTTAAAGGAACACTCTAAATGGGGGAGGATTGTTGGAATATTTAGAGTGTTGATGGTTGCGCGCTCGCGAACCATGAGTAGTGCCCGCGCTGTGGTCGCGCCTAAACTGCGGACCTCACTGGAATTTGGATATTTATAAGGGTGAAGTAGGCGCGCCCGCGCGTCTGGTGAAGCGCCCGCGCCTAAATCGCGTACCACTCTGCCTTCCTTTGGAAATTTCACGAATCAAATGAGGAGCGCCCGCTCCTAGTTAGGAGCACCCGCTCCACTTTGAGGCGCGCCCGCGCCTCCTGGTGGAGCGCCCGCGCCAGTCTGTTTTCGCGAAATTCTGACGGTTAAGTCTTTAACAAAAGGCTTGTTTTCATATTCGAAGTAACAGAGAATTTTTCTCTTCTTCTCTCATAAAGTATTCTCTACAATTTTCTCTCAAAATCCTTGCAAACTTTGGTGAGAAATCTCTTGCAATCATTCCAAATTTGTGAATTTATTCATCTTTGTTTTGATTCTTTGTTCTAAGAACAAAAAGGGCTGTCAATTGTATCTCAAAGGGAATTTCCGGAATAACCCAAGCACCGTGTGGGGGATAATCCCTTTAGGAAAGTATTCATACGCCTTTGACAGTGTATCAAGGTCGTAGTCTCAAGGGGCATTGCTATTCTCATGTTCATGTGTGTTTAATCGGCTTGGTGTTAAGACAAGTTTATTAGTCTTCACATTAGTGATTTCTTAGAATTTTTCCTATAATTTCTTAGATATATTATTACTTTATTGTAACACATTGTGTTGTGTTTGAATTATTATAATACATTATTGTTGTGCTATTATATTTCTTAGGTTTTGTCCCACACAATTTTTAAGTATTTTGCTTGATTGCATTTACTGTAAACCTAACAACTTCGAGTAGGGCTTGGAGTATCCAAGGCTCGTGAAGGAAGTATGGTGTTTGCTTGGGAATAGTATCAAGGATGTGTGTTTGGATGTGTTGGGATGTGTTTAGGCTAAGGCTAAGAAAGAAAGAGAAAAAAGCTTTTAGCTTAGAGAGAGGATTAGATGGTGATTGTTGATGATCAAATCGGGGTAAAACGACAACTATTTATAAAGAAAAAGAGGGTCGAAGGTCAGAAAAGAGCTAGAATTCGACTCGGAGTAAAACGGGTTCCATCGTGACGCGATAGGAATATCGCTGCGGGATAGCCTTATCGCGATGCGATACGTCTATCGCTGCGCGATATTTCTATCGCTCAGCGATACTTTTTGGAAGATGAGATTCGTATAGAATTCAAGTCCCAATCAACTTGGGTTAGTTGAATATTCGTACGTATCCAAATTTTATCAGAATTAAAATCCTTAAAAAATAAGCGCTTTATCCGAAGTAAAATTCATAAATCCTTATCTTTTTAGAAAACAGGATAAATTGGAACCTTTTAGAAAATTCCAGAAGTTAATAATAAATCCTAATTGATTTAGGAATGATGTTCAAGGTTAATGGACGACCCTCCACTTGGCTATTGGGTCATAGGTAAGGCTCGGTTTAGTATTTTGGCCATAAGTTCTTTGCTATAACTTGGATTTGGGCTTATAATATATCGTTGGAAAACTCTTTTCAAGACCCATCCTACCACACAATAATTGGACCAGGAATATGAATCAAAATAATCGGGTTTGGACGTTTTATAAAGAGGACACAAAATGAATGATTTTCAAAAACACGAAATGAATGATTTTGGGTTTAAGGACACGAAATAAATGATTTTGGATTAAAACTTTTCTAGCAAAGGTTAGAAATGTTCAAGGCTTAGTAAATTCATGAGACTCTTCAACTCTTCATCTAACTTGATACTGAAAGACGTGAAAGGTACCCATCACTCGATTTGGTTTTTGGGGAGACACAGTCAGGTGTCAACAATAACAAAATGGTGAAACATAAAATCTTTTTGGAAGGAGATTTAGTGTGGAATATGAAGCTTCATGAACACAACTATAAAGATCATATCTTTGGTAAATGGTCTTCCAAATGGGAAGGTCCATTAGAGTTCATAAAGTCATGTCTGAGAATGCCTATTTACTACAAGAGTTAGATGGGAAAATGTTTCCAAGGGCACTTAATGGAAAGTTCTTAAAATAGTACAACCCAAGTATATGGGAATAGTGTAAGAATTTACTGCAAAAGCATCCATCATTAGAGGCTTTTGACAAATGAAATATATTGTTTACAAACGATGGGACTTTTCAACCATTACTTTGCGTTTAACCTCTGAAAGAAGAACCTTGTACTTGTTCATCAACGCCATCTAACTACCATGGTGATCAAATTGAGATAAAGTTTCTTGAACTATTGAAGCACTCTCATATATCTGGCGCTTCAATTATTTCTTCTCTCTTCTGCGATCTTGGAGCTTTTTCTCTACCGTAGCTCTCTTCGCTTGAAGTTTCTTTTCCTCCTCCATAAGCTCATCAATCTCAATTCTCAAGTGGTCCATCTCCACATCTAGTTCTAGGTCTTTCTTCTTCAAAAGATCTCATTGTTGGAAAACTTGGGACACATGTTGGGATATATTAGAAAATATTAAAGGAGGATGAGATGATCTTTTGTTGGCCAATTCAACAACACATGCCCGATAGGCGATGTACGACAGGATCTTATTTCCCAGTAGACGAACCTGAGCCATAAGTTCCAGAGATAGCTTGATCTGTGCACTTAGCGCTTGTTGCAACTCTACTCTCTCACAAAGAGCTAAGATGTAACACCCCCAAATCTCCCTCTACGGAAATACTAGTATAATACGTATAATTATACCCTAGAGATAGACTTAGGCGTATTACCGCCGCGTGATTACGTTAGGCAACTCAAACTACTAACTAAAACCACAACTTCGCAGCGGTAACTCAAAGTCTTTCTTTATTAATACTTATTTAAATAGTAACCATTGTCATGAGTACTCAAAAATAGAAACAAAGACCAACATTCCTAAACTAGGTGAAAAATATATATCGAGACTCCCAAATGCTCATTTATTGACTCCACCTGATATTAGTTAACACTGCTTACCATTAACGTAAACTAGGCGAACCAAAACAAATAGGAAATACGGATTAGCAAAATATGCTAAGTACGGTAAGTGCAAGTTAAGTATATTCAGTTTATTAGAAAATATGCTTTTAAAACCAATTCCAATAATTAAATTCAATAATTACAAAACTCATAATTCAAAACCAAATCTTAAGATTCTCTAAATAATTATAATAACTCAATAATTCACTAATAGAAATTATTAAAAATCAATTCCTCTTTTCAAAAACTCAATTTCTCTCCTAAGTGTGCACACCCCCCAAGCTAGTATCTTTATATTGAAAGACTATCTTTGAGGATAGACTAGGTCATACAAAGTCCATAGTCTTAAATGAATCCGCATAGTGGGATTAATAAAATCATGCTTGTAAAGCTTTTAATAAAGAATTCAATAATTCCTGTTTAAATCAAAATTCAATCCTTTATAAATAATCAATTACTCAAAAATTCTTTTTTTTTATTTAAAATCAACATGCTTTCAAAATCAAACCTTTTTTTTTAAAAAAAAAACTCTTTAAATTAATCCAACATACTTTTGAAATCAAATTCCTTTAAATATTATAAATAAATCTATTACTCAAAATATGATATTAAAATCAATCCTTCAAATTTTATTTAAAATCAATTCTTGTAAAAATACTTTATTTCATAAATCATAATTCAAATCAATTTAATTAAAGTCACACAAACATGCTTATTAATTCAATCAATTTCAAATAAAGGTATGTAGCCACCTAAACGTACCTTGATCCTTGCTTAGCAAACATACGAAAGCAAACCTCAAGAACTCTTATCAAAAACACCCTACAATTAAATACAACCTTAATCAATATAAGGTCATCAAATAATCACAAGATTCACAACAATTAAAATAAAACCCCCAATTATATGTACATGGGCCTTATAAAATTCATTTTCATAAACTTGAATAATAAACTGATTTTATTTAATTAAAAACACTCATAAAATTTTTTATAAAACCCCTATAATAATAATAATAATAATAATAATAATAATAATAATAATAATAATAATAATAATAATAATAATAATAATAATAATAATAATAATAATAATAATAATAATAATAATAATAATAATAATAATAATAATAATAATAATAATAATAATAATAATAATAATAATAATAATAATAATAATAATAATAATAATAATAATAATAATAATAATAATAATAATAATAATAATAATAATAATAATAATAATAATAAAATTAATTTGGAGAAGAGAAGAAAAAATATAAAACAGAAGAAGAGGAAGAAGGTGGGGCATGGCAAGGAGCAGCAGCACGCTGGCAGGTGGCTGCTGGTGGTGGTCGGCGTCGGGGCTGGCCGGAGAAAGGTGGGAGCCAGTGGTGGAGGTGGTGATTTGTGGTGGTTGGCTCAAGAAGAAAACAAAAAGAGAGAAGAGAATAAGAGAGAATTAGAGAGAAAGAAAATAGCTTTGGTGTGAGTTTTTAGCTATAATTCAAGCGGTATTTATAGGCTAGCTCATGCAAGAATTAAGGTAAGAAAGTGTAGGAAGAATTATGGCAAATTCAATTTAAGGAATTACTTAGAAAAATGACCTAACAAATTAAGGAAACTTTAGTTTTATGGTGATTAAGAAATTGAGAATTTGTAAGCATGTTGTCATGAAAAACAATATGGTAAATGGCTTTGCTTGGGGAGTAATCAAGAATGGTTTGAGGTAAATAAATAAGATGATCAAATATTTTGGACATGGAAAATATTAATTAAGGAAATAATAGAATTTAAGGAAGATAATTAATATACAAAACTACCAAAATAAATTGCTCAAAAATACCCAAGATGGCTGAAATTTTTGAGCTTTCCTAAGCTCTTATTTTCGGCCCTCTTGAGCTCTTATTTTCGGCCCTCTTGATTAGATTTTAGGAATTAGTTTGTTAGATTTTAAGGATTAAAAATGATTGTGTAAATTATTATATATTGTATAAAATCATTAATTAGAAAAATACCAATTATTCACTAATTCATTTAACTAAGAAAATCCGAGAATTGCTAGCTAATTAATTAGGAAATTCGGCCCTTTTTAATTAAATAAGTAAATATAATTTTTCTTAATTAAAATATCTGATATATATATATATATGTATATACATACATATATGTATGTATATACATATATATATGTACATATAAATATATATATGTACATATAAATATATATATATATATGTACATATACATATATATATGTATATATACATATATATATGTATATATATGATTTATAAGTTTTACACCATGATTTATCTCGGTTTTACAATATATATTTGCATGGTTTTAGGCTCTTTGGAGCCATTTCTCGCTAACAATCTCTTCTCTAATGTGTTCGATGTGTTTTTGTGAGTTTTATAGGAATGTGGAGTTTCTTGGAAGAATCGAACATGTTTTGGGACGTTTGTAGAAGAAGTTAGCGCATGAAGAAGAAGGTTTCCCCCATGCCCTGTTGACCCTAGCTTGCCCGATCAAATAGGGCAAAGAAGGACGAGATAATTATGGTGTATTTGCTGTAGATCCTAAGTGCGCGGTCGGGCATGTCTCGCCCGGTTGGACCGGGCACTGAGGAGTAGAGGGCTAGCGCTGGAAGTTCGAAGGCAGGAAACAATATATGTTAGCCGTCTCACGCGCCCGATCGGGCAGGGTCCGCCCGGTTGGACCAGGCGCGTGGTAGAGGGAAGACTACTAAGAAGGTAGTAGGGCCGTTTTGAAGAAGACCTTCGCCCCCTATCGGGCACCACTCGCCCGGTGGGATCGGGCGCAAGGAAGAAGAAGATCAACGTAACCAAGAAACTCCGTATTCTGCATGCCCGATCGGGCAATGCTCGCCCGGCTGGACCGGGCATGGTTTCGCGGGTTACGTTTTGCTTATTTTCGAAAGTCTATCTTTTTAGGGGTATAAATACCCTTTGTAATCACTATTAGAAAATACTTATTATTTTTCCTTAAGCATTATTTTCTCTCTAGAACCCTAGTTTACTCTCTTTCATGCAATTTAATTCTTCCATTAGGTTTGATTATTGTTCATCAACAATTTGAGTTATTTCAATTGAAGCATCATTGGTATTCATCTAATCCTCTTCTCTTTCAATTATTATTGCTTTTTGATTATGTTCTACTTATTGAATATTGTTTTAGGTTTTGCTAGTATGTGTGAGTAGATTCATAATCCGGGATCTTGCAAAGCCCGGATATGATTAATGCTTAAATTAAATCTTTAAATTCTCCAATAATATTTCCAATTGATATGCTTAATTGATTGTGTTTATGCCAATACTAGATTAGGAATAATTAGTATTGTTATCATCCCTTTGTTCTTATTGCAACGGAAGTTGAATATTAACGGGATTTGGGTATTTCAATTAAGGGTTTGAAGGTCATCACGGAAGTAGATGATTGAATGATTAGGAAGTTAAGTATTGTGTTTAATGTCCCTTATTTGCTTGATTCCATGGAAATAGGCTTGATAGTTGATTTGGGAAGCCATTGATAACTCGCAAGAGACCTTTGGTATTTTATAGAGAATACTTTTCCTCTTGTCGATTGAATTGTTATTAGGGTAGAATTATTTATGCATTGATTATATTCATGGTAATGCTTGATCTTGGATACTTTAGTTTATTGATTTATCACATTTCTTAGATTTATTGAGTTCTTTAAATATTAGTTCTTAGAATTATTCACCATTGATTGTTACTTGCTTAGTGATAATTTGAGTCTATTTAATTAGGTGAACCTTAGTCTCTTGGGATTCTATCCTTACTTGCCCGTCTACATAGTAGTGGTCTCGTTAGGTTATTTTTGTTAGGTACGCGACACGCCTACCAAATATATATATATATATATATATATATATATATATATATGGAAAAATTGCAATAAATAATCCTTTCACCCGTCCGCTAAAAACAAGTCTACCTTTAGATTATCTCTAAATGATACCACCTTTGGGGGGTGTCCGCTTTAAACAAGTTATTTTACCTACAACCTGAATTACCGGTTTTTTATTTTTTGTAATAAATTCATTTAACAATGTATTAACGCTTAATAACAACTTTAATTATGATTTATTAACAATTAAATCAAAAAACAAAATAAAAAAACAATTAAAAAACAAAAAAAAAAAAAAAGAATTAGCCCCTGCCACCCATCACCCTTATCCTTTACCATCGCTCCCCCACCACTCCATTACTTACCCTCCTCCTTTTGCCCCTCTCCTCATCCCCACCACCAGATTCGCCCCTCACCTTTCCGACCACCACTGTCCACCCCACCCCCATCTCCACCCCCTCCCCAAAACCCACCCTGACAGTCCCTCTTCCAAGAACCAAGCCCTGAAACCACCTGTCGTTTGCCCTTCTCTGAAACCCACCCTGAAAACCCCCCTTTCCAAAACCCAGCCCCAAAACCGCCTAAAAATCCCCTTCCCAAAACTAGCCCCGAAACCAACTTTGAAAACCCCACCCTTCCCGAAACCGCCCAGAAAACCCTCCTTCCCGAAACCAACCTCGAAACCTAACCTGAAACCCCCCCTTTCCCGAAACCCAGCCCTAAAACCTACCCCTCCACGAGCTCAGAAACCCTACTCACCCTCCACCACTATCAAGAACCCATCAAAATCGGTCGGGATTGGGGTCGGGGATGGCAGGGTCAGTGGTCGTTGGTGAGGAATGATAAAACGGGAAACGGGAAAGGGAACGGGAAAGGGAGGGGAATTACGGGATTGGGGTTTTTTCTATTAATTTATTTAGTTAAAAAATTATATTTTCAGACCAATAAAATGATGACACGTGTCCATATAACCTATTAATCAGGTTACCGGCAGGTTACAACTTGTTTAAAGTGGACACCACTAAAGGTGGTATTATTTAGAAATAATCAAAAGGTCGACTTGTTTTTAGCGGACGGGTGAAAGGTGGTATTATTTAAAGCAATCTTTCCTATATATATACATATATATGTATAATCGATTTTTTAAAGTAAAATAAATGGATAATAAATCTTATCCAAAATCCAAAATAATAATTAAGTTTTAAAGTGCTTTTGGAGCCAAAATCCAAATATCATTTTTGCTCCAAAATTCAAATAGTAAAATAAATTACTAAAGTACCCTTTTTAGAAAATATTAATTAATTAATTAATTAGAAAATACGTTCAAAAATACTGGGCATTACATAAGACTTCTTCAAGAAGCTTGATCTCTGGAGATGTAGATGTTGGGATATATATGTTCAACAGTTAAGCGTTAGTCAAGTAAAGACTAAATAAGCATGATAACTTTACAAAGCTAGAATGCTTTACTTTCATCTGATGCTTGCACTGTTGAAGTATCGTTGTTTTGAATTCCTTGGTCAAAGGTTGTCAACGCTGAAAATAATAAGGCATATTAGACACCAATAAGGAGAAAGAAAAGGAATACTTTTGTCATTTACCTAAATTTGGATATGTACTCTTCTTCTATAAGAGCTTCCTCACAAAGGCTTGATTTCGCAATATCAGTCTAGCTCAGCATTATCCCTAGTCTCAACATTTATGGTGTCACTTTGCAGTATTATTGGAATGGACTATGTGATTTCTGGTTCGGTTTCATCATAAATCTCCACCTCTTGTTCTTGAATCGTCATAGAAGGTTGTGTTGATTCAGGCAAAGATTCTGAGGCTCAGCGCCATCTTGGACAGTCACCACCTTTCCCTGGACAACAACACAAGGTTGTTTTGGCTCAGATGTGGACTCTGAAGTCACAACCGATTGATTAGAAACTAGGGGAGCATCAATATCAACATTAGCATTGACAGTTTGAGCAGGCTGGTCTGTATGTATGGAGACAGAAACTTTGGACTGCTGTGATTTAAAAGAGGAAACTAGAGTTGTTCTTAAAAAAAGAAGTTTCGAGGTTTGATTGATAAGGACTCGTTTGTGTACCCACATCACCTTTAAAGTTTGAAACCCCAGGTTTATCACCAGATGATGAACTACACCCCAATGGTTGTTTGTCTAAAACAGCCCTCTAGTTCTTAGTTGAACCAACATCACATTTTCTCTTATTTTAATTAGGCCCTTAATTTGTTGGAGAGGAAAGTGCAGGATCACTAGGTGGTGACTTCTCTAATGACAGTAGGCTAGAAGCAGCAATTTTCTCTAAGAGGCCTGGAAGGCTTGTTGTATTTCCTAACTCTTCTTCATCACTATCTATTGAAATAGGGTTGGAAGGCATGGTTTTCTTTGGAGATTTTCGTTTCTTTTTAGTATTGGGAGTCAGTCCTAATATGAAGGAAGTCTTAGTGAGTAACAAGGTACAAGAAGCTTAGACATGGGGATGCTCTATGCCTGTTGCTGCTTGACTTCTGTACGGAACTTGGGGTCGAAAAAGAGACCATATTTCTCAATCCAACTCTATCAGTACGGGGATGAATGATACATCTGTGTGAATCATCTATGGCCACAGGTTCATAATTAAACTCTGCGGCAATCTTAGATGAGCGGTTTAGCGGTTAATCTAATGGTAAGTTGTCTTGCACTTCATTTTGTTTGAAGACACAACAATCTTCTTCTTACCTGAAAAGTAAATTATGAGTGGAAATTAAGAACTAAGTAAAGACAGCATTAAGAAAGAATCCTACCTTTATGATTGCCTACACTCACAGCAAAGTGTGCCTTGGCATCTTCAACAGCATGAACTTGAAGTGGTCCATGATACCACCACTCAAGATAACTCAAGGAAACCACATTACTTAACTTCCTGAGTTGTAAATGATTGTAGGATATGTGAGGGAGTCACTCTTCCAAACATCCTCTTCATGAAATTTTGGCTGAGAATCCCAAGGAATGTTACATGTGGTAAACAGAAGAACAATAAGAGATTGGCACAAACCAAATTCTCTGGCTACCATCTGAGGATTGTACGTAGGCTTCAAAACCAAAGTGTTCTGGCTCCCCTGCAGACAAATCTCTGGAAGCTAATACTGAACACCAAAATGGGGAGTCCTCCTCATCGGTTATCCTCATGCCTACCTTTTTTAGCCATTCTGGGGTTGCACAAAGACCCATATATTGTTAGGATCTGGGTTATCTTTGTGGCTCATGATATACCAACTAATAGGTAAAGGGTCTAACTCCAGCAAATAATGCATAACGAGATTGGGTTCAGGAACTTTATGGCGGTCAAAATAGTTGAAGCATATCGCTGCTATGAACAGCAGTCCACTTTCAAAGTTTTCTCCCTACAGTCAAGTTTAGATAAGTACAAAGCTGTCCCAGCTACCATCTCTTTCTTAACTTCCTCCTCGTTCTTCTCCATACACAAAGTAGTGTAGAGATGACCCCGACAGGTGACCAACCACAATGGTCCACCCACATTCTCTAAGCTCTGACCTACATTAAGAGCTTCCTTACATCTAAATAGACATCTATATAATTGTCCTAACAAAATTGGACCTAGAGCTACAAAAGACTTACTATGGGAAATGTTCACTGCAAATGGCAATAATAGTGCAGAAATGCCACAAGAGTTGCACATCATTAAACGAGTAAGAGAGAATAAAATGAAAAGTACCTCTTTCTCATGAGATACCTTAACAGAATATGATGATGATGCAATGTATGAGATGTAGGCATTAAAGCCAACCTTGATAATTTTGGACGTTGTCAGTATTTGCTTTAGAAGGTTGTGACTTTTGTTGTATAAAGGTCCATCACCTTCAATCAGGCTGAACACTCTGATTTGTTAGCCTAAATCATCATAAGGTGATAGACTAGTAAGGAAGGCCATGCCAGCAAGGGTGATAGTCATGCAACCTTGGCGTAGGATGAAACTGTTTAACACAAGGTCCCAAAGCGATATAAGAGAACATGTCAACGACCCGTTGAATGGAATCTTACCATACGTCGCCAATCTGAGGAAAACGAAAATTCTCTTCTTTTCCCATGAGGAGTGAAATTTAGAAAGCCGAATAAACCACCCCTTGGATGTCAGGTCTTGCACCCAACCCTTGAGTATTGGATTCTGGCTTAAACCCCAATTGTCGTTTAGATACAATTGATTGAATGCAGCAGGGCAAGGTGAACCTTTACCAAGGATACACTTGGTGAACTAAGGCTGGTTTCGTTTCGGAAATCTTGCTAAGCATCAGAAGATGAAAGGTCAAAGTGAAACGCTGGTACTATTAAGGCCTTGCCTTTCAGTACGCCTTCTTTGGTGGTCGAAGATGAAATATACCATAGGAAGTCAAATTTGAAGTTCTGAGGGTATTTGTTTATCAACTCCCATAATTCATGAGCCTTAATTGAATATTCTTTTACCAGAAAGGATTTGATCACTTCTTTCAAAGGAAGGGAAGCCATTTTGTACTTTGCAAAGTTCAATGAATGGAGGATCAAAAGTTTAGAAGATCAGAGAGTGAATTGGTGATGGGATTGGGTGAAGGATGTCTTAAAGGTTTTTATGGATTTTCCAAGTGTTGGAGAGTTAGTTAAATTGTGCCATTTGGTTTCGTTCAGACATAAAAGATACAAATGGCTTGGCAGAGTCTGCTAAAAGAAATTGATTTTCAATTAGAATTGAGATGTGCAACCTGAAACAAAGCGTTTTAGGGCTCGATTTGGTAACTGGAAATCAAGCGATGAAAGTAATAAATTACTAAATTACCCTTCGACAAGGCCTATCAAATAACACTGTTGATAGCTTTTTATGAGGTAATTGCTAGGTAATTTTCAAAAATTATATAATCTTTAAAGTGATCAGAACATTGATTTTAACTTATAAATATAGGTTAAGATCATTAAATCACTTTTTACTGAAAATACGGTTTATCTTTTCTCTCAACAAAAATCTTTTGTCTGAAAATTCACTTCAAATCTTTCTAAAAATCATTCTTTCGACGTAGCTATGGAGAGTCCAACCTCTAGCATAGCCGAGTCTTATCCCAAGGAGACAACAAAAGTTGATCTAGACATAGATAAACTATCTATGGGGTTCCCTGAGATAGAGAAGTTTTGCTTGGGAGATGAAGATAGCCAAGAACTGAAGGTGTTAGCTTTGAAGAAGTGGGATGCAATGAAGAAGGATGCTAAAAGGGTGATGCTGAATTTCATCGCCAAGCTAGAGGATGCTGAATCCTGATCTGGTTTTAAGAGATGAGCCAGTGAAGAGGAAGAGAAGCCACAGGCGCTAGAGAGACGAAGGTGAACCTTCAAAGAAGAAGCGACAAAGGAAGGTAAAGAAGTCCCCACCACGAAGCTTGGGAGGATGATGGTACCAGAGCAAGGAGATAGCTCTGAATTATCCTTTTATATGTACGAGCCAACACACAAAAGCCCCAATCACACTTGAGATTGATCAAGGGCTAGGGTTCGACTTCTTTTGTTTAATTGAACTAATTTTTTGTTGAGGAGTTAAGTACTCAAACATGATGTGTTAAATGTTCTTAGCTCTTTTGAAACAAATTACCTAAACATGTTTTTGATCTTGTCTTAACTCTTTAAAATATAATTTCTATTTATGTCTGATCTTGGGTTTGTTTAAATTATATTTATGATCAATGCAAATTATGAACATTTCGTTCATTTGATCAAGCGATGCAATTGATTTGTTTTAATTATACCCACACAAATATATTTTTGATTTTCCTAGAAATTAAAATATATGGATAGTAATTATTATTATTTTCACGATTTACCAAGTGACAGACAAAATAATTTATTGATAATTAAGTGTAAAGACACTTCTAAATTATCAATAAAAATTAAATGATCAGTAACATTATTAACTTGAAAGTGGAAGTTACCATATAAATTCCATGACAGTTTAGTTCCAAATTCAATCCCCTTAATATGATTTTTGGATAAACAACTTTTAGGAAGTTGAAGAATTACGTGGTTTCACCACGATGTATTGAAGTAACGGAAAATTTTAACCGTTAAGGGAGTGACGCAAGAGTGATTATAAATACGAGTAGTCATTTCACTCAAAATTTTCCTTCTTCATTAAGCCAATTTTATTTCTCTTTCTTACTTTCTCTCTCTAAGAAATTGAATTTGTCGGAGTTCTTCAACCACTTTCTAAAATTGAAATTTGAAATTACCATGGAAGACCTTATAAATCCCATTCAAATGCTACACATTGGGCCTAATGGGGAAGTTTATGGAATTGGTTTTATGTTGTCAATACACTCCATGGATCCATTGAGTATCCAAACGAGTGTCCAAATCACCATTTAACCATGGATAGACGCGCTAAATGGAGGAGGAACTACAGGAATCGAAAGAGCAATCGCCTCAACAGGACGATCAGGAAGCGATGGGGGGACAAACCTGCCATCTTTGAAGATGGAGAAGGACCCGCTGGGCCTAGCGCTTTTCATGTGGGTGCAAACGCTGCTCTTTTGAAGAATTTCATACATCCTCACTTGAAGGAGAAAGAGGATAGAGCGAACACCGCCTTGATTTGCAAAGGCTGGGTCAAGTAAATCAGAGCGATATTTCCTCCCACATTCGATGGAAAATTGGAGGCAAGGACTATTCCTTACTCCAAGATGTACTATGAAGTTAAGGTAGCCAGGGGTACATAAGAAGAAATGCACACTCTGATGTACAAATGCGCTTGCCAATTATGGTACGAGGAGATCTTTGAACATCATAGAATTAACTGGCTCCTTACAGAATCTAGCGATGATGACTTCGAGGATTATCTCGATGATCCTGGGCTACAAAATCGTGTAGCGACGCTCCAAGATGATTCAGGATATTAGAAGGCGTCTCAATAAGTATACCGTTGTATATATTTAGCCTTAAGTCCTTTAAAAAGAGTATACAAAATACAAAACTTATTATAAGTTTTGAAATGCTCTCATTTGGTAATTATTTTATCATTATAAATAGTAAGTAATGTTTACATTTTGTGTTTGATATTTACAGAGTTAACCATACACAATACTTTGTATTTATGCTTGAAAAGTCATAATTTGGTTGGTTTCTAGGGGGGTAATTGTTACACCCAAAAATCAGATTTGTGACTTTTGTTTGACTTTCTTGACTTTGACCAAGTTAAGAGGTTTCTATAGTCAATAAAGGGTCTTTAGGCCAAATTGGTCAAGACATAAAAGCAACTGGGCTGATATCACTTAGAGGCTCAATAACATAGAGGTCAGTTTAGGAGGCTAGTGGATGATTTTTATTTTCAAAGAAGGGTTAGCGCCAAGAAGCATAACCGTACAACAGTTATGGGAATCTGCCATAACCGCTCCATTTTGCCTATAAATAGAAGTGCAAGGATTAAAAGAAGACATCAACAAATCAATCAACAACAAGCATTTCATTTCTTTTAAGCTTTCTTCTTAGCTTTATTTCGTAGTTTCCCTTGGCTTAGTAGCCAAGCGTTAGTGTAGTTCATCACGTAGCATGTAGGTAACCTCTCCTTCAACTTGTACAATTGTAGACCTGATTTTATCCCTTAATTAATGGAATGCTTTGTATCTTTTGTCATATATTTAACTACTCATTTTTTTGAGCAATCTAACTTGTTTTACTTCTTTTGAGAAAGCTTCCTTATTGTTTTGTTTTTACGTTAACAAGGTTATCAATCTTTGAAAACAGTAACTCGAGGGGTAGCCCCCTAATACTCTAGAACAAGATAGAGTATTTAACTTGTTGGTAAAGAACAATATTTACCTCAACAGCCTCAGTGAAGGAAGAGTTAGACGTTGTGGCTAGGCACGTCCGTGTCTATATGTGGGCACGTCCGTGCTTGGGCGCGTAGTTATTTTACTTCATTATAAATACTTCTTTAGTTTCCTTATTTTTGGGGAGGAACTCTTAGACCTAGTTTTCTCTTTAGAGCTTATTTGGGTGATTGGGTTTTAACAAATTTGAATAAATCAATTAAGGATTTGAAGTTCATCACGAGAGTAGTTAAATGAATAATTAGGAAGCTAAGTAATGTGCTTAATGTCTCTAATTTTCATGGTTCCACGAGAGTAGGCTTGATTGCGATCGATTAGGAAAGCCATTGATAACTCGAGAGAGACCTTTGGTATTATCTACGAAATACTTTTCCTCTTATGATTAAATTATATGTTAGGGGTAGAACGACTATGCATTGTTTATTATAGTCGTGGTGATGCTTGATCTTAGATGTTTTTATTATCGAATTTCTCTAACTTTTTAGATTAATTGTGTTATTTCGTTCATCAGTTTAAAACTCTTAGTGTTAATGTCAGCGGTAACGCTTTCTCCGCTGTGCATGTGTTTGATACGAGTACGTATTTGGAACTTTTGCTTATTATGACTACTATAAGGAAAATTAATGGAATTATAGATAAGATGTTGTATTGGCTGTATGTAATGAAATTGTGTAATCTTCCAAAATGGAAAAGAAAAGTTAATAGAGAGCAATGGAGTTAACAAACAATTTGGGATTAAATATTCCAACTGTTCTCAATTCACGAACCCTATTAACCTTTTTTTTTTTTTTGTTTTTTTTTTGAATGAAATTCAACTCAATAAAGGTTAAAATCATGATGGCCCAAAGACAATACATTTTCCAAAAAAAAAAAACTTCCTCCGTTTTATATTCTTTGCAACTTTGAAATATTTTATATCTCACAAATAATACCCCAAAATTGTAAAAAATCAGGTAGTATTATAATCTATATCCCGTTTCAATTACTTGTATCATTTCGACTAATTTTTTTTTCCACGTATCTCACTTCTAACCATTTTTTTAGTAATATATGAAAACAAATTTTAGTATGTAAATGGTCCTTAGTCACAAATGTACGTGTATAAGATAATTCCTTTTGGTACGATGTAGAACAGGTTTGGGATCTGATAATCATTGCCCTTGCGAGGTTTCTCTGTGTGTTTTGATGGACAAGTTAAGTAGTTAACAATATAACGCTCCTTTTAACTTTGTTTAAAAAAAAAAAGTCTTAACAAATGATATTAATTAATTATAGATCCACAACTTTATAACGTAAAGTGGATATCAACAATCATTTAAATTACATCGTATTTGGTAAGAGTGTAACACATTAATAACAAATACAAGTAGCGAGTATCAGTGATCAAAGATTGATCTATTGGCTATGGCTTCATGCCTTGCAGAGGATGAGATATCAGCTAACCAACTTTCGCCTCGCAGTCACAGAGAAGTACTTGGTAATTGGTATCATTCTGGTGTAAACGTTCAAATATATGAGCGATCAAGATTAGAACTGTGGAGTACTTCACTTAATTAAGATGCATGATGACCTACAATGCATTCATAGTTTGCTTCTTTTGGTTGCATGAGATTGGTTGATAAATTAGATAGAAAATAGAATTGAATGGTTTGAATTTCTCATTGATCATAATGTCAAATATATAATAGTTACACCTCCTAACAATAGAACCAAATGATATGCTGAAATCCTAGGAAGCTAACTAAAATACAATAGATAATATTTGCCTAAAGATATCCTCACAAAAATATATTATACGATATCTCATTACTCACCCCCCCCCCTCAAGTTGGACCGTGAGGATTGGAAACGCCCAACTTGGAAAGAAGATAATCAAACTGAGATTTGCCGAGAGCCTTGGTGAAGATATCCGCGAGCTGTGAGTTGGTTGGAACATGAGAGGGAGAGATTAAGCCTTCAGTAATTGCATCTCGAACAAAGTGACAATCGACTTCAATGTGCTTCGTTCGTTCGTTCATGAAAAACCGGGTTCTTAGCTATGTGCAGAGCTGACTCACTATCACAAAATAATTTAATTGCTTTTGGATGCTGAACACCTAGACTCAACAGTAGAGCTTTTAACCATTTAAGTTCACAAGTAATAGCCGCCATGGACCTGTATTCGGCTTCTGCCGATGATGTTGACAATGTGTGCTTCTTTTTAGTTTTCCATGAAATAGGTGACTTGCTAAGAAACACTAGCCACCCAAACAAAGACCTCCGTGTAAGAGGACAGGCGGCCCAATCTGAGTCATACCAACCTTGCTCATTTAAGTCACAATCAGAGCTCAAAAGAATATCCTGTCCCGGAGTGCCCTTTAAATAGCGCACTACTCTCAATGCCGCTTCCTAATGTTCACTACGGGGTTCTTGGATAAACTGGGATAGTATGTGAACTTAATAGGCTAAGTCAGGTCGTGTTACCGCAAGGTATATCAGATGACCAACCAGCCTTCTATACTGCTCTGGATCTGAAAGTGGCGCACCACTTGTTAGGCTGAGCTTGTGATTTTGTTCCATCGGAAACTCCACTTGGCTTTGCACCCAATAAACCTACTTCAAAGATGATATCCAAAGTATATTTTCTTTGACATAAAAATTAGCCTGCAGAGCTACGAGCAACCTCGATGTCCAAAAAATATTTCAAAGGACCAAGGTCCTTCATCTTGAAACAATCACTAAGATAGGTTTTAAAAACAGTAGGTGCAACGGAATTATTCCCACAAATAATGAGATCATCGACATATACTAAGACATTTATTTGAATGTTAGTCTTAGTGTATGTAAATAATGAATAATCAGAGTAGGATTGTAGGAAACCGTATTGTTTCAAAGCCTTGACAAGCTTTGTGAACCAACATCTGGGAGCTTGCTTCAAACCGTATAGAGACCTGCGTAATCTGCAAACCAAGTTGGGATCCTTAATTACTTTCAAACCCGGGAGGTAGCTTCATGTATACCTCCTCATCAAGGTCACCATGTAGAAATGCATTGTGATCATCCATTTGAGGGAGTTCCTAATTTTTCGAAGCTGCTATGGCTAGAACAAATCTAACTGTTGTCATTTTGGCCACCAGAGCAAATGTCTCATCATAATCAATGCCTGCTCTCTGATGATTACCAAACACAAGAAAGCGAGACTTGAGACGCTCATCATTCCCATTAGACAAAAACTTGGTCTTGTACACCCGTTGGCTCCCAAGAGCCTTCTTTCCCAGGGGAAGATATGCCAAGGTCCATGCGCCACTGTCTTCTAGAGCTCGAATTTCTTCTTTCATGGATTTGCGCCACCTATCATACTTCATAGCTTCTTTGAAAGACGTTGGATCCTTGTTTTGAACAATTGCTGCAATAAAATTCTGATATCATAGAGAAAGTGTTACATTTTATTTAATGTGCTAGGGGATACGTGAAAAGAATGGTGTCCTTCCAACAGGTGTATTATTCCGATAGAGGGTTCAGAATTATTAGAAAGCTAATTTTTCAGTGACGTCAAGTGATCAGAATGCCTAGGTGGAGGCCGCTTCCGATCAGTAATATTAATGTGTAATTAATATTACAGCTTATTCTTGACTGAACCCTTCGGGTCACACCCAATTGAGTAACTGATCCGAGGCGACTAATCAATCCAAAGGATTAGATGAGTCGTTAGGGTATTACGAACAAAGACATCGGATATCGAGCTTAGAGCGTAAAAACCGAGCGTCATAAGTCGAGCAGAATTGGAATTCGACTAGACGAGAAAAATCAACAAGCGACAAGTACGAGATAAGCTGTAGCCTCGCATTAGCCTAGCCATGCAAGTGCTAGGCTAGCCTAGGCCACGCACCATGCCGAGCTTGCTAGCAGCGCTAGCTCTAGTGTTGCATGGCCAGCATCGCTGGCGCGCTAGGCATGCTAGCATGCTAGTGCCTCGCACATAGCAGCACTGCTGCAAGCATCGCAAGGCCAGCGCACACAAGTGCTTGCTGGGCCTTGCTACCGCAAGCATCGCAACGCCAGCAGCACGCAATTTCTTACTGGGCCTTGCTACCACAAGCATGCAACGCATAGCACTCGCATAGTAGCTCGCTATGCGTGCTTGTGCTATGGGTTGTGCATGCGTGCTTGCTAGCGAGCAACACTAAGTAGCAGCATGCAAGCTGGCTGGGCTGTGCGTGCTAGCGTAGCAGCACCTAGCACCACGCCACTCGCATAACAGCAGCAACCACAACAAATAGGCAGCAGCAGCTAGTAGCCCGCAAGGCTTGCGTAGCGTGCTGGCTGCGCATGTGCGTGGGTAGGCTGGCGAGCAGCCTAGCCTTGGCAGCCAAGGCAGGCTGCCAGCCAGTTAAATAGCTTAGTGATGCCGGTTTTTTGTGGGGACCGATTTCATAGGCTTGCTTGGTGAGCAAGGGGATTTGGTCCCCCTCCCCCCTCCCCCCTTGAATGGTCCTCACCTACTCTTGTCCTCCATGTGACACTTGGAGCTTGTTGATTTCCCTGCATTTTTATTTTGTTTTTAATTAAAATAAAATTGAGGAAAATGCAAATCTCCCACATTGATGGGAGAAGGGAGATCAAGTCTCCATTCCCTATAAATACCCATGTTTTAGGTTTGGGAAAAATCACTTGAGTTGACCTCAATAAGGCATCTCTTTATAGGTGAGAAAACCTTTAAGTTCGTAATACTCTAGTCTTTTCTTGGTCTAGCCCCGACTAACCTTCGGGGTAGAGGTCGTTGGGGTCAGGTCTCGAGGGTGGACTCCGTCGGAGGCTCTCTCCCTTGAGGAGCTAAGGCTTTGAAGTCCGAGCTCTATAGGAGCGAAGCACGCGTTGATCTGAAGGTAAGAATGTCATTTCTCTTTCTCTTTCTTTTGTTGTTTAATTATGTGATTTCATGCTTAGTTGCTTTAATTAGTGGGCGGGTCTTGAGCGGGTTTCTCTTCCGCGTGGTGTTGGACGCTACAAAACCCAACAGCGGTATCGGAGTCGCGCTCATTTTAGTTATTGTAACTAATAATTACTTGAGGTGATTTAAAATGGATTTAAATTTTGGTTTTGCTTTCTAATTAGATTAGAAGCTCGTTTTAATTAGCTTGAATCTCGTATTTTTACTAATTTTGGCCTACGAACCCAGATTTCGACTAAAAAATAGTGATTTTTGGATGGAATCGATGTTCTAAATCGTTTTTGACCCTCTTTGAAAGCTGTCTAGAAGCCAAAATCCACCCACAAACATGATTTTCGAGGTGTTTTTCGCTTTTGACGAAAAATTTTAAATCTTTAAACCTTGATTAATTATGGCATGTTAAAGGTAGATTAAATGTATGGTTGCATCACTAATCTACTGTAATTATAAACCTTATTAAGCATGATTATGAAGTCACAATTGGTGCTTGATTTGGTAACCCTCATTTTTCACATAAACTTGAAATTTCACAACTTTGCAAATTATTTGCTTCAAGTGTGAATGTTTATGGTGAATGTGTAATTTTGAAGTCCCTAATATGTTAAAGATCCGATCTTTAAGTGTTTATTTGGTTGGAACTTTGATTGCTAAATTCCATGTTAAACTAATTTTTGGATTTAATCATTTTGGGTTGATAAAGTCCTAAAATTTCAAAACTTGTGATTGAAATTTAATTAATCATATTGGAAGATGTAATTTTTCAATTATACACAAGTTAGTGTTGGAAATTTTTCATTAGATGAATGGATTTATTTTTCCAACCTCTTTAATTTTGTCAAATCTCATTATTAATTTATGTATGGTTAAATAAACTATGAGCATAGCCCTTCAATTTTGAAGCATCAAGATGAACCTAAATTGATTTAAATAATGGTTCTTGAATAATTTAGGCTTGTGCACTACTAAAGTCGAATTTAAATAAGTTGGACTTGATTTATTTTCATTTTTGCTCTAAATTGGTTCTAAAATAAATTTAAAATTAATTTTTATCACACATAAATCAGGAATTAAAATCCCGAGACAAGTGCACGCAATTTAAGGCAAGGACCGTTCAAAAATACACCCTTGGGCTAGCCGGGCTGCTCACGCAACCCACGTGTGGCTGCCAAGGTGCGTGTGTGTGAGGTGCCTTGCCCCATTGATGTGCTAATGTGTGGTGTGTGCAAGCTAGTGCGCACTTGTTGCTGCGTTTTGGTTGCGATGTGCGTGCTTGATGCGTGTCCTGTGTGGCTGCTCGAAGGTGCCCGCAAGAGCTTCTAGGCAGCAAGGCATGCGAGCCCCAGCAAGCCCAGCCACACGCTGCCAGCTCCAGCATGCACGCAAGCATGCGCAGCATGCTGCGATGCTGCTGGTGCTAGCAAGCGTAGCGTGCTATGCTAGGCAGGCATGCCAGCACGCACAGCCTCGGCACCTTAGGTCAGCAAGCCAGCCATGGTGGGCAGGCCAACACCCCAGGCATGCGAACAACCGTAGCCTAGGTGCCTAGCAAGCCTAGCCCCGTGGCTTTGATGCTAGGCACTTGGGTGTGTTATGGGCTATCCTTTTACGTAATTGGGTCATTTTAATTATTTATTTAATTATTTTAATGAGGCTAGGCCTCGGTTCCTCTGGCACTTGCAAAATATTTTGGCAAAATTTGGGTGAACCGGCTTAATTAATTGGATTAATTAAGTTGGATGCGGAATTTAGTGGGAGCTTCGTTAATTGCTTGAGCTTATTTATTGCGTTTGATCACATAATCGATAAACAACTTTGACTAGTTTTAATTAGGCGTGTTAATTGGATTAACCACCTAAGTTAGTTACTAGTTTGCACGTGTTATGTATTGTTACTTGTTTTCGTTGTAAAATGCATGGGCCATTCACATATAGTGAATGGATGAATGTAATGTATAATATTTCAGAGGTTTTGTGAAAATCAACTAGTGGGGCCCGACTAGGATAGTACGGACTGCGATCCGTTATGTATTTTTGTAAATCTAAATACGGTTTGCGTACCGTTGCGTATTTTTGTACCTTAATATTTAGATTAATCCTAGTTATGGTAACTAGTAATTGCATATTTGGCGGAGATATCTCAAGACGGCGTTTCTAAGAAGACGAGCCAAGAGGATACATCGAAGACCCTTGGAGATTTGAAGACTCAAGGGTCATGCTAGTTGCCAAATGCATCTTTTACTTATGTTTTCTATATATAAGTGTGGTTATATATGATGGAATGGTATGATAGATGCATGTTTAGGGTTTCAAGTGTTGTGATGATTAATTAAGTTCACTTAAATCAACCAACATAAAAACCCTAGGTCCCTATAATATTGAGCCAAACTTTCCATTCCAAGAATGACACTTACCGAACTAATGCACGTGGTGATAGGCTACGCTAAAGCGAGGCATCACCGCTTCCCTAGGAACGTAAGGTATACTAGGTATACAAGTTGTCTTGGTTAAGCTCAACGATATCAATAAGGAGTCCTTAGATGTCGTGGCAATAGAGATAAAATGTCAAGGAAGCATTAGATGCGACGTTTTATCGAACCAAGAGTAGCTTGAACCTATTAGCAATTGGATTGCTTACCTTAAAATATTAAGTGTTAAGACAAGCTAAAGCATTCTTAATCACTTTTTGATTTTTGGGATCTTTGAATCGTTTTATTCTCACCTAAAAAGGGACAAATTTTAATGCGTGGATAAGACGCGTAATAAGATTGAAAGTTTGCATGTATGCTTTGAATTTCAAACTTATTATGTTATGAACTTAATAAATGGTTATACTTTGCACTTACATTTGTAGAATTCTAAATCAAATTATATTGTTTTCAATGATTGGTAAAGGAAATCTTTTGAGAATGGTTCTCAAGGAAAGAAAAGGCATTTCTAAAATACAACTTCTCATAATTAACTTTTATAACTAAAGTCCGAAAGGACGGTTCCATATCATGTATTCAAAATATTAGGTAGTTTTGATGAACATGAGATATTGAGTTGAAAACTTAAATCGTCAATAGTTGACAATAGACATACCTTTTCGCTTCATACACTAATGAGTAGAACTCATTGATGTAGTAATTCAAGAATGAATTGAAGGAAAAGATGGAACTTTGTTTCACGGTGCATTAGATGCTTAATTATGCCTAACAAAGTGTAAAAGTCAAGGCACTTAATGAAATGGTTCTTAAAGTTATGAGATAGTGTATGATAAGAAATATAGGAAACAAGGAACAAAGGAAAGGAATAAGATGCCTTTTCAACCCATGAGTTCATGTTATTGTGGTTAGCTTAGCAATTTGTTATCTTCATAAGTATTGGATACTGCTTGAGTGTTCCACTTAGAAAATGATCTCAAACCATTGAAGTCATGATAAGTTATTGACTTACAAGCTTAGAATCAAGCAAGTAGCTATAGTGCTACATCACTTGTAAGGTCATTTGTTTTGTTTAAAGTCCTTTTAAGCCAAGGCTGGAACGAATAATGGTTATTGTGTTCCATAATCAGCAAACGATCCGTTTACACACGGAAAGACTCACATTGAATAAAAGAGCAATAGTTGCGGGTTTTATTTGAATGGCATGGTTGTCTAAGCCATGAGTCAAGAATGCTAGATAAACAAACATTTCCCTAACATGAAAACTCACAAGGTTCAAGTCATGGACATGATTTGTGTTCCAAACATCTTTAGCAATGTCACATCAACAAGAACGTACTCAAGGCTCTATTAGATAGACTCTTGATAGTTGATTGATTTGGAATCGCTCTAAGACAAGCAAGTCTTACTTGTTCGACAAATAAAGGAGCTATTGTGCTTGGCTTAGACAATTGAATCCAAAAGCTAAAGAGGATTCCATTACTTCAACATCTCACAAGAATTTGAAAGAATGTGGCTACATTCATCAAATGTAAACAAACTAGACCTTGAGTAGCTTAAATGTTCAGTGAAGTATAGAATCGACCTCGCAAGATATCCAAACGTCTAGATTAGATCGAGCGATGTTTGCTTGAGCCAAGAGTGATCATATCAAAGTTATAAAATTGAAATTTCATAATGAGCTCCACAAAGAATATAGTATGTCTTGGCGGAGACCTCGATGCCATTTGGAAATGACTCGAATGATGATGGATCACATCCCTTCCTATAAAGTTCTTAAAGATTTGCACAAATGACTAGTGTTACACTAAACAAAATTGTCGAAGCTAAGAAAGGACACCATATTCAGTTAAATATATGTCTAGCGTCACCAAGTATATGTCTAGGGCTCTTAGCTTAGTGGGAGTTCATTGGCTCAGTGGGAGCTAAGTGGCTCAATAAGGGCTAAAATAGCTCAAGTGGGAGCTAACTGTTTGTTTCACAACAAACTTTTACCCAAAGACTAAATACATGTCTCTTTGTAAGCATTCAAGTGAGACTACGAGCATTAGTTCCACAACCTAATTGAGAACATAGTATTTGTTGCTCTAAGTGGTGTCTTTCTGGAAAGTAACACATTTCCAAAACGACAAATGGGAGGAAAAAGAACTCGATGACCATCGAGATTAGCAACAAACTAGAACTGAGAATCTCCGAAGACTTTAGAAGGGCTTCATGAGAATGATTGATCAAGAATACTCAAAAGGACTTTACAAGTGCCTTAAATGAGAATTCAATACTCATAGAACTTTAGAAGTGGTGGAGTAAGATTAATAAAATCAAAGGGCTTTAAAAGCACCTTGACACTCAGTGGTTGATGCAATTACCAGTATAGGTATAGAATTCACCAAAGGCTTGGATTGAATCTTATAAATTTCTATTAAGTTAGAAATAAACCTAATACTTACAAGCATACTATTAACCATTGGATGGTGAAGGAATAGTGTCTTGTAAATTAGCTACGACAAATCCAAATTCCAAATAATGGTTAGAGGCCATAAAATCCGAAATAGACTCCATGTTTGTAAATCATTTTTGGAACTTGATTCATTTGCATGAAGGGTGAAAGACCCATCAATCGCAAATAAGTTTTCAAGGAGAAAACTGACAAATGTAGAAATGCATAAGCATACATAGCTAGATTGGTTTAATAGGGTACAATTAATTCACGGCGTTGATTTTAATAAAAACCTATTCACCAATTGGAATGCTTAAGTCTTTTCGTGATTATTCTAGCAAAATTGCGCATATGAAATATGGCAAAATAGATAACGAAACCGCCTTCCTAAAATTGGATTTTGGAAGAGACTATGGAAATAGTCTAAGGGTTTTGAGAATCTAAATAATGCTAGATTTGAAAGCAAGCTCAAGAAATCTATTGTGGGGATTAAGTGAAGCATTGCATATAGGAATTGGAACATGTATTCTCATAAAGTTAATTAAAGGTTTGGCTTATGGAGAATACATAAAAATTCTTATGAACAAGAAGTTTAGTGGGAGCAAGAGTCAATCTTGTATGGTCCAACAAGAAGTTTACAAACTCTATTGTGAAATGACTATCAAATGCTAAATGCATAGATTTTAAAGGATTTTTGACAATGGACCAAGAAAAAGGCAATACTTAATACATAGTGGGAATTAAGATATATTGGATAGACTTAATGAAACGTTTAAATGAGTAGAGGAATTTACCTTGTTAAACATGAAGAGGCTTTCAAACTAGTAGAAAAAATGAAATATGCATAGCAATTTTCGCACCGGGTTTTTGAAAACCGGTGTTAAAAGAAATAGGCGGGATTGGGAAATTGACTTTTCGCACCGGTTCCAACCAAACCGATGCGAAATTATCCTTTTCGCACTTGTTCAAACCGGTGCTAATTAAAAAAGAAAAAAAAAGAAAAAAATTGAGGGAAAGAGATTTCGCCCCGGTTCAAACCAAACCGGTGCAAAATAATGTATTAGCACCGGTTCAAACCGATGCGAAATTAAAAAAAAAGATCGATCTTCTACTTTCTTTATTCTCCCTTGCTATTTTCATTTTCTGTTTTCCCTCGTTTTTTTGCTCTTCTCTTCCGCCACCTCCGAGGTTTCACCTTTCTCCATTGAAGCGGTTTATGAGCTTTCTCACCTCCATTGAAGCAGCTGCACCTCCTTTTAAAACACCACACAACACCATGACCACACCCCACAACAACAATAACAACAAATAACGATTACCGCCCAGCCTGCGCATCTCATCAGCCCCCTCATATCTATCAACTCCTCGCACCGAACCACCGAGCCACATCACACCACAACGCAACAACCTACAACCGCCCAACCTCTGGCAGCCCACACATCACCAATTGCTCCACCAATTCGCCACCGACAGTCGTCAATTCATCACCAATCAACGCTGGCACTTCCCATCTCACCTTAAAACCGTCACCAATTCGATTTTTACCAATTACCACTATCGTTCACCCTAATCTCCCTTTGCAATCAACAATTCAGTCACCAACAATTGTAATTTCGAACACAATGGCAGCTGCTAACATCAATTTAACGCCCTAATTATAGACCTAGATGGTGTGATCATGGAGTGCACTCACGAGAACGGTGACAAACCCACTAAAACTTGATCCATTAATTCTGAAATTGATCTTTCTATGTTGCAATAAATCATTCTAAAATATGCAAGTCACTGACCTATTACAGCTGGTTTAGCTTGTGGTTGTAGGTACAAACTTATTTGAAAAAAATAAATAAATAAAATTCGGGTACCCGTGTCCCTTTTCGGATAATTCAGGTACCTGAATACCAGGTACCCGAATTATCCAGGACGGGACACGGGCCGACTTATCAACTACCCAAAGATCTAGGTACCCAGATCTAAACACCCCTAGTGTTGACTCCAAAGTTGCAAAAAATTGTGAAACTAGATATTAGCCGGGGGTTGCCCTAGGTCATTTTCAGTTTATAACTTTGATTAAAATTAATTTAAAAGGGTTAATGTTGAACAATATAAATTAGTGAATGAAAATTTAATAATTTATATTATATTGCATAAATATACATTAGATATATTAAATGTATAACTATATACTAGAGATGAATAAAAAAAAACACGTGTCAATTGTTGGTTAAAATCTTTCCCGCCATTTATACTATTACAGTGATTAATTTCTACCAAATTAGATTGTAAATTATTGTGTAATTTTTCAAGAGAAAGTTAAATAGTAGGTTATATATGATGAAGAGTTTTTTAAGTAAATTAAACGAACGTTATTGTAAAGAATTAAAGTTATGTCAATGAAAGTGACTAAATATTACTACAATTCAATGAGGTGAGAGAAAGGTGATGACACATAAAGCACATGTGACATTTATTTTATCTTATCTGAACTTATTAGACCTTATTAAAACTTATTTTAATTGTGATTTATACTTGGATAACCTTTATCAAAACTTATTTTTTTCAGAATTGAACTTATCTGAACTTATTACACGTGAAATAAGTGAAAATAAATAAAGTGAAAAGAACAAGCCGTAAATCATATTGAAAAAAGGGTGACGCATGGTGTTAGCATATTGTCCCTATGCATTTAAATATATTATAGATTCTATTAGTCCACATATATACTATAAATGGTCTCTAGCAAAACGTTATGAAATTAATATTTGACAATATAGTTAACATATTCTGTTTCATCCTTCCAGATCCATATTATGGAAGTTATGTTAAATAACAATACTCACAGAAATATGTATTCGAGAGAAAGACGATATAACCCAAAGGACAAAGAAAAATTGATGGAAATGGAGGCAGCAAAATTATATGTAACTGAGAACAAAGGTCCATCGTTCAAGGAGTCAACCAACATGGATAGAGCCAACATTCTTTGTGTGGTAGCAACACTCATCATTACTGTTACTTTTGCTGCGGCATTCAGCCCTCCTGGGGGTTATGACGAAAAGACTGGCTTGCCAAAGCTGATATTGTGTAAAAAGTTCTTAGATTTTGTTTCCTACAACAGTTTAGCGCTTAGTTTTGGAATAACTTTTGCTATTACCCTCTTTACGGGAATGAATGTGAAAGGGTATGCAGAATATAGCCTTTTTTGGGGAGGATGTTATATCCTAGCTGGGCTCCTTAGTATGATGACTAGATTCGGCAACGTGTTAATAACCACAAATAATCAGATAATTTCAACTGTTGTCTTACTTGTAGCTCTTCCAACATTTATTTGGGCTTATCCAAAGTTTAAGGGCTTACTTTTGCTTTTGCTTATAGTAGCATTCCTTCCCGATATGTCGTATAATATATTTTTGTGAGGATATCTTTTGGCAAATATTATCTATTGTATTTAAGTTAACTTCTTAGGATTCTAGCATATTTTTTTATTCTATTGTTAAGATGTGTAACTATTATATATTTGACATTACGATAAATGAAAAATTCAAGCCATTCAATTCTATTTTCTATCTAATTTATCATGGTATCAAGAGCAAGTTAATTTTTTTTTCTCCTCAATAAACATCCATGGCCGGCAATGATACATCACCACCGCCGCCACCAGAAAAACCCGACCATCAATCTCCATGTAGGGAGGCTTTGGCCGGTCTTATGGGTAATACAAGTGTTCCCGAAAATCGGCTAAATTGTAACTTTGATTATACTTGTTGGATTATCGATACCGGAGCTACTCACCAAGTAACCGGAAATAAATCTTGGCTTTTTGACACTTACGCCATTGAATGTCTTGTTGGCTTGCCCAAAGGTGCAAAAGAACTTCTTAACTTTGGCCGGCTCGGTTTTCTTGTCTGATAAAATTACTATCTCTGGCGTTCTTTATGTCCCAAAATTGAATTGCAATTTAATTTTTGTTTCTAAACTCAGTGATCAATTAAGAGTTGTTGTAAAATTTAACTCACATTTGTGTGCCATACAGAACCCAATGAAGGAGCTGATTTGAACGGGACTTAGGCGCGACGAACTCTATTATCTTAGCAAACCGGATGTGGTGCAACGTGTGTCTATGATCGAAACATCATCTGATTTGGATCTTTGGCATAGAAGAATGGGACATCCTTCGAAAAAAGTAGTTAAGTTGCTTCCTCATATTAGCAATAATAAAAGTAGTTTAGCAAAAGGATGTGAAGTTTGTTTTCGTGCTCAACATCCTAGAGACAAATTTCCTCTAAGTGACAATAAAGCTTCTAGAATTTTTGAAAAAATTCATTGTTATTTATGGGGTCCATATCGATATGTTTCATCGTGTGGGCTCGTTAATTTTTTACTATTGTTGATGATTATTCTCGAGCTGTTTGGATTTATTTGATGCTTTATAAAACTGAAGTTTTTCGGATGTTTATGGCGTTTGTTGCTATGGTTGATAGAAAATTTAATCAAACAATTAATATTGTGCAAAGTGATAATGGAACCGAATTTAATTATTTGCATGATTACTTTGTTGCCACTGGAATTATTTTTCAAACCTTGTGTGTTGGAACCCCTCAACAAAATGGGAGAGTAGAGAGAAAACACAAACACATTCTTAATGTTGGGAGAGCCTTGAGATTTCAAGCACGACTACCAATTTATTTTTGGGGGGAGTGTGTTTTAGCTACAGCTGATTTGATTAACCGAACTCCTACTCCTCTTCTTCTAAATAAAACACCGTTTGAAATTCTCTTTAATAAACCTCCTTCTTTTGGTTCTATCCGTACTTTTGGTTGTTTGTGTTTCGCACAAAATCAAAAGACGAGGGGGGATGAGTTTGCTAGTAGGAGTCGTAAATGTGTCTTTATGGGGTATCCATTCAGTAAAAGGGGTGGAAGCTATTTGATCTTGAAATAAAGAAATTTTTTGTCTCTGGTGATGTGAAATTTGTGGAAGATGTGTTCCCTTTTTGTAGTCCGGAAAATGCTAATGTTGATCTGTATCTTTGTGAGACAGGGGATAATGTTCATGTTGATTTTGCGGATTTTATTGTGAGTGATGATGATTTGGTTGCTTATAATGCTGAAGTTGAGCATGAAATAATTAATGGGGAAGGAAATGATGTGTCTTCACCACAAGTAGATACGGAGACCACACGATAGCAGCTCACAACACAGCAGCGTGATGAGGTTAATGCTACTGCCCTGTCGCAACCTGCCCCTGCCAAACAGACCGCACATCAGCATGATGAGGTTGCTACTGGTCAGCTGCAACACACTGACCAGCTCGTAGTGCCACATTTACTTGTGTCCGAGCCAATACAGTCACACAATTCCAGCCATGGTTCGCCTAATAATGATGAGATGGGTTGTGGTTTCTGAGAAAAATATCCTTCAGTTTTACTTCGGGATTTTGTTACAAACGCGGTTGTTGCTAAGAGTCCGTCTCGTTCTTCCAATCAGACTTCAGGTACTCTGTAATGTTGGGTTTCGTAGCGTCCAACACTACGTAGAAGATAAACCCGCCCACTAATTAAATTGACTAAGCATGCAATCACATAATTAAACAACAAAAGAAAGAGAAAGAGAAATGACATTCTTACCCTCGACGCGTGCTTCGCTCCTATAGAGCTCGAACTTCAAAGCCTTAGCTCCACAAGCACGAGAGCCTCCGGCGGAGTTCACCCTTGAGACCCGACCCGAACGGCCACTATCCCGAAGGTTAGTCGGGGCTAGACCAAGAAAAGACTAGAGTATTACGAACTTAAAGGTTTTCTCACCTATAGGGAGATGCATTATTGAGTTCAACTCAAGTGACTTTTCCCAAACCCAAAACTTGGGTATTTATAGGGAATGGAGACTTAATCTCCCTTCTCCCATCAATGTGGGAGATTTGCATTTTTCTCAATTTTATTTTAATCAAAAACAAAATAAAAATGCAAGGCAATCAAAAAGCTCCAAGTGTCACATGGAGGACAAGAGTAGGTGAAGACCATTCGGGGGGGGGGGGGGGACCAAATCCCCTTGCTCACGAAGCAAGCCCATGAAATCGGTCCCCACACAAAATCGCCATCACTAAGCCATTTGGTGGCTGGCAGCCTGCCTTGGCTGCCAAAGCTACTAGCTGGCGCCTGGCACCAAGGTTGGGCAGCTGGCCAGCCTGCCCCCACACATGCACAACCAGCACGCTACACAAGCCTTGAGGGCTGCTAGCTGATGCTGCCTATTTGTTGTGGGTGTTGCTGTTATGCGAGTGGCGCGGTGCTAGGTGCTGCTACGCTAGCACGCAAAGCCCAGCCAACTTGCATGCCGCTGCTTCGTGCTGCTTGCTAGCAAGCACGCATGCACAACCCATAGCACAAGCACACATAGCGAGCTGCTGTGCGAGTGCTATGCGTTGCATGCTTGCGGTAGCAAGGCCCAGCAAGCACTTACGTGCTGCTGGCCTTGCGATGCCTGCGGCAGTGCTGCTATGTGCGAGGCACTAGAATGCTAGCATGCCTAGCGCGCCAGCGATGCTGGCCCATGCCACACTAGCTAGCATGCATGCGCTACTAGCAAGCTCGGCATGGTGCGTGGCCTAGGCTAGCCTAAAACTCGCATGGCTAGGCAATGCGAGGCTACGGCTTAGCTCGTACTTGTCTCTTGTTAATTTTTCTCGTCTCGTCAAATTCCAATTCGACTCGACTTACGACGCTTGGTTTCGACGCTCTAAGCTCGATATCCGACGTCTTTGTTCGTAATACTCTAACAACTCATCTAATCCTTCGGTTTGATTCGTTGCCTCGGATCGGTTACTCGATTGGGTGTGACCCGAAGGGTTCAGTCAAGATTAAGTTGTAATAATAATTACACATTAATATTACTGATCGGAAGCGGCCTCCACCTAGGAATTCCGATCACTTGACCTCATTGATGAATTAGCTTTCTTATAATTCTGAACCCTCTATCGGAATAATACACTTGTTGGAAGGACATCATTCTTTTCAATCTCCCACTTGTCCTTCCGGACAAGTGTGCAATTAGTGTATAGCCCATTTCTTATGTCACTTAATGTCTCTTCATGAACTATAAGGTATGATTCTTCGTCATCCTTATTACGTCCAGAAGTGTTTCTCGATTCCCGAGTTCGACTGTCAATAAGCAGATGATTTCCAAAATCCATCTGAGCACGACCATGCATTTTCACATTCTCGTTCTTCGAGAGGCCTGGTAAACAACAAAGACATTTTCCCTATTGTTAATAGGGGGACATTCCCAGTCTTGCATTGTTAGCTTCCCTTACTAAGAGGACCTAGCCGCTCGAGTGTTGTAGTTATAATCCCTATTTACGGCAGACGTTTGACAACATAAAAACGGACTAGTACTCAAACAAGAGAACTTACAATACTCATGGTCGAGGAAAAAGGTTCCGATAGCTATAATGAGAAATATACTTATGACGATTTTAAATCTCTTAAAGTATTCTCGTAGGTAGATCTGGTATAGTTCTAAACCAATACCTGTGCAAATGATTTATGATAATCATGTCCTCGTAGCACAAGGAATGGGGCTATAAATCATACTACACACTAATCTCAAATGGACATTAATCGTCCATCATTTAAATGACCTTGATTAGGGATAAATTTCGATTGAAATATTCAATGTTCACTTAACAGGTGTTTCTTTATCCAAGAAATTGTCTTGATACCCTGTTTTGAATATTCTCAGAAATCGAGTGGACTCATTATTTAATTCTAAACCACAATTAAATGGTTCGTAGAATTTTATTAGTAAAATTTTATTCCACTATGAAACTTTTCAACGTTTCATCTTATGATAAATGGTTTTCCCCAAATGTTTCAAGAGTAACATTATTCACAAAACATTTATAGAAATCATACCCATATTTAATATGCTTGATTTCTTCCATGCAATTCTGGTGAATGTTGTCGTTCACTTATTGCATAGGTTTAGTTATTATTACTTTACAAATCTTAGCATCTTCATCATTGAACACTTTCATACTAAGATGATAAAATTTTGAGAGTGTTATGGATCATATGTGATTTAGGATTTATTGTCCAAGTGATGGCTCCCACTCATTTTCATGACCTGAGATCTTGACAACCTACAATCATCAACGTTCGACAACGAAATTTCCATTGAACACTTTCTTATTATTGCCTTCCAGGCAACAATATTCTCAACATATATTTCAGTAGACTTTCTGATGGTGCTTTGCTCACAATGATTTGGGAGACCCTAATCACTTGTGATTATGGAAATTTACCTTTTCCGCACATTACATATGGATGCGCGTCCGTGTTACCATTCTCAAGCCATGATGCATTCTAGCTCGTGCTTATAAACGACTTTCTTATTAAGGATCTAATCCTTGCTAAGGATGTGCTTGCATCATCAATTTTCATATTAAATTTGTTTCCATGCGTCAAGAAGTCATCCCTTGTACTTATCCAAGTACTATAGATGTTCTTGATCATAATTTAACGATCCATTACTTAGATTTAAATTGATTGGTATTTGATACTTCTCATGCTCTAAGCATGTAAGTTGAGTGACAACTCCATATCATAGCACACATGATGGTTTTAATTGCAGAATTATTCCCAATTTATTCCATTCATGTGACCTTTTAGCTCATCCAGTTTCACCGAGTCTTGTTAAACTGTTTGTTATATGATACTGTTAAAAGTCTCTCCTAAAGTCTTTATTGTTTGATTTAGTATTAGCCTAGCTTATACTTAATTCAAACATTTACTTTGTTTTAAACATAAGGGTTGATCGCACTAGGCGAAAAAAGGTAATCCGCACCGGTTCAAAACCCCCATTTAGCACCGGTTTTGAACCGCTCCAGATTTGAGAGATGCCAAAAACCAAGAGATTTCGCACCGGTTCAAAACCGTTGGTAATTAAGGGATTTTGCACCGGTTAACTAGTGCTAAAAGTACCTGCGCGCCTTTTTTTTTTACATATAATTGGCACCGGTTAACCGGTGCCTTTAACTGTATTTTTTTATTTTATTTTTGTTATTTGGCAATAAATAATAATATTAATACTAATAATAAAACTAAAAAACCTGTACATCCTGCATTAACTATACGATTATTATAATATATTATAATAATAATAATAATAATAATAATATGTTATCTACACTGAGGTGGAAGTAACTTTTTCGCGTATGGGGATTTGGTTATGTGGGGTTTGCTATAAAACGCATACGCTTCGTTCTAAGTGCCTTCATGTTTCGGGTGAGGACGTGTCACCCCTGGATGAAGGAGATGGTGTTGTTCGTTTTGTGCTTCATAATTTCGCCAAGCCTATCCTCCCTCTTTTCCTGCTCGTATTGGAAATGTGGATGGTTTGTTGCGATATCATAGCAGTGGTTTTGATGTGGCTCTTCTTGATAGTTTTTTTTCTAAGGGGTTTCGCACTGTGAAGTCTATTCCTCCCAAGTGTCGTTTGGGGTTTTCTCAAGTTCTGAAAGGTGCTCTTGATAAGGTGGTCTCTAAGCCTGATGACATTTCTAATTAGGTCTCTTTGTTAATGTTACCTCTTTGCACCCTCAAAACCTTTCGCCTGCGGAGTAATCGTGCGTCTCGTTCTTGAGTGAGACGTTGGCACCAGGAAGAGCGTATTTCTTGTGGTATTTGTTCTTGGAGTGCGCTCGGTGGTAGTTTGTAGCTTGTGAGGGAAAATCTGGCAGAGGATTCTCCTACTTTGATGGTCGTTGATGATGAGGACCTTGATTTGGAAGAGCGTAATATCAAGCAGTGTCGTAGGAAGATATGTGATGGTCATTACACCACTGCAGTTCGGGTTCTTTCTTCTTCAGGCGTAGCTCCCTATAATGACGGCACTCTCACGGATTTACAGTCTAAACACCCTACTTCTCCAGCTCCATCCTTGCCTGATATACCTGTTGATGGCCTTCATCTCGTAACTACTTCTGCTGTAGTTTTGGATCGGATTAAGAGTTTTCCGCGTAGCACATCTTGTGGTAGTTTTGGATCGGATTAAGAGTTTTCCGCGTACCTACTTCTGTAAATCGGTTGATTGAGGATCGTGGTTCCGATGTTGGTATTTCTATGTTATTGGTGGATTTTCAAAATGCCTTCAATCTAGTTGATCGTGCGGTCATGTTACGTGAAGTTCGTCGTCGTTGTCCAGGCCTTTCGCGATGGTTTGAATTCTGCTACTCTAATCCAGCTAGGTTGTATTACGAGGACCATACTTTATGGTCATCTCAAGGGGTACAGCGGGGTGATCCCCTTGGTCCTCTGCTTTTTGCTTTGGTTTTACACCCCCTGGTGTGTAAAATCAGAGACACTTTTGATGTATGTCTTCAGGCTTGGTATTTGGATGACGACACTATTATTGGTGACACGTTGGTGGTGGGGAAGGTTCTGCAATTGATTATGGAGGAAGGAACTCGTTTTGGGTTACATCTTAACGTGGAAAAGACTGAAGTTTTTTGGCCTACAGAAGACCCTCGAAGCAGACTTGTGGGTGTCTTTCCACCTAATATTGCTCGACCCTTGCGTGGTGTTAAGCTGCTTGGTGGTCTCGCGAGTTCCGATTCCGGGTTTGGGGGTGAGTTGGTGATGCAGAAGGTGACAAAGACCATTGCGCTTATGGATAGGGTTACTAAGCTTGATGATCCTCAGTCCGAGCTGTTGTTGCTTAGGTCTTGTACCGGAGTTTCTAAACTCTACTTTCCTTTGCGTACTTGTCCACCTAGTACTTTTGAGGTGGCTCAGCGCACATTCGATTAGGCTCTTCGATCTTCTTTGGAGCGTATCGTTGTTGCTGCAGGGCCTGGGTTTGGCGATTGGCAGTGGCGGCTTGCCACCTTCCCTTTTGCGCATGGTGTTTATTCCGCAGGTGATGTTCGTCATTATGCTTTTCTTCCTTCGCGGTTACAGTCTGCTGGGTTGCAGACGAAGCTTCTACGGCATGCTGGTGTTGTTGGCCTTGGTCGAGCTTTTAAGGATGCATTGAGCCTGTTCAATAGAACGGTGGAGTCTGACATTTTGAGTAATCCTAGTGAGGTCGCTGCCCCTAAACTCATGAAGAAATTGGCAGATATATATTTTACAATGGTTACCGTTTCTGCAGAATCCACCTTCTCTTTATCTCCTCGTTAATTAGCATTGTGGAAATCGCAGCAGGGAGATCACACCTCTGCTCGGCTTTGGGCGGTTTCTATTTCTGGGTTGGGTCAGACGATGAACGCAAAGGCTTACCGATGTGTGCTGTGTTACCGCTTGGGTGTTCCGTTGTTCTCTGCCTCTACGCCGTGCTCTGCTTGTTCAAGGGTTTTTACTTGGGATTGTTTCGGTGATCACGCGGTATCGTGTGTTGGTATAGTGGGTGTTAAACATTGCCATAATGTTGTGCGGGATACCCTTCTTGATGTTGGTTATCGATCTGGGATTTCAGCTAGAAAGGAGGTCAACATTGGGTTGTCTGGAGGGAACGACGTGCCCCCCAGACCTGCAGATGTGTTACTTTATTCTTGGGATCGTGGTCGCGATGTCTGTGTTGACTTGACAGGGTCTTCTCCTTTGACACAGTCTGGGTTATCTGGCTTTGTTCCTGGACGGGTTGTGGCTGATGCAGCTCGTCGGAAGCGGTTTAAGTACGAATCCAGTTTTTGGGCAATTGGATAAGGCTTCCTTCCTTTCTCTTTCTCTACATTTGGGGAATTAGAAAAGGAGGCGGTTGCTTTGTTGAAGCGGATCCAGAAGTACTCGAAGACTCAAGACATTGGAGCACGTGTTGCTGCTAATATCTTCACTAGAATAGGATTTGCTATAGCCTGAGGAGTCGGGCCCCAGATTGTATCTCGGCTTCCCACTAATTTTTTTTTAGGTTGTATGACTTTGTCTTTTTTGAGATAATAATAATAATAATAATAATAATAATAATAATAATAATAATAATAATAATAATAATAATAATAATAATAATAATAATAATAATAATAATAATAATAATAATAATAATCATAATAATAATAATAATAATTTCTATATTGAAATAATAACAACAATACATAGATATTAATTAATAATCCCAAATGGAAAACAATGAAGTGTCATATTTACAATTCCTCAAAAAAAAAAAACAAAGTGTCATATTTACAATTCCTCAAAAAAAAAAAAAAGTGTCATATTTACAAATAATACAAATTAATAATGTAGTTAAAAAGTTAACAAAATACAAATTCTAATAGAAATGACATTTACAAATTAAAGGTGATGAAAGACGCCAACATGTCTCGAACATAATGTAGTTCCTTGCTTGTCAACGGACCTCCCTTTTTTACCTTGCAAAACTTGGAATAAGAAAATATTTGGTTAGAAATAATTACTTAGGTAATGCATGTAAAAATACATTTACAAGTTCACTTAGGCAAAAATTTATTACTTAGGCCTTTATGAATACTACTTCGACTATTTTCTACATTTCTTATCAAATGAACTCATTCTTTCCCATAACATGTCAATAGTACTTAGTTATAGGCGGCTAAGGCCTGAAATCACATGAAAAGAACAATTCAAGGGTTTTAGGATGCATTTTGATCCAAAATGGCCCAAATAAGGCCTATATGACTACTAGGATGCCTATTTTCTACATTTCTTATCAAATGAACTCATTCTTTCTCATAACATGTCAATATTACTTAGTTATAGGCGGATAAGGCTTGAAATCACCTGAAAAGAGCAATTCAAGGGTTTTAGGACGCATTTTGATCCAGAATGGTCCAAATAAGGCATATATGACTACTTGGAATCCTATTTTCTACATATCTTATCATATGAACTCATTCTTTCTCATAACATGTCAATATTACTTAGTTATAGGCAGCTAAGGCTTGAAATCACATGAAAAGTGCAATTCAAGGGTTTTAAGACGCATTTTCATCCAAAATGGCCCAAATAACGCCTATATGACTACTATTATGCCTATTTTCTACATTTCTTATCCAAGGAACTCATTCTTTCTCATAACATGTCAATATTACTTAGTTATAGGCGGATAAGGCTTGAAATCACATAAAAAGAGTATTTTAACAGTTTTAGGACGCATTTTGATCCAAAATGGCCTAAATAAGGCCTATATGACTAATAGGATGCCTATTTTCTACATTTCTTATCAAATGAACTCATTCTTGCTCATAACATGTCAATATTACTTACTTATAGGCGGCTAAGGCTTGAAATCAAATGAAAAGAGCAATTCAAGGGTTTTAGGACGCATTTTGATCCAAAAATGGCCCAAATAAGGCATATATGACTACTATGATGCCTATTTTCTACATTTCTTATCAAATAAACTCATTCTTTCTCATAACATGTCAATATTACTTAGTTATTGGCGGCTAAGGCTTGAAATCACATGAAAATAGTATTTTAACGGTTTTAGGACGCATTTTGATCTAAAAGGGCCCAAATAAGGCCTATATGACTACTAGATGCCTATTTCCTACATTTCTTATCAAATCAACTCATTCTTTCTCATAATATGTCAATATTACTTAGTTATAGGCGTACAAGACTTGAAATCACATGAAAAGAGCAATTCAAGGGTTTTAGGACGCATTTCCATCCAAAATGGCCCAAATAAGGCCTATATGACTACTAGGATGCCTATTTCCTACATTTTTTTTTATCAAATCAACTAATTCTTTCTCATAACATGTCAATATTACTTAGTTATAGGCGCCTAAGGCTTGAAATCACATGAAAAGAGCAGTTCAAGGGTTTTAGGACTCATTTTCATCCAAAATGGCCAAAATAAGGCCTACATGACTACTAGGATGCCTATTTCCTACATTTTTTGTTAAATCACATGAAAAGAGCAAATTAACTAAGTTAATGGCATACCTTATCAAGTTGTAGTGTTTTTGTACAACGACTCACTGTGTCAAACCTGAATCTCATCACGTGTAGGCTACAATCAACTCTGTTATCTTATTTGCGCACTAGCATAGGAACAAAGTACATGAATCAAACTTGCATAGCGAATTAGCAACATTTTACGCATTGTTTATTACGAAAATCACAATATCATGTGGCATTATCATCGGTGATTTCCATGTGGGACCTTAAGGAGCTCGACAATTTATCTTCTTCATAACACTACAGAAAAGTAAGTTCAAATTTGATTAGTATGACTAATAAATGAGTGAGGTAATGATAATCAACACTAGGTAGCTTTATTTTTTTTTTGCAGTATGGACTTCACGAGGAGCTTTTTTGGATGAGGCAATCGAGCTGAATCAAAAAGGAAGAGTGTGTTAATGGAAACCCAAATCACCAGCAAGGTCCAATGCAAACTACATAAATTCACAATAGACAAACAAATCAATAATTAGCCATGTACAACATATAATCACTTATACGAACCAAACATATCACAAGGGGCTAAGCATCCACCGACAAACAAACAAAACCGAAAACAAAACAAGCAAAGGCAAAAAAAAAGCCTACAAAACACCACAACACCGAACAAAGCTACACAAATAAGCAAACTGAAACTGCACAGAACACTCAAACATCAACAAAGAAAACAAAAAATAGCAACACAGAAAACAGCAATATAGAAAACAGTAACACAGAAAATAGCAACACAGAAAACAACAGGAAGCCATATCCAATTGCCTAACAACTAGATTCGTACTTGACCCGCTTCCGACGAGCTGCATCAGCCACAACCCGTCCAGGAACAAAGCTAGATAACCCAGACTGTGTCAAAGTAGAAGACCGTGTCAAGTCAACACAGACATTGCGACCATGATCCCAAGAATAAAGTAACACATCTGCAGGTTTGAGGGCCCCGTCGTTCCCTTAAAACAACCCAATGTCGACCTCTTTTCCAGCTGAAATCTCAGATCGATAACAAACATCAACAAGGGTATCCCGCACAACATTATGGCGATGTTTAATACCCACTATACCAACACACGACACCGCGTGATCAACGAAACAATCCCCAGTAAAAACCCTTGAACAAGAAGAGCTCGGCATCGAGGCAGAGAACAACGGAACACCCAAGCGGTAGCACAACACACACCGGTAAGTCTTTGCGTTCATCGTCTGACCCAACCCTGAAATAGGAACTGCCCGAAGCCAAGCAGAGGTGTGATCTCCCTGTTGCGATTTCCATAATGCTAATTGACGAGGAGATAAAGAGAAGGTGGATTCTGCAGAAACGGTAACCTTTGTAAAATATATATCTGCCAATTTCTTCAAGAGTTTAGGGGTAGCGACCTCACTAGGATTACTCAAAATGTCAGACTACACCGTTCTATTGAATAGGCTCAACGCATCCTCAAAAGCTCGACCAAGGCCAACAACACCAGCATGCTGTAGAAGCTTTGTCTGCAACCCAGCAGACTGTAACCGCGAAGCAAGAAAAGCATGATGACGAACATCACCTGCGGAATAAACACCAAGCCCACCATACGCAAAAGGGAAGGTAGCAAGCCGTTACTGCTAATCGCCAAACCCAGGCCTTGCATCAGCAACGATACGCTCCAAAGAAGATCGAAGAGCCTCGTCGAATGTGCGCTGAGCCACCTCAAAAGTACTAGGTGGACAAGTACGCAAAGCAAAGTAGAGTTTAGAAACTCCGGTACAAGCCCGAAGCTACAACAGCTCGCACTGAGGATCATAAAGCTTAGCAACCCTATCCATAAGCGCAATGGTCTTGGTCACCCTTTGCATCACCAACTCACCCCCAAACCCGGAATCGGAACTAGCGGGACCACCAAGCAGCTTAACACCACGCAAGGGTCGAGCAATATTAGGTGGAAAGACACCTACAAGCCTGCTTCGAGGGTCTTCTTTAGGCCAGAAAACTTCAGTCTTTTCCACGTTAAGATGTAACCCAAAACGAGGTCCTTCCTCCATAATCAACTGCAAAACCTTCCCCACCACCAACGTGTCACTAATAACAGTGCCGTCATCTAAATACCCAGCCTGAAGACATACATCAAAGTGTCTCTGATTTTACACACCAAGGGGTGTAAAACTAAAGCAAAAAGCAGAGGACCAAGGGGATCACCCTGTTGTACCCCTTGAGACGACCATAAAGTATGGTCCCCGTAATACAACCTAGCTGGATTAGAGTAGCAGAGTTCAACCCATCGTGAAAGGCCCGGACAACGACGATGAACTTCACGTAACATGAACGCATGATCAACTAGATTGAAGGCATTTTGAAAATCCCCCAACAACATAGAAAGACCAACATCGGAACCACGATCCTCAATCAACCGATTTACAGCATGAAGAACCGCCTCACCTCCCGAAGAAACCCCAACACCAAATTGGAGACCATCAAAGTAACTTCTTAAAGACTGGCCAACCATAACATCACCGACCTTCGAAACCAGACGCCGCCAAATAGTACCCACGACTATAGGACGAATACCACCACCAGGCGTGACAAGAGGTGTGAAAGGAGCACTAGCAATATACTGTCCTAGTTCCATAGGACATCTTCTAGCTAGAAAGAGATTAATTACCCCGGACATAGAGTCAACTAACTCATCTGAGACAGCCGCAGCAGCACCACTCAAGCAATCCATAAGGTGCTGAGCACGTAAATCGTCCTTACCACAATTTGTGCCACGCGGAAAACTCTTAATCCGATCCAAAACTACAGCAGAAGTAGTTACGAGATGAAGGCCATCAACAAGTATATCAGGCAAGGATGGAGCTGGAGAAGTAGGGTGTTTAGACTGTAAATCCGCGAGAGTGGCGTCATTATAAGGAGTTACGCCTAAAGAAGAAGGAACCCGTACTGCGGCGGTGTAATGACCATCACAAATCTTCCTACGACACTGCTTGATATTACGCTCTTCCAAATCAAGGTCCTCATCATCAACGACCATCAAAGTAGGAGAATCCTCTGCCAAAGTTTCCCTCGCAAGCTGTAAACTACCACCGGGCACACTCCAAGAACAAATAGCACTGGGAATACGCTCTTCCTAATGCCGACGTCTCACTGAAGAACAAGACTCACGATTACTCCGCGGGCGAAAGGTTTTGAAGGTGCAAAGAGGTAACATTAACAAAGAGACCCAATTAGAAATGTCATCAGGCTTAGAGACCACCTTATCAAGAGCACCTTTCAGAACCCGAGAAAACCCCAAACGACACTTGGGAGGAATAGACTTCACAGTGCGAAACCCCTTAGAAAACAAACTATCAAGAAAAGCCACATCAAAACCACTGCTATGATCTCGCAACAAACCATCCACATGTCCAATATGAGTAGGAGAAGAGGGAGGGATAGCTTGGCGAAATTATGAAGCACAAAACAAACAACACCATCTCCCTCATCCGGGGGTGACACGTCCTCACCCGAAACATGACGGCACTTAGAACAAAGCGTATGAGTTTTATAGCAAACCCCACATAACCAAATCCCCATACGCGAAAAAGTTACTTCCGCCTTAGTGTAGATAGCATATTATTATTACTATTATTATTATTATTATTATAATATATTATAATAATCATATAATTAATGCAGGATGTACAGGTTTTTTAGTATTATTATTAGTATTAATATTATTATTTATTGCCAAATAACAAAAAAAAAAAAAAAAAAAAACAGTTTAAGGCGCGCAGGTACTTTTAGCACTAGTTAACCGGTGCGAAATTCCCCTTTTAGCATCGGTTAAGCGGTGCGAAATCCCTTAATTACCAACGGTTTTGAACCGGTGCAAATCTCTTGGTTTTTTGCATCCCTCAAATCTGGAGCGGTTCAAAACCGGTGCTAAATGGGAGTTTTGAACCGGTGCCGATTATCTTTTTTCGCTTAGTGCGATCAACCCATATGTATAAAACTAAGTAAATGTTTGAATTAAGTATAAGCTAGGCTAATACTAAAAAAAAACAAGAAAGACTTTAGGAGAGACTTTCAATTGTATCATATAACAAACAGTTTAACAAGACTCGGTGAAACTGGATGAGCTAAAAGGTCACATGAATGGAATAAATTGGGAATAATTCTGCAATTGAAACCATCATGTGTGCTATGATATGGAGTCGTCACTCAACTTACATGCTTAGAGCATGAGAAGTATAATATACCAATCAATTTAAATCTAAGTAATGGATCGTTAAATTATGATCAAGAACATCTATAGTACTTGGATAAGTAGAAGGGATGACTTCTTGACGTATAGAAACAAATGTAATTTGAAAATTGATGATGCAAGCACATCCTTAGCAAGGATTAGATCCTTAATAAGAAAGCCGTTTATAAGCACGAGCTAGAACGCATCGTGGCTTGAGAATGGTAACAGGGACGCGCATCCATGTGTAATGTGCGGAAATTTAAGGTAAATTTCCATAATCACAAGTGATTAGGGTCTCCCAAATCATTGTGAGCAAAGCACCATCAGAAAGTCTACTGAAATATATGTTGAGAATATTGTTGCCAGGAAGGCAATAATAAGAAAGTGTTCAATGGAAAGTTCGTTGTCGAACGTTGATGATTGTAGGTTGTCAAGATTAAGTCATGAAAATGAGTGGGAGCCATCACTTGGACAATAAATCCTAAATCACATATGATCCATAACACTCTCAAAATTTTATCATCTTAGTATGAAAGTGTTTGATAATGAAGATGCTAAGATTTGTAATGTAATAATAACTAAACCTATGCAATAAGTTAATGACAACATTCACCAGAATTGAATGAAAGAAATCAGGCATATTAAATATGGGTGTGATTTTTATAAATGTTTTGTGAATAGTGTTACTCTTGAAACATTTGGGGAAATCCATTTATCATAAGATGAAACGTTGAAAAAATTCATGGTGGAATAAAATTTTACTAATAAAATTCCACGAACTATTTAATTGTGGTTTAGAATTAAACAATAGGGAACATGTCTTTTTTGTTTACCAGGCCTCTCGAAGAGCGAGACTGTAAAAATACATGGTCGTGCTCTGACAAGCGCACTTTAGGGCGCGCTTTAGAGCATATATTAGGATGATTTTGGATGTATTTGGGGCCGTTTTGGCCGATTATTACCTTGTTATGCTTATGTCCCCTATATTACGTGCTTCACGGGTTTTCGGTTTGTTTTTGTGTGTTTTCAGGTAATATCAACCGAGTTTAGTCGGATCCCGAGCCCTTGATGCGTAACCGAGCTAGCCTTGACCAAAGTCCGAGGAGTTAAGGAAGTTCAAGTGCCGTGCATTGATTACATAGCACAGGCAGCACGGCCGTGTTACCATAGGCACACCCGTGCTGGCCTATGAGCAAGCAGCCCCAGGCAAGGCAGCATGACCGTGCAAGCCAATAGCACGGCCTTGTCAGTATCCTTGCACCAGCACGGCCATGCAGGACATTGGCACGGCCGTGCCAGATGTTGCCCGTGCCCGTGTCAGCTTCAGTATGAGCACCGTGCTAGAGCATATTCAGCACGACCGTGTCATTTTTAGCACGGCCTTGCCAGGCAGCTGCACGGCCGTGCCAAATTGAAGAAGAAATCCGGTTTAGCTACTGACAAGCTAGCACGGCTATCAAAGTTCTAAACTTTTCCATTGATTTGCATCAATACAATTGGTATTATTCATTCTTGTTTATTAATCTAGCTTTATTATTCCTTAATCAGAATTTATGTTTAGATCTATGATGTTTATGGAATCTATTATTGCTGTGATTATGAATATAAGTGAGTAGTTTCCTAGCTAGGGTTTCGAGATGAAACCCGGCCTAGGTAATCTATGTATTTGAGGATTGGTTTTGATAAACAGATTGTGATTAAACTGATTATATGCGATTGCATGTTAATTCATTATAATAGCAGTAGCTAACCTAGAGTCTTGAATTTGATTGCATGATATTCTTGGTTTGAACAAGAGATTGTGAATGGAGTATTTCATTATTGAATGTGGTTTGATTATGTATCGAGTAATGTTAAGTGCATGAGAAATCCAAGCTTAGTATTGCCCGTTGTCTTCCTATCGCACGATATTGATCAGACATATAGTCTTTGCATATCCCGTTTGTCTCTATGATTCCTTGTTGCGTAGTTACCGATGGTTTGGTGAATTCCCGTTCTCCCTAGTGTCTTAGTTTATTTTGTTTATCTCATCTTATTAGTAGTATTTTAGAACACCATTTTCCATTGATTTCAAACTAGCTTAGGTTTAAGATTGATTTGCAATTACTCTCGTTCCTCGTGGACCGAACCTTTATTTGCCATTGTACTTGGTTATAGGGTGTTCGTATAAGTATTGTTTGATTGAGAGTTAGATTGTAGCGACCAATTTAACCCTTGTCATGCTCAGATGGATTTTGAAAATCATTTGTTTATTGACAGTCGAACTCGGGAATCGAGAAACACTTCTGGACGTAATAAGGATGACAAAGAATCATACCTTATAGTTATTGAAGAGACATTAAGTGACATAGGAAATGAGCTATACACTAATTGCACACTAGTTCGGAAGGACAAGTGGGAGATTGAAAAGAATGATGTCCTTCCAACAAGTGTATTATTCCGATAGAGGGTTCATAATTATTAGAAAGCTAATTCTTCAGTGAGGTCAAGTGATCGGAATGCCTAGGTGGAGGCCGCTTCCAATCAGTAATATTAATGTGTAATTATTATTACAACTTAATATTGACTGAACCCTTCGGGTCACACCCAATCGAGTAACCGATCCGAGGCAACGAATCAATCCGAAGGATTAGATGAGTCGTTAGAGTATTACAAACAAAAACGTCGGATATCGAGCTTAGAGCGTCGAAACCGAGCGTCGTAAGTCGAGTCGAATTGGAATTCGACGAGACGAGAAAAATCAACAAGCGACAAGTACGAGCTAAGCCGTAGCCTCACATTGGCCAAGCCATGCCAGTTCTAGGCTAGCCTAGGCCATGCACCATGCCGAGCTTGCTAGCAGCGCATGCATGCTAGCTGGTGTGGCATGGGCCAGCATCGCTGGCGCGCTAGGAATGCTAGCATGCTAGTGCCTCGCACATAGCAGCACTACCGCAAGCATGGCAAGGCAAGCAGCACGTAAGTGCTTGCTGGGCCTTGCTACCACAAGCATGCAACGCATAGCACTCGCACAGCAGCTCGCTATGTCTGCTTGTGCTATGGGTTGTGCATGCGTGCTTGCTAGCGAGCAGCACCAAGCAGCAGCATGCAAGCTGGTTGGGCTATGCGTGCTAGCGTAGCAGCACCTAGCACCACGCCACTTGCATAACAGCAACACCCACAGCAAATAGGCAGCAATAGCTAGCATGTGCGTGAGCAGGCTGGCCAGCAGCCTAACCTTGGTTCCAGGCGCCAACTAGTAGCCTTTGCAGCCAAGGCAGGCTGCCTGCCAGCTAAATGGCTTGGTGATGCCGGTTTTGTGTGGGGACCGATTTCACGGGCTTGCTTGGTGAGCAAGGGGATTTGGTCCCCCCCCCCCCCCTGAATGGTCTTCACCTACTCTTGTCCTCCATGTGACACTTGGAGCTTTTTGATTGCCTTACATTTTTATTTTGTTTTTGATTAAAATAAAATTGAGGAAAATGTAAATCTCCCACATTGATGGGAGAAGGGAGATTAAGTCTCCATTCCCTATAAATACCCAAGTTTTGGGTTTAGGAAAAATCACTTGAGTTGAACTCAATAAGGCATCTCCCTATAGGTGAGAAAACCTTTAAGTTCGTAATACTCTAGTCTTTTCTTGGTCTAACCCCGACTAACCTTCAGGGTAGAGGCCGTTCGGGTCAGGTCTCGAGGGTGAACTCTGTCAGAGGTTCTCGCCCTTGCGGAGCTAAGGCTTTGAAGTTCGAGCTCTATAGGAGCGAAGCACACGTCGAGGGTAAGAATGTCATTTCTCTTTCTCTTTAATTTGTTGTTTAAATATGTGATTGCATGCTTAGTTACTTAAATTAGTGGGCGGGTTTCTCTTCTGCGTAGTGTTGGACGCTACGAAACCCAACATTATGGAGTACCTGGAGTTTGATCGGAAGAACGAGACGGACTCTTAGCAACAACCATGTGTGTAACAAAATCCCGAAGTAAAAATGAAGGATATTTTTCTCGGAAACCACAACCCATCTCATCATTATTAGGCGAACCATGGCTGGAATTGTGTGACTGTATGGGCTCGGACACAGGTAATTTGGCACTGCGATCTGGTCATTGTGTTGCAGCTAACCAGTAGCAATCTCATCATGCTGATGTGCGGTCTGTTTGGCAGGGGCAGGTTGCGACAGGGCAGTAGTAACAACCTCATCACGCTGTTGTGCTGTGAACTGCTATCGTGCGGTCTCCGTATCTACTTGTGGTGAAGACATATCATTTCCTTCCCCATTAATTATTTCATGCTCAACTTCAGCATTATAAGCAACCAAATCATCATCACTCACAATAAAATCTGAAAAATCAACATGAACATTATCCCCCGTCTCACAAAGATTCGGATCAACATTAGCATCGTCCGGACTACAAAAAGGGAACACATCTTCCACAAATTTCACATCACCAGAGACAAAAAATTCCTTTGTTTCAAGATCAAATAGCTTCCACCCCTTTTACCGAATAGATACCCCATAAAGACACATAACGACTCCTACTAGCAAACTCATCCCCCCTCGTCTTCTGATTGTGTGCGAAACACAAACAACCAAAAGTACGGATAGCACCAAAAGAAGGAGGTTTATTAAAGAGAATTTCAAACGGTGTTTTATTTTGAAGAAGAGGAGTAGGAGTTCGGTTAATCAAATCAGCTGTAGCTAAAACACACTCCCCCAAAAATAAATTGGTAGTCGTGCTTGAAATCTCAAGGCTCTCCCAACATTAAGAATGTGTTTGTGTTTTCTCTTTACTCTCCCATTTTGTTGAGGGGTTCCAACACACAAGGTTTGAAAAAGAATTCCAGTGGCAACAAAGTAATCATGCAAACAATTAAATTCGGTTCCATAATCACTTTGCACAATTTTAATTGTTTGATTAAATTTTCTATCAACCATAGCAACAAACGCCATAAACATCCGAAAAACTTCAGTTTTATAAAGCATCAAATGAATCCAAACAGCTCGAGAATAATCATCAACAATAGTCAAAAATTAACGAGCCCCACACGATGAAACATGTCGATATGGACCCCATAAATCACAATGAATTTTTTCAAAAATTCTAGAAGCTTTATTGTCACATAGAGGAAATTTGTCTCTAGGATGTTGAGCACGAAAAAAAATTTCACATCCTTTTGCTAAACTACTTTTATTATTGCTAATATGAGGAAGCAACTTAACTACTTTTTCCGAAGGATGTCCCATTCTTCTATGCCAAAGATCCAAATCAGATGATGCTTCGATCATAGACACACGTTGCACCACATCCGGTTTGGTAAAATAGTAGAGTTCGTCGCGCCTAAGTCCCGTTCAAATCAGCTCCTTCATTGGGTTCTGTATGGCACACATATGTGAGTTAAATTGTACAACAACTCTTAATTGATCACTGAGTTTAGAAACAGAAATTAAATTGCAATTCAATTTTGGGACATAAAGAACGCCAGAGATAGTAATTTTACCGGACAAGAAAACCGAGCCGGCCAAAGTTGCGAGTTCTTTTGCACCTTTGGGCAAGCCAACAAGACATTCAATGGCGTAAGTGTCAAAAAGCCAAGATTTATTTCTGGTTACATGGTGAGTAGCTCCGGTATCGATAATCCAACAAGTATAATCAAAGTTACAATTTAGTCGATTTTCGGGAACTCTTGTATTACCCATAAGACCGGCCAAAGCCTCCCTACATGGAGATTGATGGTCGGGTTTTTCTGGTGGCGGCGGTGGTGATGTATCATCGCCGGCCATGGATGTTTATTGAGGAGAAAAAAAAAATTAACCTGCTCTTGATACAATGATAAATTAGATAGAAAATAGAATTGAATGGCTTGAATTTTTCATTTATCTAATGTCAAATATATAATAGTTACACCTCTTAACAATAGAATAAAAAAATATGCTAGAATCCTAAGAAGTTAACTAAAATACAATAGATAATATTTGCCAAAAGATATCCTCACAAAAATATATTATACGACATCTTGAGAAGGAATGCTACTATAAGCAAAAGCAAAAGTAAGCCCTTAAACTTTGGAAAAGCCCAAATAAATGTTGGAAGTGCTACAAGTATGATAACAGTTGAAATTATCTGATTATCTGTCGTTATTACCTTGTCAACCTTCATAAGCTTCAACTGCGGTTGTTTCTTGACTGTATATAACATTAACACGTTGCCGAATCCAGTCATCATACTAAGGAGCCCAGTTAGGATATAAAATCCTCCCCAAAAAAGGCTATATTCTGCATACCCTTTCACATTCATTCCCATAATGAGGGTAATAGCAGAAGCTATTCCAAAACTAAGCGCCATACTGTTGTAGGAAACAAAATCTAAGAACTTCTTACACAATATCAGCTTTGGCAAGCCAGTCTTTTCGTCATAACCCCCAGGAGGGCTGAATGTCGCAGCAAAAGTAACAGTAATGATGAGTGTTGCTACCACACAAAGAATGTTGGCTCTATCCATGTTGGTTGACTCCTTGAACGATGGACTTTTGTTCTCAGTTACATATAATTTTGCTGCCTCCATTTCCATCAATTTTTCTTTGTCCTTTGGGTTATATCGTCTTTCTCTCGAATACATATTTCTGTGAGTACTATTATTTAACATCATTTCCATAATATGGATCTGGAAGGATGAAACAGAATATGTTAACTATATTGTCAAATATTAATTTCATAACGTCTTGCTAGAGACCATTTATAGTATATATGTGGACTAATAGAATCTATAATATATTTAAATGCATAGGGACAATATGCTAACACCATGCGTCATCCTTTTTTCAATATGATTTAAGGCTTGTTCTTTTCACTTTATTTTCACTTATTTCACGTGTAATAAGTTCATATAAGTTAAATTCTGAAAAAATAAGTTTTGATAAAGGTTATCCAAGTATAAATCACAATTAAAATAAGTTTTAATAAGGTCTAATAAGTTTAGATAAGATAAAATAAATGTCACATGTGCGTTATGTGTCATCACCCTTCTCTCACCACATTGAATTGTAGTAATATTTAGTCTCTTTCATTGACATAACTTTAATTCTTTACAATAATGTTCGTTTAATTTACTTAAAAAACTCTTCATCATATATAACCTACTATTTAACTTTCTCCTGAAAAATTACACAATAATCTACAATCTAATTTGGTAGAAATTGATCACTGTAATGGTTATAAATGGCGGGTAAGATTTTAACCAACAATTGACACGTGTTTTTTTTTATTCATCTCTAGTATATAGTTATACATTTGATATATCTAATGTATATTTATGCAATATAATATAAATTATTAAATTTTCATTCACTAATTTATATTGTTCAACATTAACCCTTTTAAATTAATTTTAATCAAAGTTATAAATTTTTAATGACCTAGGGCATCGCCCCGGCTAATATCTAGTTTCACAATTTTTTGCAACTTTGGAGTCGACACTAGGGGTGTTCAGATCCGGGTACCTAGATCTTTAGGTAGTTGATAAGTCGGCCCGTGTCCCATCCCGGATAATTCGGGTACTAAGTATTTGGGTACCTGAATTATCCGAAACTCATCTAATCCTTCGGTTTGATTCGTTGCCTCGGATCGGTTACTCGATTGGGTGTGACCCGAAGGGTTCAGTCAAGATTAAGTTGTAATAATAATTACACATTAATATTACTGATCGGAAGCGGCCTCCACCTAGGAATTCCGATCACTTGACCTCATTGATGAATTAGCTTTCTAATAATTCTGAACCCTCTATCGGAATAATACACTTGTTGGAAGGACATCATTCTTTTCAATCTCCCACTTGTCCTTCCGGACAAGTGTGCAATTAGTGTATAGCCCATTTCTTATGTCACTTAATGTCTCTTCATGAACTATAAGGTATGATTCTTCGTCATCCTTATTACGTCCAGAAGTGTTTCTCGATTCCCGAGTTCGACTGTCAATAAGCAGATGATTTCCAAAATCCATCTGAGCACGACCATGCATTTTCACATTCTCGCTCTTCGAGAGGCCTGGTAAACAACAAAGACATTTTCCCTATTGTTAATAGGGGGACATTCCCAGTCTTGCATTGTTAGCTTCCCTTACTAAGAGGACCTAGCCGCCCGAGTGTTGTAGTTATAATCCCCATTTACGGCAGACGTTTGACAACATAAAAACGGACTAGTACTCAAACAAGAGAACTTACAATACTCATGGTCGAGGAAAAAGGTTCCGATAGCTATAATGAGAAATATACTTATGACGATTTTAAATCTCTTAAAGTATTCTCGTAGGTCGATCCGGTATAGTTCTAAACCAATACCTGTGCAAATGATTTATGATAATCATGTCCTCGTAGCACAAGGAATGGTGCTATAAATCATACTACACACTAATCTCAAATGGACATTAATCGTCCATCATTTAAATGACCTTGATTAGGGATAATTTTCGATTGAAATATTCAATGTTCACTTAACAGGTGTTTCTTTATCCAAGACATTGTCTTGATACCCTGTTTTGAATATTCTCAGAAATCGAGTGGACTCATTATTTAATTCTAAACCACAATTAAATGGTTCGTAGAATTTTATTAGTAAAATTTTATTCCACTATGAAACTTTTCAACGTTTCATCTTATGATAAATGGTTTTCCCCAAATGTTTCAAGAGTAACATTATTCACAAAACATTTATAGAAATCATACCCATATTTAATATGCTTGATTTCTTCCATGCAATTCTGGTGAATGTTGTCGTTCACTTATTGCATAGGTTTAGTTATTATTATTTTACAAATCTTAGCATCTTCATCATTGAACACTTTCATACTAAGATGATAAAATTTTGAGAGTGTTATGGATCATATGTGATTTAGGATTTATTGTCCAAGTGATGGCTCCCACTCATTTTCATGACCTGAGATCTTGACAACCTACAATCATCAACGTTCGACAACGAAATTTCCATTGAACACTTTCTTATTATTGCCTTCCAGGCAACAATATTCTCAACATATATTTCAGTAGACTTTCTGATGGTGCTTTGCTCACAATGATTTGGGAGACCCTAATCACTTGTGATTATGGAAATTTACCTTTTCCGCACATTACATATGGATGCGCGTCCGTGTTACCATTCTCAAGCCATGATGCATTCTAGCTCGTGCTTATAAACGACTTTCTTATTAAGGATCTAATCCTTGCTAAGGATGTGCTTGCATCATCAATTTTCATATTAAATTTGTTTCCATACGTCAAGAAGTCATCCCTTGTACTTATCCAAGTACTATAGATGTTCTTGATCATAATTTAACGATCCATTACTTAGATTTAAATTGATTGGTATTTGATACTTCTCATGCTCTAAGCATGTAAGTTGAGTGACAACTCCATATCATAGCACACATGATGGTTTCAATTGCAGAATTATTCCCAATTTATTCCATTCATGTGACCTTTTAGCTCATCCAGTTTCACCGAGTCTTGTTAAACTGTTTGTTATATGATACTGTTAAAAGTCTCTCCTAAAGTCTTTATTGTTTGATTTAGTATTAGCCTAGCTTATACTTAATTCAAAAATTTACTTTGTTTTAAACATAAGGGTTGATCGCACTAGGCGAAAAAAGGTAATCCGCACCGGTTCAAAACCCCCATTTAGCACCGGTTTTGAACCGCTCCAGATTTGAGAGATGCCAAAAACCAAGAGATTTCGCACCGGTTCAAAACCGTTGGTAATTAAGGGATTTTGCACCGGTTAACTAGTGCTAGAAGTACCTGCGCGCCTTTTTTTTTTTACATATAATTCGCACCGGTTAACCGGTGCCTTTAACTGTTTTTTTTTTTTTTTTTTTTTTGTTATTTGGCATTAAATAATAATATTAATACTAATAATAAAACTAAAAAACCTGTACATCCTGCATTAACTATACGATTATTATAATATATTATAATAATAATAATAATAATAATAATAATAATAATAATAATATGTTATCTACACTGAGGTGGAAGTAACTTTTTCGCATATGGGGATTTGGTTATGTGGGGTTTGCTATAAAACGCATACGCTTCGTTCTAAGTGCCGTCATGTTTCGGGTGAGGACGTGTCACCCCTGGATGAAGGAGATGGTGTTGTTCGTTTTGTGCTTCATAATTTCGCCAAGCCTATCCTCCCACTTTTCCTGCTCGTATTGGAAATGTGGATGGTTTGTTGCGAGATCATAGCAGTGGTTTTGATGTGGCTCTTCTTGATAGTTTTTTTTCTAAGGGGTTTCGCACTGTGAAGTCTATTCCTCCCAAGTGTCGTTTGGGGTTTTCTCAGGTTCTGAAAGGTGCTCTTGATAAGGTGGTCTCTAAGCCTGATGACATTTCTAATTAGGTCTCTTTGTTAATGTTACCTCTTTGCACCCTCAAAACCTTTCGCCTGCGGAGTAATCGTGCGTCTCGTTCTTGAGTGAGACGTTGGCACCAGGAAGAGCGTATTTCTAGTGCTATTTGTTCTTGGAGTGCGCTCGGTGGTAGTTTGTAGCTTGTGAGGGAAAATCTGGCAGAGGATTCTCCTACTTTGATGGTCGTTGATGATGAGGACCTTGATTTGGAAGAGCGTAATATCAAGCAGTGTCGTAGGAAGATATGTGATGGTCATTACACCACTCCAGTTCGGGTTCTTTCTTCTTCAGGCGTAGCTCCCTATAATGACGCCACTCTCACGAATTTACAGTCTAAACACCCTACTTCTCCAGCTCCATCCTTGCCTGATATACCTGTTGATGGCCTTCATCTCGTAACTACTTCTGCTGTAGTTTTGGATCGGATTAAGAGTTTTCCGCGTAGCACATCTTGTGGTAGTTTTGGATCGGATTAAGAGTTTTCCGCGTAACTACTTCTGTAAATCGGTTGATTGAGGATCGTGGTTCCGATGTTGGTATTTCTATGTTGTTGGTGGATTTTCAAAATGCCTTCAATCTAGTTGATCGTGCGGTCATGTTACGTGAAGTTCGTCGTCGTTGTCCAGGCCTTTCGCGATGGTTTGAATTCTGCTACTCTAATCCAACTAGGTTGTATTACGAGGACCATACTTTATGGTCATCTCAAGGGGTACAGCGGGGTGATCCCCTTGGTCCTCTGCTTTTTGCTTTGGTTTTACACCCCCTGGTGTGTAAAATCAGAGACACTTTTGATGTATGTCTTCAGGCTTGGTATTTGGATGACGACACTATTATTGGTGACACGTTGGTGGTGGGGAAGGTTCTGCAATTGATTATGGAGGAAGGAACTCGTTTTGGGTTACATCTTAACGTGGAAAAGACTGAAGTTTTTTGGCCTACAGAAGACCCTCGAAGCAGACTTGTGGGTGTCTTTCCACCTAATATTGCTCGACCCTTGCGTGGTGTTAAGCTGCTTGGTGGTCTCGCTAGTTCCGATTCCGGGTTTGGGGGTGAGTTGGTGATGCAGAAGGTGACAAAGACCATTGCGCTTATGGATAGGGTTACTAAGCTTGATGATCCTCAGTCCGAGCTGTTGTTGCTTAGGTCTTGTACCGGAGTTTCTAAACTCTACTTTGCTTTGCGTACTTGTCCACCTAGTACTTTTGAGGTGGCTCAGCGCACATTCGATTAGGCTCTTCGATCTTCTTTGGAGCGTATCGTTGTTGCTGCAGGGCCTGGGTTTAGCGATTGGCAGTGGCGGCTTGCCACCTTCCCTTTTGCGCATGGTGTTTATTCCGCAGGTGATGTTCGTCATTATGCTTTTCTTCCTTCGCGGTTACAGTCTGCTGGGTTGCAGACGAAGCTTCTACGGCATGCTGGTGTTGTTGGCCTTGGTCGAGCTTTTAAGGATGCATTGAGCCTGTTCAATAGAACGGTGGAGTCTGACATTTTGAGTAATCCTAGTGAGGTCGCTGCCCCTAAACTCATGAAGAAATTGGCAGATATATATTTTACAATGGTTACCGTTTCTGCAGAATCCACCTTCTCTTTATCTCCTCGTTAATCAGCATTGTGGAAATCGCAGCAGGGAGATCACACCTCTGCTCGGCTTTGGGCGGTTTCTATTTCTGGGTTGGGTCAGACGATGAACGCAAAGGCTTACCGATGTGTGCTGTGTTACCGCTTGGGTGTTCCGTTGTTCTCTACCTCTACGCCGTGCTCTGCTTGTTCAAGGGTTTTTACTTGGGATTGTTTCGGTGATCACGCGGTATCGTGTGTTGGTATAGTGGGTGTTAAACATTGCCATAATGTTGTGCGGGATACCCTTCTTGATGTTGGTTATCGATCTGGGATTTCAGCTAGATAGGAGGTCAACATTGGGTTGTCTGGAGGGAACGACGTGGCCCCCAGACCTGCAGATGTGTTACTTTATTCTTGGGATCGTGGTCGCGATGTCTGTGTTGACTTGACAGGGTCTTCTCCTTTGACACAGTCTGGGTTATCTGGCTTTGTTCTTGGACGGGTTGTGGCTGATGCAGCTCGTCAGAAGCGGGTTAAGTACGAATCCAGTTGTTGGGCAATTGGATAAGGCTTCCTTCCTTTCTCTTTCTCTACATTTGGGGAATTAGAAAAGGAGGCGGTTGCTTTGTTGAAGCGGATCCAGAAGTACTCGAAGACTCAAGACATTGGAGCACGTGTTGTTGCTAATATCTTCACTAGAATAGGATTTGTTATAGCCAGAGGAGTCGGGCCCCAGATTGTATCTCGGCTTCCCACTAATTTTTTTTTAGGTTGTATGACTTTGTCTTTTTTGAGATAATAATAATAATAATAATAATAATAATAATAATAATAATAATAATAATAATAATAATAATAATAATAATAATAATAATAATAATAATAATAATTTCTATATTGAAATAATAACAACAATACATAGATATTAATTAATAATCCCAAATGGAAAACAATGAAGTGTCATATTTACAATTCCTCAAAAAAAAAAAACAAAGTGTCATATTTACAATTCCTCAAAAAAAAAAAACAAAGTGTCATATTTACAAATAATACAAATTAATAATGTAGTTAAAAAGTTAACAAAATACAAATTCTAATAGAAATGACATTTACAAATTAAAGGTGATGAAAGACGCCAACATGTCTCGAACATCATGTAGTTCCTTGCTTGTCAACGGACCTCCCTTTTTTACCTTGCAAAACTTGGAATAAGAAAATATTTGGTTAGAAATAATTACTTAGGTAATGCATGTAAAAATACATTTACAAGTTCACTTAGGCAAAAATTTATTACTTAGGCCTTTATGAATACTACTTCGACTATTTTCTACATTTCTTATCAAATGAACTCATTCTTTCCCATAACATGTCAATAGTACTTAGTTATAGGCGGCTAAGGCCTGAAATCACATGAAAAGAACAATTCAAGGGTTTTAGGATGCATTTTGATCCAAAATGGCCCAAATAAGGCCTATATGACTACTAGGATGCCTATTTTCTACATTTCTTATCAAATGAACTCATTCTTTCTCATAACATGTCAATATTACTTAGTTATAGGCGGATAACGCTTGAAATCACATGAAAAGAGAAATTCAAGGGTTTTAGGACGCATTTTGATCCAGAATGGTCCAAATAAGGCATATATGACTACTTGGATGCCTATTTTCTACATATCTTATCATATGAACTCATTCTTTCTCATAACATGTCAATATTACTTAGTTATAGGCAGCTAAGGCTTGAAATCACATGAAAAGTGCAATTTAAGGGTTTTAAGACGCATTTTCATCCAAAATGGCCCAAATAAGGCCTATATGACTACTAATATGCCTATTTTCTACATTTCTTATCCAAGGAACTCATTCTTTCTCATAACATGTCAATATTACTTAGTTATAGGCGGATAAGGCTTGAAATCACATAAAAAGAGTATTTTAACAGTTTTAGGACGCATTTTGATCCAAAATGGCCTAAATAAGGCCTATATGACTAATAGGATGCCTATTTTCTACATTTCTTATCAAATGAACTCATTCTTGCTCATAACATGTCAATATTACTTACTTATAGGCGGCTAAGGCTTGAAATCAAATGAAAAGAGCAATTCAAGGGTTTTAGGACGCATTTTGATCCAAAAATGGCCCAAATAAGGCATATATGACTACTATGATGCCTATTTTCTACATTTCTTATCAAATAAACTCATTCTTTCTCATAACATGTCAATATTACTTAGTTATTGGCGGCTAAGGCTTGAAATCACATGAAAATAGTATTTTAACGGTTTTAGGACGCATTTTGATCTAAAAGGGCCCAAATAAGGCCTATATGACTACTAGATGCCTATTTCCTACATTTCTTATCAAATCAACTCATTCTTTCTCATAATATGTCAATATTACTTAGTTATAGGCGTACAAGACTTGAAATCACATGAAAAGAGAAATTCAAGGGTTTTAGGACGCATTTCCATCCAAAATGGCCCAAATAAGGCCTATATGACTACTAGGATGCCTATTTCCTACATTTTTTTTATCAAATCAACTAATTCTTTCTCATAACATGTCAATATTACTTAGTTATAGGCGGCTAAGGCTTGAAATCACATGAAAAGAGCAGTTCAAGGGTTTTAGGACGCATTTTCATCCAAAATGGCCAAAATAAGGCCTACATGACTACTAGGATGCCTATTTCCTACATTTTTTGTTAAATCACATGAAAAGAGCAAATTAACTAAGTTAATGGCATACCTTATCAAGTTGTAGTGTTTTTGTACAACGACTCACTGTGTCAAACTTGAATCTCATCACGTGTAGGCTACAATCAACTCTGTTATCTTATTTGCGCACTAGCATAGGAACAAAGTACATGAATCAAACTTGCATAGCGAATTAGCAACATTTTACGCATTGTTTATTACGAAAATCACAATATCATGTGGCATTATCATCGGTGATTTCCATGTGGGACCTTAAGGAGCTCGACAATTTATCTTCTTCATAACACTACAGAAAAGTAAGTTCAAATTTGATTAGTATGACTAATAAATGAGTGAGGTAATGATAATCAACACTAGGTAGCTTTATTTTTTTTATGCAGTATGGACTTCACGAGGAGCTTTTTTGGATGAGGCAATCGAGCTGAATCAAAAAGGAAGAGTGTGTTAATGGAAACCCAAATCACCAGCAAGGTCCAATGCAAACTACATAAATTCACAATAGACAAACAAATCAATAATTAGCCATGTACAACATATAATCACTTATACGAACCAAACATATCACAAGGGGCTAAGCATCCACCGACAAACAAACAAAACCGAAAACAAAACAAGAAAAGGCAAAAAAAAAGCCTACAAAACACCACAACACCGAACAAAGCTACACAAATAAGCAAACTGAAACTGCACAGAACACTCAAACATCAACAAAGAAAACAAAAAATAGCAACACAGAAAACAGCAATATAGAAAACAGTAACACAGAAAATAGCAACACAGAAAACAACAGGAAGCCATATCCAATTGCCTAACAACTAGATTCGTACTTGACCCGCTTCCGACGAGCTGCATCAGCCACAACCCGTCCAGGAACAAAGCTAGATAACCCAGACTGTGTCAAAGTAGAAGACCGTGTCAAGTCAACACAGACATTGCGACCATGATCCCAAGAATAAAGTAACACATCTGCAGGTTTGAGGGCCCCGTCGTTCCCTTAAAACAACCCAATGTCGACCTCTTTTCCAGCTGAAATCTCAGATCGATAACAAACATCAACAAGGGTATCCCGCACAACATTATGGCGATGTTTAATACCCACTATACCGACACACGACACCGCGTGATCAACGAAACAATCCCCAGTAAAAACCCTTGAACAAGAAGAGCTCGGCATCGAGGCAGAGAACAACGGAACACCCAAGCGGTAGCACAACACACACCGGTAAGTCTTTGCGTTCATCGTCTGACCCAACCCTGAAATAGGAACTGCCCGAAGCCAAGCAGAGGTGTGATCTCCCTGCTGCGATTTCCATAATGCTAATTGACGAGGAGATAAAGAGAAGGTGGATTCTGCAGAAACGGTAACCTTTGTAAAATAAATATCTGCCAATTTCTTCAAGAGTTTAGGGGTAGCGACCTCACTAGGATTACTCAAAATGTCAGACTACACCGTTCTATTGAATAGGCTCAACGCATCCTCAAAAGCTCGACCAAGGCCAACAACACCAGCATGCTGTAGAAGCTTTGTCTGCAACCCAGCAGACTGTAACCGCGAAGCAAGAAAAGCATGATGACGAACATCACCTGCGGAATAAACACCAAGCCCACCATACGCAAAAGGGAAGGTAGCAAGCCGTTACTGCTAATCGCCAAACCCAGGCCTTGCATCAGCAACGATACACTCCAAAGAAGATCGAAGAGCCTCGTCGAATGTGCGCTGAGCCACCTCAAAAGTACTAGGTGGACAAGTACGCAAAGCAAAGTAGAGTTTAGAAACTCCGGTACAAGCCCGAAGCTACAACAGCTCGCACTGAGGATCATAAAGCTTAGAAACCCTATCCATAAGCGCAATGGTCTTGGTCACCCTTTGCATCACCAACTCACCCCCAAACCCGGAATCGGAACTAGCGGGACCACCAAGCAGCTTAACACCACGCAAGGGTCGAGCAATATTAGGTGGAAAGACACCTACAAGCCTGCTTCGAGGGTCTTCTGTAGGCCAGAAAACTTCAGTCTTTTCCACGTTAAGATGTAACCCAAAACGAGGTCCTTCCTCCATAATCAACTGCAAAACCTTCCCCACCACCAACGTGTCACTAATAACAGTGCCGTCATCTAAATACCCAGCCTGAAGACATACATCAAAGTGTCTCTGATTTTACACACCAAGGGGTGTAAAACTAAAGCAAAAAGCAGAGGACCAAGGGGATCACCCTGTTGTACCCCTTGAGACGACCATAAAGTATGGTCCCCGTAATACAACCTAGCTGGATTAGAGTAGCAGAGTTCAACCCATCGTGAAAGGCCCGGACAACGACGATGAACTTCACGTAACATGAACGCATGATCAACTAGATTGAAGGCATTTTGAAAATCCCCCAACAACATAGAAAGACCAACATCGGAACCACGATCCTCAATCAACCGATTTACAGCATGAAGAACCGCCTCACTTCCCGAAGAAACTCCAACACCAAATTGGAGACCATCAAAGTAACTTCTTAAAGACTGGCCAACCATAACATCACCGACCTTCGAAACCAGACGCCGCCAAATAGTACCCACGACTATAGGACGAATACCACCACCAGGCGTGACAAGAGGTGTGAAAGGAGCACTAGCAATATACTGTCCTAGTTCCATAGGACATCTTCTAGCTAGAAAGAGATTAATCACCCCGGACATAGAGTCAACTAACTCATCTGAGACAGCCGCAGCAGCACCACTCAAGCAATCCATAAGGTGCTGAGCACGTAAATCGTCCTTACCACAATTTGTGCCACGCGGAAAACTCTTAATCCGATCCAAAACTACAGCAGAAGTAGTTACGAGATGAAGGCCATCAACAAGTATATCAGGCAAGGATGGAGCTGGAGAAGTAGGGTGTTTAGACTGTAAATCCGCGAGAGTGGCGTCATTATAAGGAGTTACGCCTAAAGAAGAAAGAACCCGTACTACGGCGGTGTAATGACCATCACATATCTTCCTACGACACTGCTTGATATTACGCTCTTCCAAATCAAGGTCCTCATCATCAACGACCATCAAAGTAGGAGAATCCTCTGCCAAAGTTTCCCTCGCAAGCTGTAAACTACCACCGGGCGCACTCCAAGAACAAATAGCACTGGAAATACGCTCTTCCTAATGCCGACGTCTCACTGAAGAACGAGACTCACGATTACTCCGCGGGCGAAAGGTTTTGAACGTGCAAAGAGGTAACATTAACAAAGAGACCCAATTAGAAATGTCATCAGGCTTAGAGACCACCTTATCAAGAGCACCTTTCAGAACCCGAGAAAACCCCAAACGACACTTGGGAGGAATAGACTTCACAGTGCGAAACCCCTTAGAAAACAAACTATCAAGAAGAGCCACATCAAAACCACTGCTATGATCTCGCAACAAACCATCCACATGTCCAATATGAGTAGGAGAAGAGGGAGGGATAGCTTGGCGAAATTATGAAGCACAAAACAAACAACACCATCTCCCTCATCCGGGGGTGACACGTCCTCACCCGAAACATGACGGCACTTAGAAAAAAGCGTATGCGTTTTATAGCAAACCCCACATAACCAAATCCCCATACGCGAAAAAGTTACTTCCGCCTCAGTGTAGATAGCATATTATTATTACTATTATTATTATTATTATTATTATTATTATTATTATAATATATTATAATAATCATATAATTAATGCAGGATGTACAGGTTTTTTAGTATTATTATTAGTATTAATATTATTATTTATTGCCAAATAACAAAAAAAAAAAAAAAAAAACAGTTTAAGGCGCGCAGGTACTTTTAGCACTAGTTAACCGGTGCGAAATTCCCCTTTTAGCATCGGTTAAGCGGTGCGAAATCCCTTAATTACCAACGGTTTTGAACCGGTGCAAATCTCTTGGTTTTTTGCATCCCTCAAATCTGGAGCGGTTCAAAACCGGTGCTAAATGGGAGTTTTGAACCGGTGCCGATTATCTTTTTTCGCTTAGTGCAATCAACCCATATGTATAAAACTAAGTAAATGTTTGAATTAAGTATAAGCTAGGCTAATACTAAATCAAACAAGAAAGACTTTAGGAGAGACTTTCAATTGTATCATATAACAAACAGTTTAACAAGACTCGGTGAAACTGGATGAGCTAAAAGGTCACATGAATGGAATAAATTGGGAATAATTCTGCAATTGAAACCATCATGTGTGCTATGATATGGAGTCATCACTCAACTTACATGCTTAGAGCATGAGAAGTATAATATACCAATCAATTTAAATCTAAGTAATGGATCGTTAAATTATGATCAAGAACATCTATAGTACTTGGATAAGTAGAAGGGATGACTTCTTGACGTATAGAAACAAATGTAATTTGAAAATTGATGATGCAAGCACATCCTTAGCAAGGATTAGATCCTTAATAAGAAAGCCGTTTATAAGCACGAGCTAGAACGCATCGTGGCTTGAGAATGGTAACAGGGACGCGCATCCATGTGTAATGTGCGGAAATTTAAGGTAAATTTCCATAATCACAAGTGATTAGGGTCTCCCAAATCATTGTGAGCAAAGCACCATCAGAAAGTCTACTGAAATATATGTTGAGAATATTGTTGCCAGGAAGGCAATAATAAGAAAGTGTTCAATGGAAAGTTCGTTGTCGAACGTTGATGATTGTAGGTTGTCAAGATTAAGTCATGAAAATGAGTGGGAGCCATCACTTGGACAATAAATCCTAAATCACATATGATCCATAACACTCTCAAAATTTTATCATCTTAGTATGAAAGTGTTTGATAATGAAGATGCTAAGATTTGTAATGTAATAATAACTAAACCTATGCAATAAGTTAATGACAACATTCACCAGAATTGAATGAAAGAAATCAGGCATATTAAATATGGGTGTGATTTTTATAAATGTTTTGTGAATAGTGTTACTCTTGAAACATTTGGGGAAATCCATTTATCATAAGATGAAACGTTGAAAAAATTCATGGTGGAATAAAATTTTACTAATAAAATTCCACGAACTATTTAATTGTGGTTTAGAATTAAACAATAGGGAACATGTCTTTGTTGTTTACCAGGCCTCTCGAAGAGCGAGACTGTAAAAATACATGGTCGTGCTCTGACAAGCGCACTTTAGGGCGCGCTTTAGAGCATATATTAGGATGATTTTGGATGTATTTGGGGCCGTTTTGGCCGATTATTACCTTGTTATGCTTATGTCCCCTATATTACGTGCTTCACGGGTTTTCGGTTTGTTTTTGTGTGTTTTCAGGTAATATCAACCGAGTTTAGTCGGATCCTAAGCCCTTGATGCGTAACCGAGCTAGCCTTGACCAAAGTCCGAGGAGTTAAGGAAGTTCAAGTGTCGTGCATTGATTACATAGCACAGGCAGCACGGCCGTGTTACCATAGGCACACCCGTGCTGGCCTATGAGCAAGCAACCCCAGGCAAGGCAGCATGGCCGTGCAAGCCAATAGCACGGCCTTGTCAGTATCCATGCACCAGCACGGCCATGCAGGACATTGGCACGGCCGTGCCAGATGTTGCCTGTGCCCGTGTCAGCTTCAGTATGAGCCCCGTGCTAGAGCATATTCAGCACGGCCGTGTCATTTTTAGCACGGCCTTGCCAGGCAGCTGCACGGCCGTGCCAAACTGAAGAAGAAATCCGGTTTAGCTACTGACAAGCTAGCACGGCTGTGCCAAATATAGCACGGCCGTGCTGATCCAGGGTTGACCTTGCACTTGACTTCTCCGAATTAGAAGACGTATATAAGGCCCGACTTTAAGGGGCGTTTTTAGCCAGATTTAGAGATAGTTTTTGAGAGCCTTTGTAGAGAGTTATTGGAGAACGTTCTTAGTATTAGAGATTCATTAGTCTTCTTAAAGATTATTCTAGCGATTTTAGTTTCTTGGATTGATTTGAAGCAAGATTCGTGAAGATTCTTTGTATTATTCATTGACGACGGATATCAAAGTTCTAAACTTTTCCATTGATTTGCATCAATACAATTGGTATTATTCATTCTTGTTTATTAATCTAGCTTTATTATTCCTTAATCAGAATTTATGTTTAGATCTATGATGTTTATGGAATCTATTATTGCTGTGATTATGAATATAAGTGAGTAGTTTCCTAGCTAGGGTTTCGAGATGAAACCCGGCCTAGGTAATCTATGTATTTGAGGATTGGTTTTGATAAACGGATTGTGATTAAACTGATTATATGCGATTGCATGTTAATTCATTATAATAGCAGTAGCTAACCTAGAGTCTTGAATTTGATTGCATGATATTCTTGGTTTGAACAAGAGATTGTGAATGGAGTATTTCATTATTGAATGTGGTTTGATTATGTATCGAGTAATGTTAAGTGCATGAGAAATCCAAGCTTAGTATTGCCCGTTGTCTTCCTATCGCACGATATTGATCAGACATATAGTCTTTGCATATCCCGTTTGTCTCTATGATTCCTTGTTGCGTAGTTACCGATGGTTTGGTGAATTCCCGTTCTCCCTAGTGTCTTAGTTTATTTTGTTTATCTCATCTTATTAGTAGTATTTTAGAACACCATTTTCCATTGATTTCAAACTAGCTTAGGTTTAAGATTGATTTGCAATTACTCTCGTTCCTCGTGGACCGAACCTTTATTTGCCATTGTACTTGGTTATAGGGTGTTCGTATAAGTATTGTTTGATTGAGAGTTAGATTGTAGCGACCGATTTAACCCTTGTCATGCTCAGATGGATTTTGAAAATCATTTGTTTATTGACAGTCGAACTCGGGAATCGAGAAACACTTCTGGACGTAATAAGGATGACAAAGAATCATACCTTATAGTTATTGAAGAGACATTAAGTGACATAGGAAATGAGCTATACACTAATTGCACACTAGTTCGGAAGGACAAGTGGGAGATTGAAAAGAATGATGTCCTTCCAACAAGTGTATTATTCCGATAGAGGGTTCATAATTATTAGAAAGCTAATTCTTCAGTGAGGTCAAGTGATCGGAATGCCTAGGTGGAGGCCGCTTCCAATCAGTAATATTAATGTGTAATTATTATTACAACTTAATCTTGACTGAACCCTTCGGGTCACACCCAATCGAGTAACCGATCCGAGGCAACGAATCAATCCGAAGGATTAGATGAGTCGTTAGAGTATTACAAACAAAAACGTCGGATATCGAGCTTAGAGCGTCGAAACCGAGCGTCGTAAGTCGAGTCGAATTGGAATTCGACGAGACGAGAAAAATCAACAAGCGACAAGTACGAGCTAAGCCGTAGCCTCACATTGGCCAAGCCATGCCAGTTCTAGGCTAGCCTAGGCCATGCACCATGCCGAGCTTGCTAGCAGCGCATGCATGCTAGCTGGTGTGGCATGGGCCAGCATCGCTGGCGCGCTAGGAATGCTAGCATGCTAGTGCCTCGCACATAGCAGCACTACCGCAAGCATGGCAAGGCCAGCAGCACGTAAGTGCTTGCTGGGCCTTGCTACCACAAGCATGCAACGCATAGCACTCGCACAGCAGCTCGCTATGTCTGCTTGTGCTATGGGTTGTGCATGCGTGCTTGCTAGCGAGCAGCACCAAGCAGCAGCATGCAAGCTGGTTGGGCTATGCGTGCTAGCGTAGCAGCACCTAGCACCACGCCACTTGCATAACAGCAACACCCACAGCAAATAGGCAGCAATAGCTAGCATGTGCGTGAGCAGGCTGGCCAGCAGCCCAACCTTGGTTCCAGGCGCCAACTAGTAGCCTTTGCAGCCAAGGCAGGCTGCCTGCCAGCTAAATGGCTTGGTGATGCCGGTTTTGTGTGGGGACCGATTTCACGGGCTTGCTTGGTGAGCAAGGGGATTTGGTCCCCCCCCCCCCTGAATGGTCTTCACCTACTCTTGTCCTCCATGTGACACTTGGAGCTTTTTGATTGCCTTGCATTTTTATTTTGTTTTTGATTAAAATAAAATTGAGGAAAATGTAAATCTCCCACATTGATGGGGGAAGGGAGATTAAGTCTTCATTCCCTATAAATACCCAAGTTTTGGGTTTAGGAAAAATCACTTGAGTTGAACTCAATAAGGCATCTCCCTATAGGTGAGAAAACCTTTAAGTTCGTAATACTCTAGTCTTTTCTTTGTCTAACCCAGACTAACCTTCAGGGTAGAGGCCGTTCGGGTCAGGTCTCGAGGGTGAACTCTGTCAGAGGTTCTCGCGCTTGCGGAGCTAAGGCTTTGAAGTTCGAGCTCTATAGGAGCGAAGCACACGTCGAGGGTAAGAATGTCATTTCTCTTTCTCTTTAATTTGTTGTTTAAATATGTGATTGCATGCTTAGTTACTTAAATTAGTGGGCGGGTTTCTCTTCTGCGTAGTGTTGGACGCTACGAAACCCAACATTATGGAGTACCTGGAGTTTGATCGGAAGAACGAGACGGACTCTTAGCAACAACCATGTGTGTAACAAAATCCCGAAGTAAAAATGAAGGATATTTTTCTCGGAAACCACAACCCATCTCATCATTATTAGGCGAACCATGGCTGGAATTGTGTGACTGTATGGGCTCGGACACAGGTTATTTGGCACTGCGATCTGGTCATTGTGTTGCAGCTAACCAGTAGCAATCTCATCATGCTGATGTGCGGTCTGTTTGGCAGGGGCAGGTTGCGACAGGGCAGTAGTAACAACCTCATCACGCTGTTGTGCTGTGAACTGCTATCGTGCGGTCTCCGTATCTACTTGTGGTGAAGACATATCATTTCCTTCCCCATTAATTATTTCATGCTCAACTTCAGCATTATAAGCAACCAAATCATCATCACTCACAATAAAATCTGAAAAATCAACATGAACATTATCCCCCGTCTCACAAAGATTCGGATCAACATTAGCATCGTCCGGACTACAAAAAGGGAACACATCTTCCACAAATTTCTCATCACCAGAGACAAAAAATTCCTTTGTTTCAAGATCAAATAGCTTCCACCTCTTTTACCGAATAGATACCCCATAAAGACACATAACGACTCCTACTAGCAAACTCATCCCCCCTCGTCTTCTGATTGTGTGCGAAACACAAACAACCAAAAGTACGGATAGCACCAAAAGAAGGAGGTTTATTAAAGAGAATTTCAAACGGTGTTTTATTTTGAAGAAGAGGAGTAGGAGTTCGGTTAATCAAATCAGCTGTAGCTAAAACACACTCCCCCAAAAATAAATTGGTAGTCGTGCTTGAAATCTCAAGGCTCTCCCAACATTAAGAATGTGTTTGTGTTTTCTCTTTACTCTCCCATTTTGTTGAGGGGTTCCAACACACAAGGTTTGAAAAAGAATTCCAGTGGCAACAAAGTAATCATGCAAACAATTAAATTCGGTTCCATAATCACTTTGCACAATTTTAATTGTTTGATTAAATTTTCTATCAACCATAGCAACAAACGCCATAAACATCCGAAAAACTTCAGTTTTATAAAGCATCAAATGAATCCAAACAGCTCGAGAATAATCATCAACAATAGTCAAAAATTAACGAGCCCCACACGATGAAACATGTCGATATGGACCCCATAAATCACAATGAATTTTTTCAAAAATTCTAGAAGCTTTATTGTCACATAGAGGAAATTTGTCTCTAGGATGTTGAGCACGAAAAAAAATTTCACATCCTTTTGCTAAACTACTTTTATTATTGCTAATATGAGGAAGCAACTTAACTACTTTTTCCGAAGGATGTCCCATTCTTCTATGCCAAAGATCCAAATCAGATGATGCTTCGATCATAGACACACGTTGCACCACATCCGGTTTGCTAAAATAGTAGAGTTCGTCGCGCCTAAGTCCCGTTCAAATCAGCTCCTTCATTGGGTTCTGTATGGCACACATATGTGAGTTAAATTGTACAACAACTCTTAATTGATCACTAAGTTTAGAAACAGAAATTAAATTGCAATTCAATTTTGGGACATAAAGAACGCCAGAGATAGTAATTTTACCGGACAAGAAAACCGAGCCGGCCAAAGTTGCGAGTTCTTGTGCACCTTTGGGCAAGCCAACAAGACATTCAATGGCGTAAGTGTCAAAAAGCCAAGATTTATTTCTGGTTACATGGTGAGTAGCTCCGGTATCGATAATCCAACAAGTATAATCAAAGTTACAATTTAGTCGATTTTCGGGAACTCTTGTATTACCCATAAGACCGGCCAAAGCCTCCCTACATGGAGATTGATGGTCGGGTTTTTTTGGTGGCGGCGGTGGTGATGTATCATCGCCGGCCATGGATGTTTATTGAGGAGAAAAAAAAAATTAACCTGCTCTTGATACCATGATAAATTAGATAGAAAATAGAATTGAATGGCTTGAATTTTTCATTTATCTAATGTCAAATATATAATAGTTACACCTCTTAACAATAGAATAAAAAAATATGCTAGAATCCTAAGAAGTTAACTAAAATACAATAGATAATATTTGCCAAAAGATATCCTCACAAAAATATATTATACGACATCTCGAGAAGGAATGCTACTATAAGCAAAAGCAAAAGTAAGCCCTTAAACTTTGGAAAAGCCCAAATAAATGTTGGAAGAGCTACAAGTAAGATAACAGTTGAAATTATCTGATTATCTGTCGTTATTACCTTGTCAACCTTCATAAGCTTCAACTGCGGTTGTTTCTTGACTGTATATAACATTAACACGTTGCCGAATCCAGTCATCATACTAAGGAGCCCAGTTAGGATATAAAATCCTCCCCAAAAAAGGCTATATTCTGCATACCCTTTCACATTCATTCCCATAATGAGGGTAATAGCAGAAGCTATTCCAAAACTAAGCGCCATACTGTTGTAGGAAACAAAATCTAAGAACTTCTTACACAATATCAGCTTTGGCAAGCCAGTCTTTTCGTCATAACCCCCAGGAGGGCTGAATGTCGCAGCAAAAGTAACAGTAATGATGAGTGTTGCTACCACACAAAGAATGTTGGCTCTATCCATGTTGGTTGACTCCTTGAACGATGGACTTTTGTTCTCAGTTACATATAATTTTGCTGCCTCCATTTCCATCAATTTTTCTTTGTCCTTTGGGTTATATCGTCTTTCTCTCGAATACATATTTCTGTGAGTACTATTATTTAACATCATTTCCATAATATGGATCTGGAAGGATGAAACAGAATATGTTAACTATATTGTCAAATATTAATTTCATAACGTCTTGCTAGAGACCATTTATAGTATATATGTGGACTAATAGAATCTATAATATATTTAAATGCATAGGGACAATATGCTAACACCATGCGTCATCCTTTTTTCAATATGATTTAAGGCTTGTTCTTTTCACTTTATTTTCACTTATTTCACGTGTAATAAGTTCATATAAGTTAAATTCTGAAAAAATAAGTTTTGATAAAGGTTATCCAAGCATAAATCACAATTAAAATAAGTTTTAATAAGGTCTAATAAGTTCAGATAAGATAAAATAAATGTCACATGTGCATTATGTGTCATCACCCTTCTCTCACCACATTGAATTGTAGTAATATTTAGTCTCTTTCATTGACATAACTTTAATTCTTTACAATAATGTTCGTTTAATTTACTTAAAAAACTCTTCATCATATATAACCTACTATTTAACTTTCTCCTGAAAAATTACACAATAATCTACAATCTAATTTGGTAGAAATTGATCACTGTAATGGTTATAAATGGCGGGTAAGATTTTAACCAACAATTGACACGTGTTTTTTTTATTCATCTCTAGTATATAGTTATACATTTGATATATCTAATGTATATTTATGCAATATAATATAAATTATTAAATTTTCATTCACTAATTTATATTGTTCAACATTAACCCTTTTAAATTAATTTTAATCAAAGTTATAAATTTTTAATGACCTAGGGCATCGCCCCGGCTAATATCTAGTTTCACAATTTTTTGCAACTTTGGAGTCGACTCTAGGGGTGTTCAGATCCGGGTACCTAGATCTTTAGGTAGTTGATAAGTCGGCCCGTGTCCCATCCCGGATAATTCGGGTACTAAGTATTTGGGTACCTGAATTATCCGAAACGGGACACGGGTACCCGAATTTTATTTATTTATTTTTTTCAAATAAGTTTGTACCTAATACCACAAGCTAAACCAGTTGTAATAGGTCAGTGACTTGCATATTTGGGAAATTATTTACCAAATTGGTCTTGTGGCAAAAGTATTTCCCAAACTAAGCTTCTGGGGTGAAACGCTATCTCGGACAGCGTTTTACACCCCGTTTTTTAAAAAAAAAGATTCAAGAAGTAAAACGCTGTCTTAGACAGCGTTTTACCTTGTTTGACTTTTTTTGGCCAAACTTCGTATTTCATAATTTATTTTATAAAAAAATACCCCAATACTATAAAACGCTACCTCAGGCAGCGTTTATACGTTTAAATGAAACGCTGCCTCAGGCAGCGTTTATTGTACAGGAATAAAACGCAGCCTGAAGCAGCGTTTTATTTCTGAACAATAAATGCTGCCTGAGGCAGCGTTTCTTGCGGGGCATAAACCCAGTTTCTAGGCGTTTTTCACATTCTCACAACCGAATTTTACACTCTTTCTATCACTAAAGCAACCCTCATTCTCACAAACAGCGAAACCACCTCCGCTGCCGCCGCCCCTTCCACCGCCGCCGCCGCCCCTGCAACTCTCATTCTCACTCACTCACTCACTCACTCTCTAATTCCAGGTAAACCCTAAATTCGTAGTGTAATTTTACATTGAATATTTGGTAGTTTTTGTATGTTGTAGCAAAATGTGATGTAGAGTGTATTAATTTGTTGCTAATTAGTAATGAAAATGTGAGAAATTGTTGATTATTGTTGATGATAATATAGTACATTATTGAAGAACGACGTAGACGAAATTGTTGATTGCAATGTGATAGTTGGTGATGAAAATAGTTTGTTGATAGTTGTATGTAGTACGAAGAGTTAATGAAATTGGTGATGAAAATGTTGATAGTGAGAATGGGCTTGTCTCGTTGTTTTCATATGAGCTAAACATGTAGATTCTTCAAATTTGATATAACTTTCCATTATCAAAGCTATGTATGTTGTGCATTGTTAAATTAGGGGTTTTTTTACGTTGTTTTAGCATTAGATAATCCTTAAATGTGTTATGGTTGTTATGTAGAATATGGATTCACAAAATGTAGTGTTGTTATGCCGGTGGGGAGGTGAAATTATGTGCGATGGATCAAATGTTGAGTACAGTGGAGGGAATATGGAACTTATAACACTTGAACCGAACATGACTGTGAATGATCTGATGAATGAGGTTCACAGTATTATCGGCTCAAACCCAATGAATGTTGAATTGAACCTTAAAATGAGGTGTGAGACTGGCCATGGGGTTCAAGTGTTACCTGTCTCCACAAACAAACATTTAAAAGCTTTGAGAAGCATTGTTACAATGAAGGGTGTTCCCAATGAGATATACGTAGAAACAGTGCCTATATGTACCCAACAAAGTACTTGGGCAGAACAACATCCTACATATGTCTCTGATCACAACACCGCATCCTTCCAAGGCCCTTCAAACCACATTCCATCGAATCAATATGGGATGGGAACTTTCAGTCGCTTGCTGCATGACGATCAATTTCAGATGTCGTTTAGTCCTCATATAGCATCACCTGCACATGCGGGGGGCTGTGTGATAATGTTCGGCCAATCTGGTCCTTCGACATCAAATACCGTGGCTCCGTCACCGATGCGAGATGAGGGTCAAGAATCACCGTCTCAAGAAGACCCAAATCATTTTGATAATATTGTGAATAACGAATTGTCGGTGTACGATGTGTATGCGGATACAGATGATGAGGACGATAATGGGGAGGAGTTTGATGGGCTTGATGACATGGATCTTGAAGATGGGCAGATGGAAATTGATGAGCCCTTGGTTAGAACTGCAGTACCCTGGTTTAGTCAGATAAATGAGAATTATGAAGTTGATGAGTATTGGGCCAATTCAGGGAGTCATACATCATTTGTTCCAGGGGGAGAATTCGAGAAGGGGATGTACTTTGACAGTAAGAAAACGCTTCAAGAAATGGTGAAGATGTATTCTATATAGAGAAATTAATTCTACACCACAGTGACCTCAAATGAGAGTGTCCTTCATCTGTGTTGCAAGAAGAAATGTGGATGGTCTCTAAGGGGTACTAGGACAAGTGAGCACTCGCGTGGCTTCACCATAGTCACATACAAAGGCCCGCACCGGGAGAACTGTGTTACCAAAGTACTATCTACTGATCACTCACACTTGGATTCATCCATAATATCTGAGTTTGTGAAGTCCTTTGTGCAGAAAGATCCGACTCTAAAAGTTGAATTCATTCAGGAACTTATCTCCAAGCAATTCCATTTTGAAGTTCCGTATAAAAGAGCATGGTATGCCAAGGACAAAGCCATCACTCAAATTTTTGGGGATTGGGAGAGTTCTTACAGCAGACTTCCTCAGTTCATGCAAGCACTGCAACAGTCAAACCAGGGAACCGTAGTCATATGGAAACACAAAGCTCTAGTGGAGGGTAGGTATACCAGCAACATGGAAGTATTTGAACGAGTGTTTTGGGCATTTGGTCCTTGTATCGATGGTTTCAAACATTGTATGCCTGTTATCTGTATCGATGGGACGCACTTGTACGGGAAGTATAAAGGAACACTTTTGGTTGCTACAGGTGTGGATGGAAACTTCCAAGTATTTCCACTAGCATTTGCGTTGGTTGAGGGGGAAAACATTTCCAGCTGGTCTTGGTTTATGAGCTGCCTTCGGGATAGAGTTACGCAACGAGATGGCTTATGTGTTATATCTGATCGACATGCAGGGATCATTGCAGCAATGAATGATCCTAACATTGGATTCACTCAACCCCGAGCCTATCACAGGTTTTGTGTTCGTCACTTGGCTTCAAACTTGAAATCTCACGTGCGAAGCACCATCACGAGAGATACGTTTAAGGCTGATGCGTACCAAAGACAAGAAAGAAAACTACAAGCTGACTTGTTTTCGATTGGTCAAGCATGTACAAAATCGTTACAGTATATTGCCCAAGTGTCGTTTCCTACGTGGTCTTTGTTTCACGACGCTGGTCGCAGACATGGGATATGTACAACAAACTTCTCTGAGACATTTAACAATGTTTTGAAAGGTGCTCGGTTCATGCCAGTTATGTCCCTTGTTGAGTTAACTTTCCACAGAGTTAACAGGTACTTCACCTTAAGAAGAGAATCTGCTGAGACCAGGGCCGAACAGGGACTTGCATATCCCCCAAAGGACACTTCTATTTTGGAGAAGAACACAGCAAAAGCAAGATACCACAAGGTGGATGCCTATAACCGTCGGCTGCAAATTTACCAAGTGACGACACATAGGGGGGAGCGAGTTGGTAGAAAGGGAGGCCATAGACACACTGTTAACTTCCAGTTGAGAACCTGTACATGCAACAAACCCCTGATATTCCACCTTCCATGCTCTCATGTTCTAGCAGTGTGTGCGATTTATTCACTGTCCGAGAGGCCGTGGGTGGACCCTTTCCTGCAATCGGATGCGTATATGAACACGTATGCACCACAGTTCTGGCCTATTCCATGTGAGACCACTTGGACGCAATACACAGGACCTAGACTCATCCCGGACGCCAGCATGGTAAGAGGAAAAGGTCGGCCAAAGTCAAAGCGTGTACGCAATGAAATGGATGACACTAACCGACCTAGGACTAAATGCAGCCGCTGTCACCAACAAGGTCACAACCGCAAAACGTGCCCAGCTAGATCAACCGAAACATAAGCTTGTATTTGTTTAGCTATAATAGTAGAACAATAGATTCATGTAGTAGGTGATTGATGACGTTATGTAACATTTGTAACGCTTGGATTATATTTGAGATTTGATGACTTATATTTCGACTTTGTCTTTTACCTGTGACAGTCATGTCAATTTCATTGAATAGTAATTCTGTTTTTTAATTGGTTTGGCCATATTTTTTGAATGAACAGATATCATGGCCGGACACGATCGGATACCAGGACCACTTGACCCTTCTGTCCTTACACTGCAGGATAGACATCGGAGTGTTGACATATGGGAGCAGACGGTAATTTCTCACGTGCCATTTCATGTACAGATTTGTCTTGATTTTTTGTATACTTGACTCTTATTTACGGTTTTTAAATGAATTACCAGGTGGACATAGCGGAAATGTTGGGGTGTAGGCACTTGAGGTCCGGCTGGGCAGTCGATCCACGCGTTCTTCAGTACATCGACTGGGTTGGCTTCGGTGGTATTCATCGCGTGGGCTACAGAGAAATAGATCGAGGGCTTATCACAGCATTAGTTGAGAGATGGAGACAGGAGACACACTCCTTCCATCTTCCTGTGGGGGAGGCGACAGTCACGCTGCGGGACATCGCGATACTCACACGCCTTCCCATACATGGGATTGCGGTGACAGGGGGTGTGGTGGTTGACCCGACAGGTTTAGTAGGTCGGGTTTTAGGGGTTCAGCTAGAGCCAAATGAGATCAGGGGCAGCGCGCTGAGGACCGGTTGGCTACGCGACACTTTTGGACATTTACCTTAGGACACTGACGACGCCACAGTGCAGAGATACACCCGAGCTTACTTGTTCCTGCTCATCTCGGGCGTGCTCTTTGGAAACAAGAGCGGAAGCCATCTTCAGATTATTTACCTGCAGCTGTTGGACCACGACTGGGATGAGATCCGTGGATACAGTTGGGGTAGTGCTTGTTTGGCGGTCTTGTATCGCCATCTGTGTAGAGCATCACAGCGTGGAGCACAGCTGATTGGAGGTCCTTTGGTTGTGCTACAGGTAAACCTCATCATTATCCTTAAGCCTAGTTTGATAATGACTTGACGTTATTTATGCTTTACCTTTTATTTGATTTTTAAAACAGCTATGGGCTTGGGAGCACATCCATGTAGGGAGACCAGGTAGGCCTGTTGTACACCGTCCGGGGCAGCTAGACCAGGACGATCAGTACGTAGCATACGATGCTCCCCCGCTTCCTGAACCCGATCAGGCATACGGTTGTAGGTTCGTAACATTACACTTGTGTACTCAAATTTTGTTATAATTAGCTAGTACAACTTCTTAAATAATTTGTTGCTATAGGTGGGTGGTTCCCAGACTGACACATGCGCATACAGCGAGAGGTCTTCTCTACTACCGTAACGCCCTCGACCGTCTCACGGATGAACAGGTGGAATCTTGCACTAAATTTGTAATCTTTTGTTTACTCTTCATACTGTTTATTGGCATTGCCCTAACCTATTTACGATAATTCCTTGTTGCAGATGACATGGGATCCCTATTCTGCTGTGTTGGTAGAGGCCATGCCGGAACACTTGCTCGAGCATCGTGCTGAGTGGCTTGCCAGGACCCCCATGATCTGTTTCGAGGTCGTGGAGAGCCACCTACCGGACCGAGTGTTGCGACAGTTCGGACTTCACCAGCCTATCCCCATGCCTTGTGACACTAGTATTCGCCTCCACGGCATTGACCGTCGTGGAAAGTTGGAGACAAACTGGGCATTGGAGCATCATCAATTCATTGAGCTTTGGGACCAGCGGTTGGAGTCCATCGTTGACGGTCACCTGTTTCAGGGTGTTATGGATCCGCGTGATCCTTACATGGTATGGTACAGGCAGATTACACGCCTTTTCATCAACCCTACCTACACGCCACCGTCCACGCACTACCATCCAGCTTATGATGTTATCAGCGGACTTGTGAGTTTTTTCAGTTTCTTGTTTTCCAAAATTATTTGAAATTCTATATCATATTACTAAGTCATGGATGATTACTACAGGTGGGGGATATGGGTGCAATGGTTGATGCACTTTCAGATGCCTTAGCAGCCGTACCCACCAGAGCCCAGGTTGAGCGGGTGCGAGATATGGGCATACATAGCTTGCAGAGATATGGCCATGGCCATCTCGTCCACCCAGGGACGATCATGACCCCAACTCCTTCCATTCACAGTTCGACTTCGGACAGAGTAGTGGTGGAGGTCATACTTCGGGCTCTACACAGGCAGAGGATTACTTCATCCATAACACCGCTCCCGGCCACAGCCAGGATGACTCATCGTCTCGCCAGCTGACTCCTCCACCGTCCCGAGACCCATTCAGCATTACACGAAGCGTCCGAGGCGTGTTCGTAGACGGACGGAGGACACACAGGATGGAGATCAGTTAACTTCAATACATGAGTCTGGTTAGTATTAGTTAGTTGATCTTTTTGTGGTACTCAGATATTTAACAATGTTTCATATAACGCGTACATTATTAATACAAGAAATGTTTTCTAAATGACTCTCTGTACAATTTGAAGTTTATTTCCCTTATTTGTCCAAATTTGACTTTTGTTAGTGAAACTATATCTTTTATCGCCGTTATATATATCAAGCAGCATATATTTGGTCTCCTGCACTTAAAGTGCTGTTTCACGATGGTTATCATGCTGTTGGGGTTGTTTCTAGTGTTTGATGGTTGTCGGTGGTGGTCGATGGTGGTGGAAAGGTTGGGGTTGGTGGTGGGAATGCTCTTGCGTTGTTTAGGGTGTTTTATGGTAGTTTATGGGTGGTCGAGAGTGGCGGCAGGTGGTGGTGGGGGAGGTGGTTGATGGTGGTGGGGGTGGTGGTTGATGGTGGGGGTGGTGGGAATGCTCTTGCGTTGTTTAGGGTGTTTTATGATAGTTTATGGGTGGTCGAGAGTGGCGGCCGGTTGTGGTGGGGGAGGTGGTTGATGGTGGTGGGGGTGGTGGTTAACGGTGGGGGTGGTGGAAATGCTCTTGCGTTGTTTAGGGTGTTTTGCATTGCATAGGGGTGGTCGAGAGTGGCGGCCGGTGGTGGTGGGGGAGGTGGTTGATGGTGGTGGGGGTGGTGGGAATGCTCTTGCGTTGTTTAGGGTGTTTTATGATAGTTTATGGGTGGTCGAGAGTGGCGGCCGGTGGTGGTGGGGGAAGTGGTTGATGGTGGTGGGGGTGGTGGTTAACGGTGGGGGTGGTGGGAATGCTCTTGCGTTGTTTAGGGTGTTTTGCATTGCATAAGGGTGGGGGAGGTGGTTGATGGTGGTGGGGGTGGTGGTTGATGGTGGGGCTGAGGCTGAGGCTGCTGGGTGAGGATGATGTGTAGGGGCAGCAGCAGATGGACAGAAACAACAACTGGCTACTGGTGATGCAGTCAAGCGGAAAAATGCTGCCTCAGGCAGCGTTTTATGCTTTAACATTAAACGCAGCCTGAGGCAGCGTTTTATGCTTTAACATTAAACGCAGCCTGAGGCAGCGTTTTGTTATTTAACATAAAACGGTGCCTCAGGCAGCGTTTTAAAGCCCATATACATATTCCAGTATAATTTGTCAAAATATACTAGTATATTTTGCCAAAATACATACCAACAGGTCAACACCATAAAACGCTGTCTGAGACAGCGCTTTACTTCTTGAATTTTTTTTAAAAAAATCTGGGTGTAAAACGCTGTCTGAGACAGCGTTTCACCCCAGAAGCTTAGTTTGGGAAATATTTTTGCCACGAGACCAATTTGGTAAATAATTTCCCAATAAAGCTCAATTTGGGAAAAAAATCCTATTTGAGAATAATTTATTGCAACACAGAAAGATCAATTTCAAAATTAATGGATCAAGTTTTTGTGGGTTTGTCACTGTTCTCGTGAGCGCACTCCATGATCATACCATCTAGCTCTATAATTAGGGCCGTTAAATTGATGTTAGCAGCTGCCATTGTGTTCGAAATTACAATGGTTGGTGACTGAATTGTTGATTGTAAAGGGAGATTAGGGTGAACGACAGTGGTAATTGGTAAAAATCGAATTGGTGACGGTTTTAAGGTGAGCTGGGAAGTGGCCAGCGTTGATTGATGGCGAATTGACGACTGTCGGTGGCGAATTGGTGGAGCAATTGGTGGTGTGTGGGCTGCCGGAGGTTGGGCGGCTGTAGGTTGTTGCGTTGTGGTGTGATGTGGCTCGGTGGTTCGGTGCGAGGAGTTGATTGATGTGATGGGGCTGATGAGATGCGCAGGCTGGGCAGTAATTGTTATTTGCTGTTATTTTTGTTGTGTGGTCATGGTGCTGTGTGGTGTTTTAAAAGTTGTGGCAGCAGGAGATGGGAGGCGGGGAAGTGGCAGGGGATGGGGATGGGGATGGGGATGGGGATGGTGGCCAAGGAGGGAAGGGAGGAAGAAGAAGTCTAACTGCTTTTTTGTTTTTTTTTTTTGGAGTTATTGGAACCGTAGGTCTAAGTGGGCTGGGCTGGTTAAGTGGTTATGGAGTAATGAATTTTTTATTTATTTATATTTTTAACGGGTATTCGGGTACCCAAGATTAGCAAAGTCTGTCCCATGTTCTGGCCTACGAAACTGCTATTTTAGCCGGACAAGTACCCGACCCGAAAAAAACAGAAAAATTTGTCAATTTCCCATTGAGTTTTTTGCGGGTCATGGGTAATCGGGACGGGACAACTGGGTCGGGTTTTTTTTAACACCCCTAGTCGACATGGACTCCTAGGCATTAAGTGAGAAGTGGAGATTAAGAAAAGAGGGGGAGGGCATGTGATTAAGGAAGGAGAAAGAAAATGGGGATAGACTATGCTGAAGCAATTGTAGCAACCACGGCTAATTAACCACCCTCCATAACACCCGCCACACAGGCCACCACCTTGACACACCACCACTTTGCAGCAACACCCATACAAGTCACCAACACTAGCCTTATAAGCACCGCCCAACCACCACACACTTATCACCTTGTAGCCACCACACACCCAAAACCTATAACCCATCTCGTAGCCACCACACACCTGCACAGTACAAACATGAAACCATCAGATCTATCAACCCCGCCGCAACCATACCACCCAAAACCTAAAACTACCCCCACAACCACCACACCAAACACTCTGTAACACCCCACACAAATTGAACCCAACCCACTTACTACACCCTCTAAAACTACTTACCCATCTACCACCTCATCGAAAAACCCACCGACCCGCCTCGCCATTCATTCGTAAATGGCGGTTAAACCACCGTCATAACGCGAACATTCCGTCTTTGTCGTCCACGCATAGATCTCCGCCACCCTGGTGGTTTGTCTTCGTGGCCGGGGGAGAGAGAGAGTCGGATTGAAGGATAGAGAAAGAAACTAAGAAATTGAAGAACTTTAAAAATTGGGTTTGAATTTTGGAAAGATCTGATGAGGGTTGAATGTTTGGTGAATTGAATTGGTTAATTGGGGGAAATGAATTAGATTTGCGGGGAAATAATTAGATTAATTAAGTTAGATTAGTGTTTTATTAAAAATTTTGTAAGTGACTAATTGAGCTTGTGAAAATTTTAGTAAGGGTGTTTCAATAATATCATTTTAAAAACTTTACTAAAAATGGAATATTTTGAAAAGTTGCAAAAAAATGTGTAGCAGACGTTTTTGACAAAAGTTGTAAAAAATGTGAAACGGAGGTAGATAGAGATCCAAGAAGGTGCCCAGTGAAGATAATTAGTCTTCTTAAGATTAGAGGCGATATATAAAGTAGATAACAAATTAACAATCATTTTATATTAAGGAAGACTATACTTCGTATAAAGGAAGAGATCGATACCTTTATAGAAGAGAGCCCATTTTCATCTTGATATTTCTTATGCATTAGAAGTATATCTCGAGTTGTTAGCAATTCTTTATTTTTTAAATTGGTGCTGATGTGTGCATCATACCCTATAATGTCCAAAAGGAATACAGCCATAAGATGAAAACCTTTAACAGCCAAATGTAGTGGAGTGTTGCCATCGTCATCAGCTGTATTTATCAATTGCTTAAACTCTGGCTGTCTAAGCACATATAAAATGAGTGCGATCCCGTCATTGGAAGCAGCTACATGAAGGATCATTTGACCCTTGTTATTGAGCAAATGCATGTGGCGAAACAGTTTAATGACCTTGACAAAACCCCCTTTCGCAGCTAGGTGAATCGGAAAGGATCCGTGCTCATCTTTATCACGCTTAAATTCAAAACTAGGACATTTTTCCAGTAGTAGTTTAACCCCCTCAACATGGCCACTAAGTGCTGCATAAGAAAGAGGACTTCTCCCTTCACTGTCAAGTGAATCCAAAAGACCTGGAGCCATGTCGATTATTCTTTCCAAGATAGCTGCATTAATAATAAACTAATATTTATCATTGTATATGAGACTACCATGCAATGATATTTATGGAAATACACTTTACTTTCTAAACATTATACAATCATAGGACCACATTTGTGCTATATATACATTTTAGAATGACTTAATTTTTGTTGAACTGCTTATCTGAAGCTAATTTGTGAGCATATATCACAAATACAGTACAAGGTTGCAGTATTTATGTGTTCAGGAGGTTTCATATTCTTTTCCTTCATGCTATCAAAACATTTTCTTTTATAATCATGCATGTTGTTTATAAGGTTCAAGTGTTTAGGCTTGCATTGAAGTGAAAAGCTAAGTGTAATGAAAAATCCACATATTTGAGGGGTAGTAAGTATTCCTTGCACTTAGAGTCTAAGTACTTGCTCTGAATTTTGAAACTTGTGGAGTTATTTCTTCCCTTTAATTAACAATGCAACCATAAAAATCAAACTTCAGCTCATTTGTTCTTCTAAGTAGTGTAACTCTCATTTTCATTTAATTATGGTTCAGTTAACTAAAGAAACATAATAGAGGTGCTTGTAAAAAAAAAAATGAAAATCAAACTCTTAATTACCTGTGTTTCTTGCAAGAATTGCTACATGCACTATTGATTTTGCGCCCTTCATATGATTTTGAATTCGCACATTGTCTTTAATTCCTTGGATCATACTAGTGATCAATTTGTTCTCACTATTACTCCAATTCTTAATAAATAGAAACAAAGGACAAATCTTGTCTTTGTTTAAGCAATACGCTGCTTGTGGACATTGATTGTACATGTATTTAGCAATTTTCCTCTGGTAATTTAGCAGCGCAATATGCAATGCTGTGTTTCCATCCATATTAGGCCTTTCACATACAAGATTTGCAGGTATGTATGACCTTTCCAAAAGAGCTTGAATGGATCCCAACTTGCCAACCTTGACAGCTGAATGAATTGGAAGGTCGCCTCTCTTATTAGCTTGGTACATGAGGGTAGTACAATTGTGGCCAACAAGGAGATCAACTATCACCAAGGGCTGATTCATACAAGCTGCAACATGAAGAACATTGCTTCCATCTTCTATGTCAAGAAGATCCTTGAGTCCCAGCCTTCTTACTGAAATCATTTGTAGAACTCGATATATATCTTGATTAAACAAGTGTAGATACAATTTTTCATCAATGGGAAACAATTTTTCATATGTAGCTCTTTCTAGCATCAAATGTAGTTTCTGAACTTGATCTTTATCTGCATCATCTACACACACTAGTTTTTTGGCCAAATCGTATGCCATCAACCCTTCCTTATTTAATAATCCAACATTGACTCCGTCGTCTTGGGTGAGAATTTCAACCACCTCAATGTGCTTAGCAAGGGTAGCTAGATGCAGAGGAGTGTTGCCATCATTGTCGATTTGATTGATTAAGGAATCTACATCTGGTAAACTAAGCACACAAGAGACCAAATTTGAGTCACCCTTCGATGTTGCCAAATGTAGAATATTTTGGCCTCTTGCATCAAGCAAGAACCTCGTGCTACTTAGTATATTGATAATACTAATATGGCCTCCAAGAACTGCCTGGTGAATTGGAAAGGATTTGTCTTTGTTGCTTATGAAGGCTGTATGTAGAACTCTTGTATGAAAAATTTGAACTTTGTCCAAATAACCCTTAAATGCTGCTTCTGATAGGGCTGTTCGGCCTTCTTTGTCCACTATATTGATAAGCTTTTCATCATCATAACGAAGCAAATTCTCCAACATTTCTGCAATTGATGTACAAATCTAATTGATATTTTGCAAAATATATATGATAACGTGTGAAGCAACTAGTAACGTAGGCCCTTCAGACACGCGAAATGACATAAAAAGATATAGGAAGGCCAACCTCACGTTGTTATCCTATCATACAAGGCATCAGCTTTCCTAATGCATATTTTGATGAGATAAATCTTTTATTTTGTAATTTTGTGATTAAATAAACCCAAAAATATTTAACTGATAGGTGATATTGATCTTCATAAGCAATCAAAGGAAAGGTTAAAAGTATTTTTTCTCGAGAACGCTCAGCTCAAAAATAAATCAAGTATATATAAGTTCAACTCAATGATGATAATCAAATTAGTCCAATTTAAAAAAAAATAAAGTTTTAAACCCAAGCTTATATTCATAGGAAGTTAGGCGCGTTGTCATGTCCCTTATTGACCGTGGCGTATCCATAAATATAGTAATGGGATACAAAATTCGTCTAATTAACAAAAATTATAAAAATATGAAATATTGCAAACTAAATGTTGTTTGGTATATATTGTGTAATTTTCTGTTTTTGATTTTATGTTTCTTAAAATCATATGTTTTTTTTTTTTTTTTTTTTTTTTTTTTGAAACACAAATTTTCTTAAAATCATATGATATATGTCATTGAATAAAGCAAAAAAAAAAAAAAGGTCAAACTTATTATAATCATGATAATAATTTTGAAAAATGATAATAAAAATAGTGAAAACAACTTTTTTCTAAAGCTCATTTGGTATCGCTGTATTTTTCTATTTTTTTTGTTTTTCAAAATCATATGATATACGAAGTATATGACATATAATGAGTCATATATTGGTCAAATTTTATTAAAACCATGATGATTATGAAAACTGTCAACAAAAAAGTGAAAACACCTTTTTCTTGTTTCTTATGTTTTGTTTTTATTTATTTTTTTAAATCATAAATTGGCTTTTAAGAAAATGGAGGAAGAGTAAGTGATGAATAGTAGAAAGTCTATTATTACAATATTATTGGAACGAAGGAAGCAAGTGTTTTGGATTCAAAAATAAAAAAGTAAAGCGAAAAAAAAAAATCACAAAGCAAATAGAGTATTATTAAAGCAATAAATCTCTGTTACTCACTGTGGGAAAACGTTTTTGTTTCTCACAGTGGCAGTTTCGTAAATAAAATGTACCACCGTGACTAAAGTGGTATAATTTTATCATCTATTTCGTAAATAAAATGTACCATCATGACTAAAGTAGTACATTTTATTTACGAAACTGTCACTGTGAGAAACAAAAACGTTTCCCACAGTGAGTAATGGGGGCACCTTCCTATTAAAGTAAAAAACTGGTTTGCAGGAAGATAACTAAAAAGAATTGTTGTAAGAAACCGGTGGTATTTAATAACCGGCCTGATGTATTTGTTGGGAAAATAAAAAAAGAATAAAATCTAATGTTGATATTATCATGGAATTCGGAGAAGTGGAAGTGGAAACTGACAAATGGAACCCGCATGCTACATATGGAGCTTGTTACGAGTAGTTGTTAGTTCTACCTTTTCAATTATTAAATATTTTTTAAAATAAGTTATTAACCCATTTTTTCCGAATTTGAGGCCCCTTTAGACTTGAGGGTCTTGAGGCCCTGATCGTCCATGTCCCACTTTAGGCTGGTTAAGGGTTGTGGCGATAAGTTATATGGTAAATTCTCAACCAACTGCATCAAATTTTGCTAATTTTTTTTTTTTTTACTTTTTGGTTAGTTTGTAAAAATTTGTCTTTGACCATTAATGTATTTGATATGAGAGGGGAGAGGGAAATATTGGATGTGTGACTTGGTGTACATACCTGTCCCCCGGGCAGAAACAGCAACATGTAGTATCGGCTGACCTTCCGTCAAATAGCTAAGTGAATCTTGTTTGAATGGGTGCAACTTCTGTAGCATGTGTTGGACAATGCCTTCATGCTCGTTTTTAATAGTCAGGTACAAAGGACAAATCCCCTCATTATTCATAGCATAGGATGCAGGAGGATACAAGTCAACCAACTCGCTTGCCAGCCTTATCCGCTGCTCTTCATCAGATAATTGCAAGGCGATGTGAAGAGCAGTATTCCCTTCAACATTTTTCCGCTCTAATACTCGACGAACTGTAACAATGTTGCCTGTTGCCTGCTGCAGATGCAGCCAGCTAATCAGGGCATCGACAACAGCGATGTTTATTATACCAGTCTTGAGTGCAGAGTGAATAGGGAGATCTCCTTTAGAATTTCCATGGACCATTAACTCTGGCCATTGTATATGAATGTCATTGACCAACTCTACCTTTCCAGAGCTGGAAGCAATGTGAAGGACAGTGTTCTTGTCACTTGCACATCGAAGCTCTAGAACATCAACTTGCCTACTCGAAACGACTCTGTTAAACCCTTCAACATCTCCAGCGACTAATAGACGGTACAGTTCAACATCAATAAGAGCACAAGTACCATCACCACCTCCATGTATATTCATGGATGCCATTTTTGGAAAACTTTTTTTTGTATAGATTTCTTTAAAAATAATTCTTTGTCTTATTTTTTTACCGTCGTTTTAAACTTCGTAAGACGTTTGGTTTTATAGCCCTTTTGAATATCACTAGACCTTATTTTATGCATAAAAACTTGACTAGGAAAGTCTTTGGAAACTAATCAGAGAATAAAAGAAAACACGGAGTTTATATGTTTGCTCTTCTTTTTAGAGAGCAATGATATTGTTGTAGAGAAAGTTGCATAACAAAAGTGATGAACTAATGCGTAATTTAAGGACCCAAAGAGGCTGAAAAAAGAACCCTAATGGAGTAGTTGGTCTTCTGAGCATTTTCTATAACCTTGTTTCGTATTATTACGTGGCTAATGGAGTAGGTGGTCTTCTAAGCATTTTCTATAACCTTGTTTCGTATTACTACGTGGCTAATGGAGTAGGCGGTCTTCTGAGCATTTTCTATAACCTTGTTTCGTATTATTACGTGGCTAATGGAGTAGGTGGTCTTCTAAGCATTTTCTATAACCTTGTTTCGTATTACTACGTGGCTAATGGAGTAGGTGGTCTTTTGAGCATTTTCTATAACCTTGTTTCGTATTATTACGTGGCTAATGGAGTAGGTGGTCTTCTGAGCATTTTCTATAACCTTGTTTCGTATTATTAAATCTTTTTTTGTAGGAAGTATATAGAGTTTTTAAGTTTTAGCATAAGTATACGTTGTAGTTCTATATCATTTGTTAGTTGTTTGGGACATAGCAATCCATTCACTTTAAGGGGGTGTTTGGTCAGTGGGAATAGAAGATGGGAATTGGAATTTAAATCCCATTTATCATAAAATTTCATGTTTGTTTGATGGGAATGAGATTGTGAGAAGGGAATGAAATTGGAAATAAAAGGCTTGAATTTCCATGAAAATAATACCTAGTAGAGGCCTAGGGGTGGTATTAAGGGATGGGAATTGGAAGATGGATAAAATGATTGCCATTAATGAAAAGGGGTGTGAAAGAAATATTAATAAGGGTATTTTAGTAAATTTGTTATTTATTTCCTACACATTCGCATTTTACTACCATTTTACTATCAAATATGGTAATTGGCATATTTTAGTATTTTACCAATTCCCAACCACTAACTCCCAATCTCATTCTCACTTTTTATTCCCCCAATTCTCATTCCCACTTACCAAACGCCTCGTAAAACTCATATGCCAATAAAAGGATTAAAATAAGCCCTATTTTTGAAAAGCTATATATGCTTCAATACATTATGAGAATAGCTGCTTGTTCACCTCTCTATGGTAGAGTTGTCATTCACTTGGCGAGAAATTTATTTTCCCTTGGTGAAATGATGGGGATCCAACCAATTTCACCAACATTTTGATTTTTTTTTTTTTTTTTTGTAAGCACGAGGGGCAAGCCCCAAAAGAAGAACAAGCTAGGAACTAAAAAGAAAAAACAACGAAAAAAAAAAACAAACAAACAAACATAATAAAAGACAACTACACTACTAGCAAAAGCAAACTAGCTTAAGCATTATTCTTTGACACTTGCCTAGGAAGCGCCATACCACTTAGGTCCTTCAATTAAACGGCCCCAAAATCCTTCGGGATCGCCTCAAAGATGACCATCTTTTGTTCCAAAGAAACTTCATAGTTAGCGAGCCAATACGCTACTCTATTCGCCTTCCTGACAATGCTAGATCGTAAATTCGTAACTTCCCAACCATTCCTTCCATGTAAAGCCTTAAATTTTGATAATTATAGTAGTATGCATTTTTATCTATATTTTATGATTTTATCCCGATAAACTAGGATAATCTTTGAAAAGATTAACTTTTTTTTAATTTTTTATTTATGTAATTTCTTTGGTATATAAATTTGCACCCTACTAATTTAAACATAGTAAGTTTAATATTAATATATTATAGGCTTATAGCCCTTTTGAGAAATGGACCTTATTTTATGTCTAAAAACTTGACTTGGAAAAATGGAAAGTCTTTGGAACTTACTCAGAGGGAAAAGATCAAAAGAGGCTGGAAAAGAAATCCTTTGTGTTGCTTCAAACACGGCTAATGAGTAGGTTGGTCTTTCAAGCATTAACTTTTTTTCGTACGGAGTTCATAATAATATTTTCTCGGGAAGCATACATTGTTTTTTTTTTTCTCAAACATTATTATACGTATTTTTATACATGAAATTATCTTAGGAAGAAAAGATAATATGGAGTACAATATTACAAAATCACAAAATATTTGCATGATCAAAAGATATGATATGCGGTAGTTTAATACCGGAGTGATATACTGATATGCAAGGAAGATAATATCAAAATACTTCCTTGATATTATCACCAATATACGATTCATATCTATAATACCTAATTATAATCAACACCAAAAGATATACTACGTACAAAGTAGTAGTTTCTAAATGTTAAAGTTCAAAAAATAAATAAATAAATAAATAAAAAAATAAACAACCCTTTGTATATTATAAGTTTAAAACCACTGGTAAGAACTAAGAAACAAACAACTATTCAAAAAAAAAGTAAAAAAAAAAATTGCAACTAAGAACAGTCAATCTAGCCAACACAGGCTAGCTTAGATAAAATTTATGAGAATCATGTACATGGGACTAGTAATTGTAAGAATCTAATATTATATCATATCACTTTTTGTATTTTTACTTGAATGTTAATTACGGTCAAATAATTCGTTCTGATAATGTAAGATATTTAGATATATGATATCATATGGCTTATATTTATATATAGTGTACTTTTTGTATTTTTGTTTGTAAATATCATATCACTATATTATTATTAACTTGAAATTATATTTATTGAACTTAAATTATTTTCACTGAATTGAAAGTATTTTCACCAAACTAAAATTATTTTTTACCGATTAAAACTTATTTTTTTTACCGATCTTTAATATTTTCTTAAATAAGTTAAATAACAATGCATTTTGTATGTGGCTAGCTACACCATCTAGGCGGATAAAGTAATACCTATAAAACTAACCGAGTAACCTTGTAATACAAACTGAGTAATCTCTAACACTGACCAAATAACCCCTATCTATAACAGTGATTGAGTAACCGCTATAACACTGACCAAGTAACCCTTATATCACTAACGAAGTAACTCTTGTAATAGTTGGTGACACGGTTTGGCCAGCTATGTATAAAAGTTTGTGATTAAATATATTATAAATGAATCTTATTGTAAGGAACTTTTTAGAATTAAACGAATTTGATGATGGAAATAGAACAGAGTTATATGATATTTATTAAAAGTTATGATTAATTTTGTATATATGAAATATTAGAATTCTATCGATAATTAAACTCTATACAAAAATTTTATCTTACAAAATCTATCCAATAAAAAATCGCTTACTTAATATCATATATGTCACAATAAAACCTATTTTTCGCCTACGTGGCACGACACTTGGCGAAAAACTGGAATGCCAAGTGTCACTGCTTTGTGACCAGGCTGCGGACCGGCTTTATATATTAGTGATATGATATGATATTAGATTTGGATAGATTTTTTAGGATAAAAAGTGGATATAGGCACATTATTACAGTTTATCAAACCAGAGTACAATTAAGACATTAAAATCACAACTTATCCCAAAAATATCATCCAATAACATGAAAATAGGAGTAGTTTCAAACTGATTTCTTCCAATTGCTCTAACCATGCTACTTACGTCGCTTTCAAGAACTACTAATCTCTTTCTCAAAACCACCCACAACTTTATGAGCGGTCATAATGCTATATTTTTTTATTTTTTTATTTTACAAAGTATGATTGTCAAGTGGTTATTAGTCCATGAGTAGAAAATTCGAATAACATAGATATATTTTGTGAACTACTAAACGTCGCTCCCAATTTACCAGGGATTGCTCCCATTTTGACATGAAAGGAACATTTTGCCCTTTCATAAGTTGGACTATATAAGGCTCCACCACTTGGTTAAAAAGATTCCCGAACATTTTAATATTAATCCCGAGCACATTCGGTCCACCACTTGCTTAAAAAAATTCTCGAGTCCACCACATCCAACCCAAAATTCCCGAGCCCACCACGAAAAATCCAAAATTTTTTTTTAAGAAAATTTAATAAGTTTTAGCGACGGGTTTAGGACGATGGACGAGACAACAATCGTACACCAGAGGTATCGTCGGTTTCTGTAAGTCGTCGATTTTTTTTTTATTTTTTGAAAAGAGGACATTCGCCCATCCGCCTAGAATTTCCGGATCTTCCATGGTGGATCCCCCGGAAATTTTAGGCGGATTTACCATGGAGGATCCAAATATTGGCGGATGTCCTTTTTTTTATTTTTTTTTTGTTTTTTTTGTATTTTATTGATTAATTAATCAAATCATTTTTGTTTTTTTTTTTTGCACCAATTAATCAAATTTATTATTTATTAATCAAATTTATTAATGTAATATGTGTATGATAATTATAATTGTTATTGTGATTATTATTTTTTTTGTGATAATTTGAGTTATTAGTATGAGTATTATTAGTTAATGTTAATTATTAGTTAATGTTAGTTAATGTTAGTATGAGTATTATTTTTGTGATATAATTATTTTTGTTATTTTTGTGATATTAGTTAATGTTAATGTTTGTTAATATTAGTTAATGTTGTTGTAGTTGATGTTAGTTAATATTAGTTAATGTTATGATATTAGTTAATGTGATAATAATAGTTAATGTTGTGATATTATTATTATTTTTATATTATTATTGTTGTTGTTGTTGTTGTTGTTGTTGTTGTTGTTGTTGTTGTTGTTGTTGTTGTTGTTGTTGTTGTTGTTTTGTATTATTATTATTTAAATATATTGCTATTGTGATTAGTGATATTATAGCATTATTATTGTTTTATAAATATTGTTATTAATATTATAATTAAAAAAATAATATAGGAGAATTTTGTGTGTTTTCTTTTATTTTTATAGGATTTGGAGTGTGAAGACGGCGGTGATGGTGTTAATTATAACGGATACGTTTTTTCCAACGTTTGATGATGCAGTTAAGTGGGCGGATGTTGTTTCCATAAAATTGGGATTTATTTTGGTTAAATCGTCTTACAACAAAACCAGAAACGGTCGGCCGTATCGATATTTGAGATGTGATCGGGGACGAAAGAGCAAGCCGGGAGATCTTGATAACACAATACGAAAGGACACAAAAACCAAAGCTAATGGTTGTTCTTTCTACATCAAGATATATTATGAGTTCATCACAGACAGTTAGAAGATCCGGGCAAAAAACGATGCAATTGGGACCCATAACCATCCAATGATTGTGTATCAGGAGGGTCATCGTAAAATTAGTGGCTTGAGCCCGGATTCAAAGAAGGTTGTGCGTGACATGACAAAGTCCAAGTTGCACTGCGTAACATCATGGCAACTATTACAGAGCAATTTCCTGATGATCATCCAAACATCAGACACATTTACAATTGTTGGAATGACTTGAGAACGGAGATGTCTGAAGGCAGGGGAGTTGTTCAGCAATTTCTTCATTTGGCGAGACAGAGTCAGTATATTTACTGGGTCATGGCCGATGACCTCGGCGTTCTACAACATGCATTTATGGTGCACCCTGTTTAGGGTAAAAATACCCTGTCAATGTGGCCCTATAGCATGCTGACACTTGTCAGCCTCAGAGAGGTCCTAGGGGATCCAATCCTCTACTGACACATGGCACCTTAACCCTAAAAGGGGAATTGATCCCCTTCCACTATAAATAGAGGAAAATTCTCATTTACTACATATTAAAAAATATACGCAAAAGAAACCGAGCAATATTAATTGCAGAATTCTCTCGGAATCCGAGAGAAAAACCTTTACATTCCGCACTTTTTTACATTCGGTAACGTTCTAACTTGATCGTCGGAGGCGGAACTCCTCCCAACCGGAGTTTCCGTGGTTTTGCAGGTACAGACGGTGACGCGCATTCTTGGAATTGTAACTTTCCCGAGCGAATCCAAAAACCCCGAAACATTTGGCGGTGTCTGTGGGGAGAGTACTTCCGAGATGGAATCCGAATCAATACCACCTGTTGAGGGCAAACGGCTAATGGCCGAGACTGAGGTCCACACGGACCAAGTTAGTGGTGACGACTTTGAGATCGACACCTACGTGGCCCCAGAGGGGTCATTCCGAACGAGACGCACCCGTTCCAAGGAAACAAGGGAACGGGGCGAAGACAAAGCTAGTCCCAGCAGCCAAACCGTCAAGTCGGCTAGGCGACCCCAGGCGGCGGAGGGTGCTGCCCCCGTCACTAGAAACGAACTCATGAAATTCATGAGTTTCAAAGGGGAGATCAAGGACATAATAAAAAAGTCAACTAACACCAACAAGGGTCAGTCGGCCAAGAAGCCTTTTCCCTCCGGGAAGAAGCATGTGAAAGATCGTGTGCCTACTCCTCACCCTAAACCAAAAGGGGTGGACGGGCCCATAATCGACCTATCCAAACTTCGTTTCCTTGAATCAGGGCAAAGGAAGGCCATCCGACAAGTTCAGCCGGATGGGTGAACAATTGTTTGAGTCGGCCTCAACGTCGACTTACCCAGACAGTTTCCGTAATACTTCAATGAAGTATTCAGAAACAAATTGAGAGAGTCAGTCACGCGGCATGTACGCACGTACCGGCCCTTAGATTATCCAGCTGGCTCTATATGTGCCTCAATAGCCATACATGTTGTATGGATCGCCATACATGCAGCCGACCCTCTTTGGGGGTCATGCGGCACAACAGGTCCAGCCCATGGACTGACAGCTCCGGCTGCTAAACCTTAGGGAACATCCGTCAGCGTTCTCCAGGAAGATAACCGAGGCGGCTCAGCCGGCCAAGGTTAAGAATGTGTTGGTTGGTACCTATGACGGTACCACCAACCCGGAAGACCACCTAATGGCTTACACCAACCTCATGTACTTACAGGGGTTGGATGATGCCGCCTGGTGCCGATGCTTCCTGGAAACATTGAAGGGCATAGCCCAACGATGGTTAGGCAATTTGCCAGCCGGATGCATCAACAACTTCAAGACGCTAGCATACCTGTTTGCGTCCAACTTCTCCATGAACATCCCTGCCAAAAAGACAAGTCTCGACTTGAGGGCTATTTAGCAGGGAGATAAGGAAGGACTAAGATCCTATGTCAGGCGGTTCAATCTGATGAGAATTTAGATCCAAGGGCTATCCGACAAAGTTGCCTATATAGACTTCTTTGAGGGTCTTAAGGACGGGTCGACCTTTAAGTTCGACCTGGTCAGAAAGAGGATTGCTACCCTCCAAAAGGCATTGATGGAAGCCGAAGCCTACATACAGGCGACGGAGCTCTATGCCATCAAGCACTCGTCGGACCCTAAAAAGTCCGACAGAAAAGAAAGCCGGTCTGCTCAGCCGGCTAAAAAAGAAAAGAGCAAGAAAAGAAAAGAAGTCTGGGTGGCGGACCATTGAAAAACCGGCAGCAATGAAAAGTCCTAGAAGAAAAAGAGAGAGTTGAAGCCGTACGTCCCCAAGTACGAGTTCAACAAGGACTGCTCCTCCATCCTCATGGAGATAAAAGACCGGTTGACCATTGAAAAACCGGCAGTAATGAAAAGTCCGATCAAAAGTTGGGACAAGAGCAAGTACTGTCATTTCCATGAGGATATAGGCCATGACACCAATGGTTGCTATAGCCTCAGGCGGTTATTGGACCGTTTGGCTGATGAGGAGGCTTTGAAGTCCTATATGATGAAGTCCAAGGGTAACCCTAAAACAAACAATGGACGACTGTCCAAGAAGCCGGCTATAAGGTCTGACACCGATGAAAAGCAGATCTGCACCATAGTAGGCGGCTTCGCGGGAGGGGTGTAGGGTTTCGTAGTGACCCAACACTACGCGGAAAGAAAACCCACCAAGACTAGCCCCTTAATTAAAACAATTAACAAGCATATTAAACTTAATCAAACAAGATTAAGAACAAGAATTATACCTTTGTCGCGTGCTTCGCTCCCAAAGATCTCTTACTTCAAAATCCCGAAAACAGGAGATCTCCGACGGATCGTACCCTCGACCCGACCCGAGCGTCCTAAGTCTTGAAGGTTAGTCAAGACCCGGACAAAATAACTATGAGTTTTACGAATCAAAGGTTTACTCTTAAATAGAGTTGCCTTTTTAATTCCACTCAAGGTTGTTCATTCCCAAATACCCAAGCTTGGTATTTATAGGGAAATGAACCCTTGAACTTCATTCCCCAACCAATGTGGGAGAATGAATAATTTGCTAATTAATTTATTTCTAAAATAAATCAATAATTAAATTCAATCACAATGCAACAAGTGTCAAGGGGAGAGAGAAGGTTAGGTGAGGACCATGGAGAGGTGGGGGGGATCATTGCCTTGCTACCCAAGGCTTTCCCCAAGCCTTGGTCCCCACCCTCACAAAACCACCTCATCCAAAAGGGCTGCTGGGCAGCTGCCAGCTAGCAGTGCCAGCCAGCCCAGCCAGCTAGCATCAGCCTACCCAGCAGCCTCGCATGCTTGGTGCTGGGCGATGCTAGGCGCTGGTGCCGCCCAGTGCTAGGCGCTAGTGCTGGCCTTCGCATCTCTCGCAGCACCTCTCGCACACCATTGCTAGCATAGCCAGCATGCGTGCTGCTAGCGAGCCACTCATGCTGGCCCCCCCTTTTCCTTCGCATCATGCTACGCACCAAGCACTACGCAGCACGCCACGCACCACGCAACGCGCTACGCACCATGCATCACGCACTACTCGCATACGCATCAGCCAGTGCCTAGCATTGCTATGCTTGGTGCGAGGCACGCACACACGCACATGCTCATGCGCTAGTACCCAGCACCGCGATGGCTATGCTTGGTGCGTGTGTGGCCCTGCCATGTGGTGCTTGCAATAGGCTGCCATGCGCACCCAGGCAACCATGCTAGCACGCTGCTAGCTGCGATGGGCTGCCTGGTACTTGTGGTGCTTTGCGATTGGCTGCCATGCGCATGCCTAGGCTGCGATGGTGCACCTAGGCTGCGCCTAGAGCTTGCGATGGGCTGCCATGGCACGCCTAGGCTGCGCCTAGCCATGCTAGGTGCATGCTGGCTCGAACTAGCCTAGCATCCACATGGCTAGGCCAGTGTGTTGCTAGGGCTATGTTCATACTTATCGCTTTGTGATTTTGTGACGCTCGGTCTCGACGCCCTAGGCTCGATATCCGACGTCTGTATTTCTAAAACTCTGTCGACTCATTAAATCATTTCGGATTAATTCGTTGTCTTGGATCGGTGATTCGATTGGGTTCGACCCAAAGGGTTCAGTTATGATTAAGTTGTAACATCAATTGTACATTGATATTACTGATCGGAAGAGGCCTCCACCTAGGCATTCCGAACACTTGACCTTACTGAAGAATTAGCTCCGTAATAATTCTAAACCCTCTATCGGAAGAATACACTTGTTGGAAGGACACCATTCCTTTCAATCTCGCACTTGTCCTTCCGGACAAGTGTGCATACAGTGTATAGCACATTTCCTATGTCACTTAATGTTTCTTCGTGAACTATAAGGTAAGATTCTTTGTCATCCTTATTACGTTCAGAAGTGTTTCTCGATCTCCGAGTTCGATTGTCAATAAGCAGATGATTTCTAAAATCCATCTGAGCACGGCCATGCATTTTCACAGTCTCGCTCTTTCAGCAGCCTTGTAAACAACAAAACATTTTCCCTATTGTCAGTAGGAGGACAATCCCAGTTATGATGACATACTCTCCTGAGTGTTCCCGTTATGATCCCCAGTTACGGCAGACGTTAGGAAACATCAAAGAGTCTAGTACTCAAACAAGAAAACTTCACAATACTCATGGTCGGAGGAAACAGGTTCAGATAGTCGTAATGAGAAATGTACTTATGACAGTTTTAAAATTTCTTAAAGTTCTCTCATAGGTCTTATCCAGTACAGTTCCAAACTGTGCCTGTGCAAATGATTTATGACCGTCACGTCCTCGCGGCACAAGAAACGGTGCTGTAAATCATACTACACACTAATCTATGGCGGTCATCAATCGTCCATCCGTTAGATGACCTCGATTAGGGACAATTTTCGATTTAAATATTCAATGTTCACTTAACAGGTGTTTCTTTATCCAAGACATGGTCTTGATACCCTATTTTGAATATTTCCGTAAATCGAATGGACTCATTATTTAATTCTAAACCACAATTAAATAGTAATGGAGTGAATGATAATTTTGCACAAAATTAATTACTCCATTAATGAATGGTTTTAATACAGTGTCTTACATTAAATATCCTATTTAATTAAAACACATGTACAGGGAATTTCAAAGCCAGTCTCCAACATGCTTAATTCCCATCGCCTCAATGTGTTTGTTGTGTTTCACTTGAGGTAGTGGTTTAGTCAAAGGATCAGCTACATTATCATCTGTGCCAATCTTATAAATTCTGATTTCACCTTCGGATTTCCATTCCCTTATCATGTGAAATCGCCTTTTTACGTGTTTGACCTTCTGGTGCTCTCTCGGCTCCCTGGCCTAAGCGATAGCTCCATTGTTATCACAATAGAGGTCTATCGGCCCCTTGATTGAGGGTACAACACCAAGTTCGCTAATGAACTTGCGAATCCAAACAACTTCCTTGGCAGCTTCTGAAGCGGCCAAGTACTCGGCTTCAGTTGTAGAGTCTGCAGTGGTGCTCTGCTTGGCACTCTTCCAACTAAACGCTCCTCCATTCAGATAGAATATGTACCCCGACTGTGACTTGAAGTCGTCTCTGTCAGTCTGGAAGCTAGCGTCGGTGTAACCTTCAACAACCAGTTCTTTGTGGCCTCCATACACCAGGAATTTATCCTTGTTCCTTTTCAGGTACTTAAGGATGTTCTTGCCCGCAGTCCAATGCGCCTCTCCTGGGTTCGATTGGTATCGGCTCGTTGCACTCAGGGCATACGATACATCTGGCCTTGTACATATCATGGCATACATAATCGATCCGATTAGCGAAGCATATGGGATCTGATTAATTCTTTCTCGCTCAACAGGTGTCTGTGGACATTTTTCTTGCTGAGAGTTATGCCATGGGACATGGGTAAATGCCCTCTTTTGGCATTCTCCATGTGGAATCGAGCCAGGCTCTTATCAATGTAAGTACTCTGGCTTAATCCAATCATCCTCTTAGATCTATCCCTGTAGATCTTGATGCCTAATATGTACTGTGCCTCTCCTAAGTCCTTCATTGAAAAGCACTTTCCCAACCAGCCCTTTACGGACTCCAACAATTTTGTGCTGTTTCCAATGAGAAGTATGTCATCGACATACAGGACTAGGAATGCAATATCACTCCCACTGACCTTCTTGTATACACAAGATTCATCTGGATTTTTGATAAAACCAAACTTGCTAATGGCTTCATCAAATCGCAGATTCCAACTTCTGCTGGCTTGCTTTAGTCCATAAATGGACTTCTTCAGCTTGCAAACCTTTCCAGCGTTGCCTGGATTGACAAAACCTTCTGGCTGTGTCATATACACAGTTTCTTCCAAAATTCCATTAAGGAAGGCGGTTTTGACATCCATTTGCCATATTTCATAATCATAATATGCAGCAATCGCTAGGATGATCCGGACGGATTTTAGCATTGCAACTGGTGAAAATGTTTCATCATAGTCTATCCCGTGGATTTGTCTATAACCTTTTGCCACCAGTCTAGCTTTGTATATTGATACATTTCCATCCTTGTCTGTCTTCACTTTGAAGATCCATTTGCAACCATTGGGTGTATAACCCTCGGGCAAATTCACCAAGTCCCAGACTTGATTTTCAGACATGGAGTCCATATCGGATTTCATGGCCTCTTGCCATGTTGCAAAGTCGGGGCTCGTCATAGCTTGCTTGTATGTCGCCGGCTCATCACCATCCATGACTAGGTCATCGGTTAAGACGATACCGAGGTATCTGTCTGGTTGAGATCTTTGCTGTTGCGACCTACGAAGGGTAATCGGTTGAGCTTTTTCATTGTCAGTTTGATTCTGACCAATCTTCTTAGATGCTTCCAAAGCATCTAGATTGTCAGTTTTGTCAGGTTGACATTGTTGCTCGTCCTTTCGAACTTCGTCGAGTTCGATTTTCCTCCCACTTGTCATTTTGGAAAGGTGTTCCTTCTCCAAAAAGACACCATCACGAGCAACAAATACTTTGTTCTCGGATTTATTGTAGAAGTAATACCCTTTGGTTTCTTTTGGGTATCCCACAAAGAAACACTTATCCGATTTGGGGTGAAGTTTGTCAAAAATTAATCGCTTGACATATGCTTCGCATCCCCAAATCTTGAGAAAAGACAACCTAGGAGGTTTCTTAGTCCATAATTCATATGGAGTCTTTTCAACAGCTTTTGACGGAGCTCTATTCAGTGTTAGTGCTGCAGTTTGTAGCGCATGTCCCTAGAAAGAGATAGGGAGTTCACTAAGACCCATCATTGATCGAACCATGTCTAATTAACAAGGTTCGATTCCTTCGTTCGGACACTCCGTTCCATTGAGGAGTTCCGGGAGGTGTCAACTCCGAAAGAATGCCATTTTCTTTTAAGTGATCGTCGAATTCATGGCTCAAATATTCGCCACCTCGATCTGATCGAAGTGCTTTAATTTTCTTGCCAAGTTGATTTTCAACTTCTTTCTGAAATTCTATGAATTTCTCAAAGAATTCAGATTTATTCGACATTAAGTAGATATAGCCATATCTACTATAATCGTCGGTGAAAGTGATGAAATATCGGTAACCTTGTCTTGCGGGTGTACTCATTGGTCCACATACATCCGTGTGTATTAGAGCTAATAAGTCACTTGCCCTTTCTCCCAACTTGGAGAATGGCTGTTTTATCATCTTGCCTAATAAGCATCCTTCGCAATTTTCAAACGACTCTAAGTCGAATGAGTCAAGAACACCTTCTTGAAGAAGTTTCTTGATGCGCTTGATGTTAATATGGCCAATACGACAATGCCACAAGTAGGTTTGATTCGACTCGATGGTCTTAGCCCTTTTGGCAGTATTATCGATGTTATAAACCTGTTTGTCTAGTGAAAGCACATAAAGACCATTTTCTGAATGTGCCTTACCATATAAAAAATTATCAAAATAAATGAAACAACTATTGTTTTTGATTCGAAATTCGAATCCTTTGGCGTCCAACGCCGATATTGAAATAATGTTTTTGGTCACTCTTGGAACATGATAGCAGTTTTCAAGTTCTAGAATAAGCCCTGAGGGCAAAGACAAACTGAGAGTTCCAACGGAGACGGCAGACATCCTTGCTCCATTGCTGACCCGAAGCTCAACCTTTCCCTTCTCTAGCCTCCTATTTATCCTTAGTCCCTGAGCATTGGAACAAAGGTGTGAGCCACATCCGGTATCTAATACCCATGATGTTTTGCTAGCGAAGTTTAAGTCTATAACGTAAATACCTGATGAAGAAGCAACGTTGCCGTTCTTCTTATCTTCTTTGAATTTGAGGCAGTCCCATTTCCAATGTCCCTTCTTCTTGCAGTAGAAACATTCGGAATCAGATTTAGAAGAGGTTGCCTTCTTGTCCTTGCTGCCCTTGGCAGATTTTGACTTAGGCGGGAACTTATTCTTTTTCCCATTAAAGCTCTTCTTTTTGCCCGGACGTTTGAATGGCTTGCCCTTCCTCACCATGAGCATGTCATGCTTGCCCTCATCCTTGAGGGTTTGCTCGGCTTGCTTCAACATACCATGAAACTCGGTGAGGGTTTTCTCCATACTATGCATATTATAGTTCATTTTGAACTGATCATAGCCTTTGTGAAGCGAGTGGAGAATGATGTCAATTGCCATCTCAGTTGAATACCCAGCATCAAGTCTTTCCATGTTCTCAAATAATCCAATCATTTTGAGGACATGCGGGTTGATTGGCTCTCCTATCTTGAGCTTGTTCTCAAGGATCTGCCTGTGGGTTTCAAACCTTTCAGTTCGAGCCTGCTCTTGAAACATATTCTGAAGCTCAAAAATGATCTCAAAAGCCGTCTCCTTTTCAAAGAAAGTCTTTTGAAGGTCCGGAGACATAGTGGCCAACATGATGCATTTGACATCCCGATTGGCACTTTGCCATCGGTTAAGGGCAGCCTGAGTGACCTCCTCATTGGGAGCGTCGGGCATTTCCTCATCAAGGACGTATTCCTTTTGCTCCTTCATTAATACAATGCGGAGATTCCTTTGCCAATCAAGAAAGTTTGGCCCGCTCAACTTCTCCTTGTCGAGAATTGAGCGTAAAGAAAATTGGTTGTTGTTTGAGTTACTTGCAGACATTGTTCTACAATTGAAAGAATTTGAAGTGAAAAACCATTCATAAATCAATAAGTTGAAATTTAAAACGTTTATGCATATATTCAATCTTATTGAGCATTTTATCCACGCATTTAAAATGTCCTTTATGGGCGAGAATAAAATGATTCCGAGACCCCAAAGATCAAGAAATGGTTAAGCATGCTTTGGCTTGTGTTAATCATTAAATATCTTAAGGTAAGAAATCTAATTGCTAATAGCTCCAAGCTACTCTTGGTTTGATAAAATGTCGCATCTAATGCATCCTTGACATTTTATCTCTTTTGCTACGACATCTAAGGACTCCTTACTGATATCGTTGAGCTTAACTAAGACAACTTGTATACCTAGTATACCTTACGTTCCTAGGGAAGTAGTGATGCCTCACTTTGGCGTAGCCCATCACATACGCGCATTAGTTCGGTAAGTGTTGTTCTTCGAACGACAAATTTTAGCTCAATATTATTAAGAGACCTAGGGTTTCTATGTTGGTTGATTTAAGTGAACTTAACTAATCGTCGCAACATAATAGAAATCCTAGACATGCATCTAGCAATCATATATAATAACAATATATATAAGGCATAAAAATAGATGCATTTGGCAACTAGCATGACCCCTTGAAATCTTCAATTTCCATGGGTCTTCATCTTGGCTCGCCTTCATCGAAACGCCGTCTTGAGACATCTTGGCCAAAATAAAATAAAAGAAGCTAGCTAGAACGACTAAGATTAATCTAATAGTACAAAAATACTTAACGGTTCGCAGACCGTATTTAGATTTACAAAAATACATAACGGAACGCAGTCCGTATTTTTTATCCTAGTCAGGCCGTACTAGTTGCCTTTTTCAATAACCTGTTTTGAAAACAATCTTCCATTCACCCATTCACTATTTGTGAATAGCCCATGCAAATTACGAAATACATAATTAAACACGCAAAACTAGTAACTAACTTAGGTGGTTAATCCGATTAACGCGCCTAATTAAAACTAGTCAAAGTTGTTTAATTCATTATTTCAAAAAGGCTCATGTAATCAACTAAGCTCCCACTAAATTCCGCATCCATACTTAATTAATCCAATTAATTAAGTTTGCATAACCCATAATTTGTAACAATAGTATATATAAAACATAAATTGATGCATTTGGCAACTAGCATGACCCCTTGAAATCTTCAAATCTTCTAGGGTCTTCATCTTGGCTCGTCTTCATTGAAACACCGTCTTGAGACATCTTGGCCAAAATAAAATAAACTAGCTAGAACGACTAAGATTAATCTAATAGTACAAAAATACTTGACGGTTCGCAGACCGTATTTAGATTTACAAAAATACATAACGGAACGCAGTCCGTATTTTCTATCCTAGTCGGGCCCACTAGTTGCCATTTTCAAAGACCTGTTTTGAATAACAATCTTCCATTCATCCATTCACTATTTGTGAATGACCCATGAAATTTTTCGAAATACATAATTAAACACGCAAAACTATTAACTTACTTAGGTGGTTAATCCAATTAATGCGCCTAATTAAAACTAGTCAAAATTGTTTAATCCATTATTTCTAAAAGCTCACGTAATTAATTAAGCTCCCACTAAATTCCGCATCCGTACTTAATTAATCCGATTAATTAAGTCGGCATAACCCAAAAATTTGTCAAATTTTGCAAAACCGAAAATCGAGGTTTTTAGCCTCGTTAAATAATTACATAAATAATTTAAAACGGCAAAATTTTCGTAAATATACATAGCTCAAAATTTAAGCAACGAGGCCCCATCCTAGCATGATGCATGGCGCACCATGGCTGCTAGGCAGCAGTGGGCTGGCTGGCTGGGGCTTGCTGCCTCGCTGCCCAACAGCAGCACAAGCTCGCCAGCAGCTTACGCCTCACACGCACTAGCAACATTAAGGGGCTGGGCTGGCGCTTGGTGCTAGCATGCTGCGCCCAGCATAGCACACTACGTTGGCTAGCACCACGCATGCCTGCACGCATGCTGGCGCCTGGCAGCAAGTGGGGGCTGGCTGGTGCTTGCTACCACATTGCCCAGCAGCCAAGGCTACTGCCCAAGCCCAGCCTTAGCACCCCTCTCCACACAGCCCAAAACATTGATGCTTAGCCATGCGCGCACCATAGGCAGCCTACATGTGGGCTGCTAGGCAGCCCGGCTAGCCTTGGTGACGCTTGCGGTTTTGCATCGATTTGCATGCATTTTACTCGGGATTTTAATTCTGATTTGTGTGTGACAATAATTAATTCTAAATTACATTTTAGAATCAATTCGAGTAAAAATAAAATAAAATAAGTCTAACTTAAATAATTTTTATTTTATTGGTGCACAAGCCTAAATTATCCAAAAATTTTAATTTTGAACAAAATTAGGTCTAACTTTATGATTAAAATAAAATGAGCTATGTCCATAATTAATCTTGCCAATATGCAAATTAATAATGGGTTTGACAAATGGGAGTTGGAAAAATAACTTAACCATCCAATGATAAAAAAATTTCCAACTTTCATACTTGTGTAAAATACCAAGATTACATCTTCCAATATGAAGATTAATCAAATTTTACTCACAAGTAATTGAACTTGATGGATTTTAATCAACCAAACATGAAAAATCCAAACTTTGTTCAACATGGAATTTAGAGTTAGGGTTCCAATCATTTAAACCTTTAAAGATTAGAACTTTAATATTATAGGAACTTAAAATTACAAGATCACAACAAGCTTTCTTACTTTATTGCAATTTATTTGCAAAATTTGTGAAAAACAAGTTTATGTGAAAAATGGTATATCAACTTAGGCACTAATAAAAACTCCATTATTATGCTTAAGGATATTTTAAAACCAGTAGATTAGTGATGCAAATGTGCATTTAATCTAACCTTGTAATGCTTAAATTAATCAAGGCTTAAAAGAATTAAAATTTTCGTTGAAAAATGAAAAACCCTAGAAAAATTGGGTTTCTTGTTCGAATTTGGCTTCTGGACAGTCCTATAAGGGATGAATATGTTCCAAAATGTCGATTCCACCCAAAAATCACTATTTTTGAGCCAAAATCTGGGTTTGACAGCCAAATCGAAATTAAAATCGAGTTTTAAAATTAATTAAAACGAGCATCTAATCTAATTAGACGAACATGAACCAGAAAAATAAACTCTTTTAAAACACCTTAATTAAAAAATAATTGGAAAAATTAAAAGGAGCGTGGCTCCGATACCGTTGTACGGTTTCGTAGTGACCCGACACTACGCGGAAGGAAACCCACCAAGACCCGCCCCTTAATTAAAACAATTAACAAGCATATTAAACTTAATCAAACATTATTAAGAACAAGAATTATACCTTTGTCGCGTGCTTCGCTCCCAAAGAGCTCTTACTTCAAAATCCCGAAAACACGAGATCTCCGACGGATCATACCCTCGACCCGACCCGAGCGTCCTAAGTCTTGAAGGTTAGTCAAGACCCGGACAAAATAACTATGAGTTTTACGAATCAAAGGTTTACTCTTAATTAGAGTTGCCTTTTTAATTCCACTCAAGGTTGTTCATTCCCAAATACCCAAGCTTGGTATTTATAGGGAAATGAACCCTTGAACTTCATTCCCCAACCAATGTGGGAGAATGAATAATTTGCTAATTAATTTATTTCTAAAATAAATCAATAATTAAATTAAATCACAATGCAACAAGTGTCAAGGGGAGAGAGAAGGTTAGGTGAGGACCATGGAGAGGTGGGGGGGACCATTGCCTTGCTCCCTAAGGCTTTCCCCAAGCCTTGGTCCCCACCCTCACAAAACCGCCTCATCCAAAAGGGCTGCTAGGCTGCTGTCAGCTAGTAGTGCTAGCCAGCCCAGCCAGCTAGCACCAGCCTGCCCAGCAGCCTCGCGTGCTTGGTGCTGGGCGATGCTAGGCGCTGGTGCCGCCCAGTGCTAGGCGCTGGTGCTGGCCTTCGCATCTCTCGCAGCACCTCTCGCACATCATTGCTAGCATAGCCAGCATGCGTGATGCTAGCGAGCCACGCATGCTGGCCCCCCCTTTTCCTTCGCATCATGCTACGCACCACGTACTACGCAGCACGCTACGCACCATGCACCACGCAGCACGCTACGCACCATGCACCACGCACTACTCGCACACGCATCAGCCAGTGCTTAGCACTGCTATGCTTGGTGCGAGGCACGCACACACGCACATGCACATGCGCAGTGCCCAGGACTGCGATGGCTGTGCTTGGTGCGTGTGTGGCCCTGCCATAAGCACCCAGGCACCTAGCCTAGCACACTGCTAGCTGCGATGGGCTACCTGGTTCTTGTGGTGCTTGCGATAGGCTACCATGCGCACCTAGGCAACCATGCTAGCACGCTGCTAGCTGCGATGGGCTGCCTGGTGCTTGTGGTGCTTTGCGATTGGCTACCATGCGCATGCCTAGGCTGTGATGGTGCACCTAGGCTGCGCCTAGCCATGCTAGGTGCATGCTGGCTCGAACTAGCCTAGCATCCACATGGCTAGGCACGTGTGTTGCTAGGGCTATGTTCATACTTGTCGCTTTGTGATTTTGTGACGCTCGGTCTCGACGCCCTAGGCTCGATATCCGACGTCTGTATTTGTAAAACTCTGTCGACTCATTAAATCATTTCGAATTAATTCGTCGTCTCGGATCGGTGATTCGATTGGGTTCGACCCGAAGGGTTCAGTTAAGATTAAGTTGTAACATCAATTATATATTGATAATACTGATCGGAAGCGGCCTCCACCTAGGCATTCCGATCACTTGACCTTACTGAAGAATTAGCTCCGTAATAATTCTAAACCCTCTATCGGAAGAATACACTTGTTGGAAGGACACCATTCCTTTCAATCTCCCACTTGTCCTTCCGGACAAGTGTGCATACAGTGTATAGCCCATTTCCTATGTCACTTAATGTTTCTTCGTGAACTATAAGGTAAGATTCTTTGTCATCCTTATTACGTTCAGAAGTGTTATCTCTCAGACGTCATGCCTACTGTGGCCGCAGCCGGCCGAGGCGAGGAACCCATCTACCTTGATGACTTCAAGGAAGCCGCGCCTGCTCCCAAAGAAGCCGACAAAAAAAGGAAGGCGGACCACCTGGTGGTTGTAAAAAAAGAGAAGTAATAGCAATCACTTATCGGGGAGCAGTCAGATGATCTCCGTCCCCAACCGGTTGGTGAAAATATTGACATTGTTCTAGATGACAGCCGTTGGGAACGAACCGTTTAAGTGGGGACGGTTGCTTTTGCCAAGTTGGGCCTTTGAAGTGGAAGAGATGCCAGGCGTCAGCCTGGATCTTGCTGTCCACAAACTCGTCGTGGATCCAAAAGAAAAGCCGATTAGGCAAAAGAAAAGGAATCACGGCGAGGGAAGATCTCAGGCAGCGGCCGCCGAGGTCAAGAAGCTGCTGGATGCCAGGTTCATTCGGCAATGCTACTACCCAGATAGGGTAGCAAACGTTGTCCTTTTCAAAAAGTCGAATGGTACCTGGCGGATGTGTGTTGATTACATAGATCTGAACAAGGCATGTCTAAAGGATAGCTATCCACTTCCAAAGATCAAAAGTCTGGTCGATTCTACAGCCGGTCATGCCTTGATGAGCTTCATGGACGCCTATTCAGGCTTCCATCAGATACCCTTGTGGAAAAAAGATCAAGAGAAGATGGCATTCGTCACTGATCAAGGGTTATTCTGTTATACGGTGACGCCGTTTGGGCTGAAAAATGCTCCTGCTACCTTCCAGCGAATGATTAATACGGTCTTCATTAATCAAATTGGGAGGAATGTAGAGGTGTACATTGATGACATGATAGTAAAATCCAAGCTACAGACGGATCACCTTGCTGACCTCTGAGAAACCTTCACCATCCTCAGGCGGCATAAGGTCATGCTTAATCCCAAAAAGTTTGTCTTTGGTGTTGATTCTGGGAAGTTTCTCGGATTTTTGATTGATCAAAGGGGGATAGAGGCCAACCCGGAAAAGGTACATGCGGTAATTGACATGAAGTCACCCCGTACTGTTAAGGTAGTCTAAAAACTTACCGGCTGTCTGGCGGCATTGGGAAGATTCCTCAACCGGTCAGGAGACAAGTGCATTTATTTCTTCCAAACAATAAAAAAGAAGACTAGATTTGAATGGGGGGAAAATGCTTAGGCGGCATTCTAAAACATGAAAAAGCACCTTCACTCATTGCCACGGCTAGTCAGCCCTCTAGCAGGAGAGGTTCTCTATATGTATTTGGCCGTCTTAGATCATGCCCTCAGTGCCGTTCTCCTAGCTGAGAGAGACGACATCCAGCTCTTGGTCTATTTCATTAGCCATGTTCTTCGAAATGCTGAGCTGCGGTAACCCTTGGTTGAAAAATTTGGCCTTGCCCTGTTCATGGCAATCAAGAAGTTGAACCATACTTCTTGGCACATCCGGTGGTGGTCTACACAGACCAACCCCTCAAGAGGCTAATGACAACCTTGGATTCATCCGACATAATGCTTAAGTGGGCTATTGAAATGCAAAGTCTGGAAATCACCTTCGAACCAAGAAAGGCAGCGAAGGGTCAAATGTTCGCCGACTTCATTGTGGAAATGACAAGGCCGGCTCAGCCGGACAATGTTGGTCAGGTCTGGAAGGTTTATGTAGACGGAAGCTCTACTATGAATGGCTGTGGTGCAGGCGTAATTTGCAAGTCTCCGGAAAGGGACAAATATGAATATGCACTACGGTTTAAGTTCCAAGCCTCGAATAATGAGGCGGAATATGAGGCCCTGCTAGTCGGTATCCGCATGTGTAAGGTGGCAGGGGAAAGGAAAGTTGACGCCTACTCAGATTCTCAATTGATCGTTAGCCAATACCATGGTGACTACGAGGCCACCCATCCGGCTATGATCAAATATATGTAGGTGGTCAAGGACGAGGCCGGGATACTTGACAAATTTCATCTAAGTCAGGTGCCCAAGTCAGAAAATAATCAGGTGGATGCACTGTCAAAGTTGGCATCATCCGCCTCTTGTGATGCGCCTAGGTCAGTCTTTTGGGAAGTCATGGAAAAAAGAAGCATTAAGCATGATCCCATTGGAGTCCTTGACTAAAGCTCTACCTAGATGGATTCCATCCGGGCTTATTTGGCAGACGTCACTTTGCCGGACGCCCCTTTAGGATCGGCTGCATTGAAAAAGCGAGCCTCAAGTTTTGAGATCTATAAGGGAGAACTCTTCAGGAAAGGTTACCTCCAGCCGCTGCTGAAATGTGTTACCCTAGAAAGGGGGAAAGAGATTCTAGAGGATATGCACTCGGGCTTTTGTGCATCATATATAGGCGGCAAAACTCTAGAAAAAAGGGCAAGATGGCAAGGCTACTTTTGGCCCACTCTTGAGGCAGACACCATGGAAATGGTGCAGAAGTGCGACAAGTGTCAAAGATTTGGCCAGCTCATACACCGACTGGCCACTGATTTGACGGCTATCTACAGCCCGGTTCCATTTGCAAAATGGGGCATGGACATCCTAGGTCCATATACGCTTGCCACAGGCGGGCGGAGGTACATCCTGGTGGATGTAGATTACTTCACCAAATGGGTTGAGGCAGAGGCGGTTAAGGGAATTAAGACAAAGGATGTCATCTCTTTCATCTGGAGAAACATCATTACCCGGTTTGGGGTACCTATGTCTATGGTCTTTGAAAATGGCCATCAGTTTGAAACACCTACCCTCAAGAGCTGGTTGGGAGATCAAGGGATCTCACATTGTTTTGCATCAGTCGTCCATCCCCAAGCAAACGACCAAGTTGAAGCCTTCAACAAGCTCATCTCAGATGACATTAAGAAGAAAATTGAAAGGGCTGGCAGTCTATTTGAGGATGAGTTGCCTCATGTCCTATGGGCCGTCAGAACAACTGAAAAAGGGGCAACCGGTGAAACCCCATTTCCCATGACTTACGGCACTGAAGCCGTCCTGCCAATCATGCTTTATGATGAAGAAGCAAATTGGGAGGCCATGCGTCTAGCATTGGATTCAATCCCGGAGCGCAGGGGCAATGCTGCCTTACGTCGTCTAAGAATGACAAAGGCCTACAACAAAAGAGTACACAAACGGCCCCTAAAAGTGGGGGACTTTGTGTTACAAAAAATGGAGGCGACCAGTAGGGCAAATGAGTAAGGAAAGCTAACCCCTAATTGGGAGGGCCTCTACCAAAATTTTGAAGAAGTTAGAGGAGGCACCTATCCCTCTAGAAACTCCAGACGGCAGATAGCTAGCCAGAACCTAGAATGTAGATAACTTGAAAAAGTACTACTTCTAAGGACTTGTAATTTTTGTAAATAGAGTATATTAATTAAAGAATGCTTTATTTCCATTGTCTTTTGTACAAAGTCCCATCTGTACAATGAACAACCGGCAACCGTCTGCTCTAAACTGAGTAGACATAGGCTAAGTATCAAACTTAGCTATTCATAAGGCCAATGGCCAGATATATGTTAAACCGCCTGCTCCAACATGAATAGGCAACCGGCGATGCTCATTTGGGTTAATTCGTCGAAGAGAGCATCTCCCATTTGGGTGGTACATTGTTCAATAAATCATAACTCAAACGACTTTAACCGACTGTTTAGGTTAAAAATAACTCATGGCCATTTGAATGATCAATTGAAACCAAGATACAACCAACCGTTGCTTCAAAGCAACACAGACATTGATTCAAATCTTGGTCGAATGTAGCCGGTCTTTGCTCAAAAGCATTACAGTCGGTTACAAACTCGAATTACGCAAGGTTAAAACCTTAGCATTTAATCCATAACTTGGTTATGATACAAACGTTCGGTCAATGGCCGCCTGCATACCAGCCAACGGCAATGACAGATACCTAAAGGGTAACCCGCAGCCGGTTAAACGAGTAATCTAGGTTGGCTCTAGCCGGCACTGTCTGCTAATCCAACTTAGAATAATTCTACTTCTGTAAATACGGTCAATGACCGCCTATCTATTCGTGCGAACGCTTATTTGGAAGGCTGCCTGCTTAGAGTTGGATAGTATTAAGCAAACAACTGTCTAGGGGCAGGCAGAGCCAATGCATCCGACATATCGCACATATCGAATCAAATTGCAAAAATTGAAGCAAAAATTGAAGCAAATAAACATCAAAGGAAAAACCGACTCAGTCGGTAAAATATATTGATAAAGAAGTAATTGTCAGCCGGAACTATGTCCGGGGAAAGAGATACATCTAAACTACATGGCTCGCAGGCCGGAAGTAGAAAGAAAGAGAAACAAATAAAGCTATTGCTGCTGCTGTAGCTGATGTTGAGACGACTGACCCTGGCTGGCAGGAGGAGCATCTTAAGTTTGCTGGGCTTGAGCTTCGTCTGCCCCACCCGGCATTTGATCTTTCGTCTTCTCCTCCTCTTCCTCCTCGGCAATGCCGGACCATTCTTCAAAGGGAGCTGGCTTCTTAATTCCGAGAACCTAGGCATCGAACACCTCAGTGGCATATCTGTACCGCAGGTTAAAGAAAGCCCAGTAGGTGTCCGGTCTTGCTCAGCCGCCAGCTTTTTTTTGCGGTCCTCCTGGGTCTGGGCCAACTCATTCTTCAGCCGGTTGACCTCTGCCCGTAGCTAAGTGTTCTCCTTGTCAGCCTCCTCCAATGCTTTGACATCATATTAGAGGTTTTTGACTTGGAGTTCAAAGTCGGCTACTTTGTTGTTGGCCGTATCAGCAGCAGCCGTGAGCTCCTTGATTAGCTCCTCCTGTTTCATCTCCCGGCTCTTAGTTTGGATTTCATACATAAGGGTGTTATATTGGGTAGCATCAATAAGTTCGGCTGCCCTTCTATTGGCATCCCTTACCTCCTCTTGCTTCTTCTGCAAGGGGACCTTCATGCCGTCCACCCTCAACATCACTTGCAAAGTCAACCGGAAAGGGGTTAGTTTTCAATTACGCTACAATCGGCAAAAGAATAAAGTGGCACAAAAGCACCACAACCGGTGAATTACCTCAGCGAGCAGTGAGTTGATGCGGTCTATGTAGACCTGGTTTATACCCGGCACCGCCTCTTTCTCAGACCGGCTAAGGGTCCTCAGCATTCTCTTGGCGTAATTTTGGAGATCCAGTCAACGAGAAGAGGCATCTGCATCAATAGATTTATTGGTTAAGTACTGAGCATTAGCGGCACCTACATTCTTCCGGCTGCCTAAAGAATCCCCTGTTTGGGTAGCTTGGGACTTAACTCGCATTGGGCCAAGCGGCTAGGGGGGATCAAAGGTGAGAGTCGTACCTTGATTTTTAGGTTGAGGGGTCACTCCACTCCCAACCGCATTGGAGCCGGATGATACAAAAAGCACCTGACTTGAGGGAACTTCGGGCTCCCCCATTCCGACCTCAGCCGGCCCTGAGCTTAGGCTAAGATCTTTCAGGCTTTTGCCTATTGAGGTAGGCCTCTCAGGAGTAGGCAGCCTTCTAGTAGAGGCAGGGGCATCAGTACCCTTCTTGTTTTGGAAGCAGGCTGGGAGGGCTCCTCTCCCAATCTCTTCAGCATTTCTCTTAGAGAACGAGGAACATTCTTGCTCACTGTCTAAAAAGGAAAACAACACAGCTGGTTAATATCAAAAATTAACTCCAAACCATATAGACGGTAATAGAGCTCAGCTGGCGCTTACCCCATCATCTTTAGCCGCCAGTTGAGCCCTCTTTTTCTCTAGTTGATCCTTCCGGATCTTTGCAGCAGACTTAGCCGGTGTCTTTTCGGGAGGCACCATCTCTAATCCTTTCTCTACAAGGAAGAAAAATAAAAAATCAGAACCCATTCAAGTATGATACAGACGACATAAAGTGCCGGTTAACAATCAACATATGTTTGCTCCACATTGTGCTTAGGCCACAAGTGGAAAGAAACGCCTCGTCCTTTAGCCTATTCGGATGAGGGACCCAGTTTTTGGGGACAATGACTTCTGTCCCATCATCCAAAGGCAAGGACGTCTTTTTGAAGAGACCCGTCTCCATTATTTGATCCCAAGCCTCCTCCGGTACTTTAGAAAGGGCGTACTTCTGTCCAAGGAAAGCCGGGTGTGTGTTGTAGCGACGCAGCCAGTGGTTTAGATGCAGCGAGGGGGAATAAAACATGTAAAACTTGCTCTTCTAGCTGCTCCACTTGAACGGCTTGTCAAGCGTCATCATAAATTCCGGGTGCGCAGTCAATTATACCACGCATTCCAGCCGCCTGGGGCACGGCTGAGGTAGTGCATATGTGCAAACGCCTCCCAGCTAGGCGTTATGTGCTACATCTCGCAGGCGGCTATGTATCTTAGTATATTCACCCAAGAGTTGGGTGTTAGCTGCCAGACGCTAAGGTCGTAACCCCTTAGAATGGCTTTTATTGTATTATGGAGGGGGAACCGGATGCCGGCTTTGAATGCCGCCTCATAGCAACAGAAAAAATTATTAGCATGATCTAGATCGTCATCCCAGACGACGGATGCCTCGACAGGCGGCACAACAATTTCCCATCCTTTCCCAACCGGGCGCTTTTCCAAAAAGGCGGGAAGGGTGGCATTTAAAGTGACCACATCCCGGGCGGTCTTGTGCGCCTCTGTTGGATTGTTAATAGAGAGACACTTATAAGCCTCCTCATCCTTTTGAGGGGCATCCGGTCCCAAAGTAGACTCGATAGAATCCTATTGTTGGACGGTCTCTTCGCCGCCTGTACTCTCGGGTTCATCTAAGATATCATCTCCAGGCGTGCTAGGTACACCTGGTTGGTCATAAGGTACATTGTCAACCGAAGCTTTGACTGAGCCGTCCTTCTGATAATCGGGGTCTACAGCCGTCCGTCTCGTTCGAGCCATTCTGTCCTGCACATGAACAGAGACGGTCGGATTCGCAAAAGAATAAGGGTGGTCCAAACACCCCCAGACGGCATCCCAGTCGTAGACTCAGCCGTATCCCGTGACTAGCTGACAACTGCCCTAGGCCGTGCCGTGTGTGTGTTGGGTGAGTCCATTATTCTTTACAAGCTATACAACCGGAAAAAGCACCAAAAAGTTGTAAGGGGTAGAGACGGTACCTTAAAGTTGTAACAAATCTGAAGACAGTTGACTCCTTGAAGTCAGCAGCCGGAAATCCTTTTTGTTGCTTGATGATACCCCAGGCGGTATCCCGGATGTATCCCTTTGAAGAGCAACTGAACCTCGTTGAAGACCCAGACGTTTTTCGGGAAAATTGCTTGAAGATACGCCAGACGATTATGACCGGCTGTGGGTGTATTGAAAGCTAGGGAAAGGTCAAAGGGTTCTTAGCTGGTTTGAAGGAAGTTTGCTTGAAGATGCCCCAGACGGTGGTGACCGGCTATGGGTATATTGAGAGCGAAGGGAAGGAATATGAGTATGGTCAGGCGGTATCTAAGAGCTTTGAGCAAAGAGCACTCAGACAGAAGCCAGATGAGTTAAACAGGGGAAGTTTTTGCAAATAAGAGCAGCTGTGATGAGGGGGAGGGTTTCTATTTATAGAAGAACCCATAAGGCGAACTACCACTTCTCCATTTCAAATTTAAATTCAAATTCAAAAAAAAAAATAATAAAATTAAAAAAAAAAACGTAGAGAGAGAGGGAGATGAAACGTCACCTTCTCAGAGCGTGACACATGTCACAGGTGCCACGTGGCATTCCACGTCACACCTGTGAGGGGAAAATGTTTAGGGTAAAAATACCCTGTCCATGTGGCCCTATAGCATGCTGACACGTGTCAGCCTCAGAGAGGTCCTAGAGGATCCAATCCTCTACTAACACATGGCACCTTAACCCTAAAAGGGGAACTGATCCCCTTCCACTATAAATAGAGGAAAATCCTCATTTACTACATATTAAAAAATATAAGCAAAAAAAACCGAGCAATATTAATTGCAGAATTCTCTCGGAATCCGAGAGAAAAACCTTTACATTCCGCACTTTTTTACATTCGGTAACGTTCTAACTTGATCGTCGGAGGCGGAACTCCTCCCAACCGAAGTTTCCGTGGTTTTGCAGGTACAGACGGTGACGCGCATTCTTGGAATTGTAACTCTCTCAAGGGACTCCAGAAACCCCGAAACACACCCAATCACGGTAAAAATACTACGCACATACCCACATGTGATCGGTATGGATTCGACATACAAAACTAACTGTTACGGGATGTCGTTCTTTGAGATAGTAGCTGTAACACCGACAAATCAGAATTTCCTCGTCGGTTATGTGTTCATGCGCAACGAGTGCACGGCAAGCTATTGGTGGGTGTTGCAGAGATTAAAGGAGTTGCTTGGGTATAATAGAGAACCGTCGGTATTTTTTTTTTACCGTGAGCTTGGCCTATATGCGGCATTGAGAGAAGTGTTTCCAGGGACGTCGCATTTACTTTGTCGATGGCACATTAATAAAGATGTGGTGGCTAGGGTGATTGATATGTTAAAAAACAAGAGGATCGGTGCGAGTTTTAAAAATGGAAAATGGAAACGTATCATGGATGCTGCAACCGAGGTGAATTATAATGCTGTTGCAGATACAATGAAAGCTCGGTGGGCAAGTTATCTGGCAGTGATTGCTTACGTTGAGAGAACATGAATTTGTCATAAAATGAAATTTGTGACATTTTAGACGAACCAAGTTCTTCACTTTGGTAACACGAGTACTTGTAGAGATGAGAGCCAACATTCGGCGGTGAAGACGTGGTTTGAATCATCGACAGGTTCGTTGTTATAATGTTGTAGTTGTTTTCTTACTTCGTTGTAGTCATTTTATTTAAAAATCATAACGTTTTTTATAATCTGAATTAACGGCAGGTTCTTTGGATACCGTATAGCCCCGAGTGCATAGTCATATTGGTAATCAGATCATTGCAATTCGTAATGGTTTGGAGGCATAGAGATCGAAATTGGTGAGAAGTATAGACAATTACCACTATCATATATAAATGGCAAAGTGTCTCAGCATTGTTTGAAAGTTCTCGATGATGAGACGAGAAGGATGAGGGAGTTGAGTTACCAGGTGTACGAGCGTTGTGGATGTGCAATGCGTGTGACCCATGGTTTACCATGTGCTTTCCAGATACATGATTCACTAGTTGCTCAGTCAGGCTTGTATATCAGGCAAATTCATCCATTCTAGAAGACCTTGGTTATTGGGGATGGTGTTGATATTCCTGTGTTCGTTAACGATTCGACCGAGGAAGCTGCACATTTTCCTTCCTTGGTTAATGAGGTCATTGGTAGTGATCCTGCGGTACTTCGAAATGTATCTCGCATCATTGAAGAGGAGCTGAATCCGGATCATACAAACCTTGAAGAACCACATGTAAACCACAATGTTAGAGGTCGATGAAGGAACAATGATACAAGGCGTGATCCTTGTTACTTGGAACATGTAAACCGTCGAAACACTCAATGTGGTACACTAGAAACAGGTATGTATTTGCACTTGTGAATTACACGCCTTTTGTGAATTACACGTATTTCATCTTGTAGCGTTATAATAAATGAACATTAATTTCATGCAGAAGATCAATGTGACATCAGTCAATGCAGGTATTTGCACTTGCTTCCAAGGCCAATGTTGCCTTACATCACGGCATGGAAGGATGTCATTAGTGATGGAAACTGTGGCTTTCATTATGTGGCTGACTTCTTCTTCGGTGATCAAGCGTAGTGGTTTGACGCTCGAGAAATAATAGCAAACGAGGTCGCTGCTCATCCAACGTTGTACGAAAGGATTTACGGGATTGGAAGGGTTTGGATGAATGTAGAACATATTCGATGGGATGGTGAGGCGGTTGATTCACGACATTGGATGGTTGCAATTCAGAATTTATTTCCTATTGCTACTTGGTTTAACGCAAGGGTGATTATTCTCGGTGTAGGCACTGTATCGACCTGCTACTACCCATGCCTCACGGTGTTACCGTTGAGGGCACAAAACACGGTCAGGGCACCCGCTCGAGAGTTCGTGATCGCTACAATTGGTGGGTCACATTTCATCCGTCTTAATCTTGCATAAGATTCACCTCTTCCCCTGATTGCAGGTTAGTAAACCGAGCACCACGAGCCCAGTGTTGATGGATGGGATCAGCAGTATGAAGTTAAAAGGAACATGTGGGATGCATTAATTAGGTAGTGAACTCATTTATGTACTTTCACCGAGGTTGAACAGTTGTAGTTATGTAATATAAAATAATAAAAGTAATTAAACAAAGTTCCAACAAAACCAAATATGAAAGTGTCCAGTTCTTACATTACATGCCGAATACAAAGTATAATTAAAACAATGAGGACAAGTAATATAAAACTGAAAGACAATTAATTCACAACCCCATCATCGCCTTCCAGTCATCTCAGAGCTGCTTAGCCATTGCCCTTGTTCCACGCGACGTGTTGGGATACTCATCCAATGCTCTGTTGATAATTTCCATGGACCGACCCATCCACTACGAATAAGAAAACAACATATTATAGAAATTACAATTTTTTGAAGTCGTATTAATAGTATAATAAAACACAACTACTTACATAATCCGTGTTAGTCCTCTCAAGTAGATTACTACTCCCAGCTAATGACCCCTAAGGAGATAAACGAGGATGAGAAAATCTGTACAGCCACTGCATGTAACCAGGAGCGACCGTAGGAGCTCAACCACCAAGTCTGGTGAGGGCACCTAAAACAACAATGAAAGACGAACCATGGACAAAGCTAGTCCACATCACAGATGTCATCTCGGTCGGAAAGTCTACCCAATACGTCTTCAAGTTCGTCGGTCACTTAGCCTTCTCAGACCTGATAATGGTCCTTGGAATGTCCTGAACGAATCCAAGTTGTCGAACCACTCGATCAGGCATGTGTGGCTTAATGATGCTACGGTACTGGATGCAGCCAATAAATAAAGTGGGTGGCACGTGTCGTACAGGATCAACTCCGTACTAGAGCCAGTTAACCTCAAGGTTAGTCAGCTGATCCAGTCTAGCACGAAAAGCGAGGAGGCGCTCCATGCTCTTGTTAGGGCACCCCGATCCAACATCCCACCTAGACGCACGAGGAATACTAAGCTCCCTCGTCAGGGTACCCTGCTGAGGCCGAAAGCACATAAAGTACTCATAGATCCACGCTTGCAGAAGCGTGAGACAACCAACAATCAAATCAACATCTTTTCATGATGCCTTACCCAACTGCCGATACAGATAGGCTAGAGCACCTGAACCCCAAGAGTACTCATTAATCGGGAGATCATCAACAACAAGCTCGTTGAGGAAGGAAGGATGAGTGCGATTACCACTCTTGTCTAAAAACAGTGATCCGCCTAGTACTAACCACATGTAAGCACTATAATGGACACTAAAGGGCCTCTGCGCCTCCAAAGTCGTATCCAAAATCCTCTCGATCAGCACCCTACTACCCTGCCAAATGGTTTTAGTACCGCACTTCTCATTCAACTCGTCCGCAGTCATATCCATGGTGACCGAGCACGCGTCCCGTATGACGTCCGTGCTAGAGTAGTGGAAACCATAGAACCATCAACATGAAGCCCAAGAATATGGTACACATCGTGCAGCATGATCGTGATCTCCCAAAATGGCATATGAAACATGTTTGTATCTGGCTGCTATCTCTCAACAAAAGCAGAAATCAGCGACCAGTCAAAACGCCTAAACTTGATCCCGAGTAAGTGAGACAGACCATTGCCATCAATCAATTACAGGTGCTCCTGTGTAAGACGACCTCGCCAGTTAACCAATTCAGAACACAACTGTGTCCTGCTCAAACAGCGCAAAACAATACGCTCCTGCCCACCCCATATATATATGATGCCACGTGACCACCAAAACTAGGGATAACAGTACCATTTTTAGGACCACCTGGCATCGGCTGCTGCACTAACCATGTCTCTGTGAACTTGTAGAAGGTTGACTCGCTTCACTACTAACAAATCTCCCATGCTGACCCCTATATACCGTATGATAATCCTGAGGGTCCGACTCCTCTGCTTGATCATCACGACTTTCCTAATCTTCTTAGTCATTGTCAGATGTAGGTATTCCACTCGACAAGTACATGGGGCGGCTCCCTTGTGACTGATACTCTCCCAACCAACCACTAGGAGATGCATATTCCTGTTCGTGACGAACCAGTGTCCCCGTAATTCCTCGACCTGAGTGCCTCCTAACAAACGCATTCAAACGTCGTGATATTGCATGACGAGCACCTGAACCCTCAATCTACATTAAATAAGTAAAAAATCAAATATCAGTAATAATTACAAATATAACTATGATATTAAAGTTGAACAACAAATATTAATATTCAAAAAAATAATTTCAAAATAATAATAATAATAATAATAATAATAATAACAATAATAATAACAATATTAATAACAATAATAATAATAATTATAAACCACATATTTCGCAACATACTAATAAAAATAGGAAAAATTCATGGGAATAATCCCACCTTTGCACCGTTCGTTTTTAATAATCCCACCTTTAAGTTATTTTTTAATAATCCGACCTTTACCCCCTATTCTTTTTTATTGATCCCAACCGGTCACGTAACCTGTTATAACAGGTTACATGACACGTGGCGACCTGTAATTTATAAAAAATAAAAATTAAAAAAAAAGTAAAAGTTATACTTAAATAATAAAAAAAAAAACCCCACCAGCCAATTCCCTTCCACCTCCCCTTGAACCACCAACTTCACCACGTTTTTGGCTCCCTCCCCTACCCCTCTCCCTTTTCCGGCCACTTCCCCTTCCCCCCGAATTCGGCCCCTCTCCGGCAGACGCGCTCACCATCCCACCTTCGTAACAATTAAAGCTACCGATGCACCACCACTTCACCGCCACCACTGCACCCCCTTTTCCGGGTTTCGGGTTTTATGAGTTAAAACAATTTTTTGGTGGTGTTGGGTGGGGGAATAGGGTTTATGGGGGCCGAAAAACATGGTAAGGGGTGGTTTCGGGCTGCGGTGGTCGGGAAAGGGTGGAATGGGTGGGGCGAAGGTGGAGGTTGGTTGCGGTTTTCGCAGGTTAGGGTTCGTTTGGATGGGTGGGGCGAGGGTGGTTCAAGGGGAGGGGATTCTAGTTTCGTGAAGGAGAGGGGGTTCGAGGGTGGTTCAGGGGGAGGGGGTTCGAGGGTGGTTCAAGGGAGGTCGGCGCGCTGGGATCGGTGGCAGGGGCGTTTGGATGGGTGGGGCGAGGGTGGTTCAAGGGGAGGGGATTCTAGTTTCGTGAGGGAGATGGGGTTCGAGGGTGGTTCAGGGGGAGGGGGTTTGAGGGTGGTTCAGGGGAGGGGTGGCAGGGGAGGTCGGCGCGCTGGGATCGGTGGCAGGGGCGTTTGGTTGGGTGGGGCGAGGGTGGTTCAAGGGGAGGGGATTCTAGTTTCGTGAGGGAGAAGGGGTTCGAGGGTGGTTAGGGGGAGGGGGTTTGAGGGTGGTTCAGGGGAGGTCGGCGCGCTGGGATCAGTGGCAGGGAAGGTGGTTTGACTGGTGGGTGGTTTCTAAAATTAATAATTTTTTTTTATCTTATTTTTAAATTTTAGACAAATCAAATTGTGACACGTGTAAATTAATCAAAAAGACAAATCAAATTGTGACACGTGTAAATTAATCAAAAAAATAATAATTTACCTTCTTAACCGGTTTCAGGTAAAATGAGACCAATAAAAAAGAATGGGGGGTAAAGGTCGGATTATTAAAATATAACTTAAAGGTGAGATTATTAAAAACGAACGGTGCAAAGGTGGGATTATTCCCATAAGTTTTTCAAAAAAATAAAATTGACCTCGGATCCAAAAATGACCCCCTCCTTTGAATTTTTATTCTTTCGGTTGTGAACAATATAATTTACTCCCTTCATTTCTTATTAATCGCAATAGTAGGGTATTCACAAAGTTTAAGAAAATTTTTAGGGTAGGGTTCAAAAGAGAATTTTTATAATAAAAAGTATTGTTGGTAGGAGATAAAAATAATAAAAAAAAAAAATAGTATAAGTGGGATTGGTAGAAAAAAGAAATAATAAAATATTTGTGAAAGTGGGGTTAGTGGGAGAGAGAAATTATAAAATAATGGTGGGTGTTTTCCAAATATAGAAGTGTTGCAATTAATATATAACGAATGTAAAAGGAAAATGTTGCGATTAATACGAAACAGAGGAAGTAACCAATATAACAATAAAAAGTTCCCCAACTACAAAAACTAGGCTAATTTAAATTGAACTAAAAGTTTCAAAACCAATGGTTATAGTCCACAGTGATTCTCCTATTCAATCATTTCCAAGTACCGCATTGCATTTTTTTGGAGTACTGGAGTATCATTTAATTTATGGATGATTTGATTTATTTTATAATAACCTTAGCTATAAGATTTCGAAAAATAAAATTATTAGTGGTTCATAGTTTAACTATGTGTAGTTTAATAATATCAATTTTTTTAAAAATTTTGTTAATGCGTAATTTAATATATCGATGGTTAAAGATGCATTGTGTAGACTGCATAAAATGAAATAAGCAATATTTATGGAACGGATGAAGTATAAAGTTTTTTGGGAGTGATTATTTGTCAATATCCCGTCAAACTTGTTTTGTCTACCTGTTTAATTGTCTTTGTTCAAATCAAGTTTCTTATAAAATTGATACTACCTCCGTCACATATTAGTTGCAACTTTGGAATAATATATGTCTCATAAATAATACCCCAAATTTGCAACTAATATGTAACGGAGGTAGTATTACAAAACAACAACAACAACAATAATAATAATAACAACAACAATAATAATAATAATAATGATAATACAACTAATAACAATAACAATTAACAATAATAATAATGATAATATTACTAATAACAATAATAATGATAATAATAACAACAACAATGATAATAATAATAGTAATACTAATAACAATAACAATAACAATAACAATAACAATAACAATAATAATAATAATGATAATAATACTAATAACAATAACCAGAATAATGATAATATTATAGTATTACTTATAATAATAATAATAATATTAATCACGAAAAAAAAAATTCTGGAAATTGGTACATCCGCCTGAAATTTCCGGATGTACCAAGAGTAAATTTCAGGCAGATGTCCGAAATTTTCGAAATTTTTTTCCCCAATTTAAACAACATATTTCTGGAAATTACATGTTCGCCGCCTCCAATGCCGCCGCCTCGACCACCGTATGTCACCCTAATTCGCTGCGGGTCCGCAATCGCTGGATTTTTTCTACCCTCCTTGGATTGGTGGTGGGTTGTGGGTGGTTTCACTTAGGTTGAATTTTCCGTATTTTTTTTTTTTTTATTTTCAGATTATTTTATTTTTTTTTTAATTTCTGATTTTTAAGTATTAGGGAGATTTTTAACTTTTAGAGAGATAAAATTTTAGCAAAAGAAGTATGAGCGTGAAATGTGTTATAAGTGTCGTGAGTATTTATATACGAGGGGTAAATACAGAATTTCAAGGAAAAAATGCGAGCGACGCCTAGTAAATTGGGAGCGAAGTTTAACAAACCCCCTATATTTCTTTTATATAGTGTATATTTTTATAATATATATTACGCTTCTACAAAAACAATGGTATCTTACAGTATATCCTAAATCAAAAGTAATATACACTTCTTACATAACACTATTTGTATCAATGATATGTTTTAAAATTTGGTATATAGATACAAATTTTATCTTAAAATTCAATATCCAACCTGGGCAATATATATATATATATATATATATATATATATATATATATATATATATATAAAGGGAAGTTTTTTCCCAAGATTTTAGAGAGCCACCTAAGATTTTGATTTTTTAAAAATTATTAGTGGGCCATGTAGGATTAGTATTTTTAGAGCATTACGTGTAAGATTATGCCACCTAGGATTATTATTTTAAAGCGCCACGTAAGATTAAAATTAAAGGTTTAAAAATATTATAAAAATAAAATACTATCTTTTTAAATTAGAATTTTATCTAAGAGAAAAGAAAAAAATTTATTTTATTTCGTATATATAAAAAAAATATTATTTAAAAAATGAAATTCATGTTCAATTGATATTTAAAAAAAAAATTGGATTACATAAAAAAAATAATGAAAATATGACTAGTGATTATAATAAAATATTTTATAAAAAAAAATACTAATAAAAAAATGAAATCACTTTCAATAATAAAAATAAAAAATAAAAAAACACAGTTTTTTCAAAAAAAAAAAATATCAGTTTTGGATTAGATACAAAAAATAAGAAAAAACCATTGAAATTAAAAATATATCCTTTTTCTTTTTCTAGTAAAAACAATGTTCATCATTTATCATTTATTCATCTAAAAGATTAAGTTCTACGTTAACAAAATTTATCATATCTATTAATAAACTTTATCACCACCTTAAATCCCAGGCCACGCGATGAACGATAAGTGTTAATTTTAATGGGCGGGTTTTATTATGCAACTTATCAACGACACGTTCACCATTATATTCGACTTACAAAGAATGATGGAAGCCTGGAAGGTTATATTTTCACCGTATTCACAATTTAAAAAAAAAAGTCGGTTAAACAAATACATATAGTTTAACATATTTTATTTTCTTTCTACTTTTCTTCAAGAATTGGTTTGTATTGTTGTTTAAACAAACAATTTACAAAATATACTGTGTTTATATATTCGTGAACCTATTCACTAGTAGAAAAATATAAAAGGGCACTGGTTCAAAACCCCCATATAGCACCGGTTTTGAACCGGTGTAGATTTGAGGGATGCCAAAAAATAAAAAATAAAAAACTTTAGCACCGATTCAAAACTGGTGCTAATAATGTGTTATTCGCACCAATTCTGTTCAAACCGGTGCGGATAATGGCCCAAAAAAATAAAAAATAAAACTTTTGGCACCGGTTCGATTCAAAACCGGTGCCCTTAGTGCCCCAAAAATAAAAAAATAAATTTTTTTTTTTTTTTGCATTTTTTTCACTTAAATTGATGTAGAAACACTAACATATATATAAAGTTACATATTTTCATTAAAAAAGGCTGTAATGTTACAATTTTCGTCCAAAAAAATAAAATTCAAGGTCACACACAAATAAAAAGAAATTGAAAAAAAAAATTGCAACAACAACATATCACGATATACACCTGTAGATGCGAGTCAACTGTGTTGCAGCTCTTGGCACTCCCGGCCCATTGTGGGTGATTACAAGTAAATTAATCATAACAAAGTCCAATTGATGGCACAATGCCGAAGCAGAACATTCTTTATCAAAAGAACCAAGTAAGTGGCACTATTAAAGTCAAATGCAGTAACAAGATGGATTTATATAGATAATCCTGAACCTTAACATCTTTGCATGAATTTTAGAGTGAAGCAAGCACAGTGTATGCTCGTTTATGAATTAAAGTGGGAGGGGGGAGCATGAAAGACGAATTAGTAGTATATAGACATACAAAGTACAAATATTCGACAGCCCTCTCAAGGTTGTTATAAGCAGCAAGCAAAGCACGAACAACAGTAACGCTGTCCCAACTTCCTCCACCCATATCAAGAATTTGCTGAATGGTGCTCTCTAAGTTGCTTCCCGTAACTAAATTAGATGCAACCTAGCCATAGACATATGCGTCCCATCTACATACAAGTAATTAAGCTCGTATTTATTCATAAGTTCCACAAATTGGTCATTTTGATGGAAAACATGCTTAAAATATCTAAGAAACGGTTAAAACTCACGAAGCAGCAGCTGCATCAATCAAGGGACTCACGGTAGCTACAGCAGCAGGTTCTGTAGTTATCTGCGTCCTAACATAACAAAATAGTATTTATAAGCCCATTTTCAAAGATCATGTATCATAAAAGCCTAGAAACTTTCAGTATTGAATATTAATAATTATAATTGGTACACCAAAGCACGAAGATTAAAAAGAAAATACTTCTAGAACTTACTGAGCTTGAGGTGCAACTGGTGCAGGCACATCAGCTGTAGGCGTAGAGGTTGTGCTCTGAGGCTGAGCTTACAAATGTGAGCCACTTGTTATAGGACAAACATGAACTACAAAAAGTAAAAAGTTAAAAATTCACCCATTTGTATATAAAGCAGTGAATTCTCTGACAAATAGTCCATCCATGCGTAGCCTTATGTCTTGGCATCCAGCCGCTATTGAGGTAATACTTTCATTGCAGACTACTTTCAGGCTATCAAGTCTAATAATGTAAGAAGTTATACCAGTGTTAATGCCTAGATATGATTCTTCCATCCAAGATCTAACCTAAACGCATATGAAACATTGAAACCCACAAAGCCCGATTGTCAAAAATAATAAACTTGCAGCAGTACTTTAGTTATGTCTTAGAATGTACTCCTACATGGTACTGCAAGTACGATTGAAAATTCAATAAGAATCAGAGAACAACATATTTACCAGATACTCATCTGGTCTTGCACGTTTTTTTTTTCAACTTCTTTCAAAGGCTTGTATCCTTGCATTGCATATTCCCAACCTAATTAGGCCAACAAATCCAGAAAAGCAATAATCAAATCCATTACTCAATACTGTCTCACTCTATCCTTACACTCCACTTCCAAGATGAAACAAGCGTGAGCTAGTATACTACAAGTATGTTGGTAATTAGTACTGAAACAAGTCTTTAAATTAAACTTAATCCAAATCCAGAGAATCACAATCTAGTTCAAATAATACCTCACTTCAATCTAGCATTCAAAACCTATAAATCAAAATATTCTTCTCACCAACATTCTCATCGTTATTCATTTCAACTACAGTATTCTACCTACACATATCGTATCCACAACACATCAATATTTTTATTAAACTGCAGGAATGTTCTCAAATATCCAAAATAAAATCCAAATATTCGTATTAAAACTGCAGAAATATACTTAAATATCCAAAATACTCCTATTAAATTGCAAGAATCTTAGTATACATCCAAATACTCCTATAAAACTGCAGGAATTTCTTAATTATTCAAAATACATCCAATATATGCATATTCAAGTATCAAATCTCACTCATTCCACCAATATACTATGTTTAGTTACTTTAGTAACTAAAACAAACAGCATTAAGCACTCATTTAGCGATTATTAGCTCGAATCTCAGTTATCCTTCCATATCTCAGCATATGGAGTAGCAAAATCAGAGAAAAAAATAATTCAAAATAACAAATACAAATCGAATTAAATCTTTTAGATCAAAATAAATTCACGCAAATCTCCGCAAAATCGAACATCTAAACCCTAAAAAACGGCATAAATAAAAAAAAAATAAAAAAATAAAGAAAACCAAAAGAAAACACACAAACCTGATGACCAGCTTGTAAAAATTCATAGTATCTTCAGTAGCAGTTTCCTATTGTATAAGATTTACAAAAAATAGTAATATTGTGTATTAATATTTTGTTATTACAATTGATTATTAAATGTTAAATTTAACTATTAAAAGAAACTTAAATCTAGTATTATATTTACAACTCTATAATGCTGAATAACTAATGGGGATTTTGATGAAAATAAATCGCTGGTGGAACTTGGAAAGATTTAATCGGAATATTTAGGACATGTTTGGCGTTGTTTTTTGTTTTCAATTTTCTGTTTTTTCGAATACAAAAAAACCAAAACAAAAAACAAGAAAAAGGTGTTTCTACTTTTCTGTTGTCAATTTTCAAAATTATCGTGAGTTTAATAAATTAAACTAATTTTTTATTCATTATATGACGTATATCATATGATTTTGAAAAAAAAAACCCAAAAAATAGAAAACCACAATGATGCCAACGAACCCTTAGTTACTGAAAATTATAGGTTACAAAAGATTATTGGCAATAAAAAATTACTAAAAGATTTTAATCGGAATTTGATTGATCTCCTACTAATCTCTATATTATTCTCTCTTAATTTCCTCCTTAATCCTATCCTTGTAATATTTTGTTACCTCTCTTGGTCATATATGTCAATAAAATATATCACTTTTTTTTAAGGAAAAATATCAACACTTCTTCTTTATTCTTAAAACTCAAAGTCTCAAACTCTCTATTTTAACCCCTCCTTCGAAACTGATGTACTCCTACAAAATCAGTTGAGATTAATAAATAAGTTACTCCGTAATAACTAAAACTAATCTTCAAATTCCCAATTAATCCATTTCTCGATCACAATACAAAAACAGGTATCCTGTGATGAGGAGCTACAGATGCTGCCCATAATAGAGTCTCAGTCGGTTCCCATTTTACAGCAGTCTTTAGGTGCTCCGGTGGCGCACAATAGTTTGGAGTGCATGACTGCCCTTTCTGATGTTGATAGTCATAAGGAAGGGGTGAATTCAAAGGAGTTTGGGGGAAAAGTTTGTGATATTTAGTTTCCAATTCGCCACTTTGCATTCCAGTGCCAAGTCTTTGGATCAACCATTTCGCCGTCACGGGTCTATTTTTCATCCTTGGTTTAGGAAAAAGAGTTCTTTGGTGGACCGACCTAGATCAACTGCAAATTGCCAGGTGGTTCGTGTTGGTACAAAGCGTGATCGTGGGCCTAGTGTGGACTTCAAGTACTCCAACTTGGCTCGAATAAAGTTGGCTCGCAAGTGTCTCTTTAGTGTTTTTGTGTAGTGTAGTTTGTTCGTTGATTTTGTTTGTTGTTTTTCTTTATTAGTACTCTTTGTAAAAAATAAAAAAAAAAAAAAAATTAATCCCACAACAATGGCATCCTCACCCACCACAACAACCACCACCAACACACTCCAAGACAGAGTCGCCATCGTAACCGGCGCATCTCGTGGAATAGGCAGAGCAATTGCACTCCACTTTAGCCTCATTAGGCGCTGTTTGGGTCCAATTCAGTTAATCTAAATGGGCCGGCCCAAATGATTTAATTACAAAAGCAAGGTTCAACTCTCCAAAGCATGCTAAAGTCAATCAAGCCCAATCAGCATGGTAAGCCCCATCTAACTTCAAAGGCCCAATCCTCCTCTATTGAGCAAAGGTATAAAAACCATCAATAGTCTCATTTATCATTCATGCACATTAAGCCTCAAGCAACTAACTCTCTTGTATAGCTTATTCTTCTCACACTGAACTGACTTTAGCATCGGAGGGGCTTTCCTCGGTAATCACCCCCGAGGCTAGTTTACGTGTGTTTGCAGTGTAGAAAAATCCTCGGCCCAGTCACCACTTGGACCGAGACCAGTCGTCTCCCTTGAAAAGGGCCTGCTGAAGGTCCTATTGTTTTCATCTGAAACAATTTGGCGCCATCTGTGGGGAAGATACAAAAAATTAAGCGGAAAATTAATCACTCTTAGTAAAAACATGACTAAGAGCGGTAAAAGCGCCAAGAGTGCTAAGAAGAATGGTCATTCCTCTTCGAGGAGAGACCACATTACGGTAAGAGTGAATCAACTGATTCCATCATCACCGGAACCTTCTTCTCCTTCTTCAAAATCTCCCTCTTCTCAGGAAAGGGAAGCCTTGGAGAAGTCACCATCCCATTATACTCGCCAGCCGACAAGTTCGTCTTGGCCAAATCAATTAAATGCTAGGAGTCCTTCTCTGTGAAGCTCACATTCTAAGTCTCAGGCGAAAACAACCCTTCAAACGGGGCCCTCTACGGAGGAAGTGGCGAGTGTCGTAGCCGTTTGCATGGATTTCTTGAAGGCTTAAGCAGGCAGTCTTCCTCCTCCCTGTGATCACTCACCTCTTCCGTCAAGAAACTTGAGAAGGGGGATTGGCCAAGAGGAGGGTGGTCAAACTCCCTCTATTAGGGAGCTCAAGGAGAAGTACGAAGAGGACACTTGGAGGACCGAACGGGAACGAAAAAGGAACCCCTAGTTCTTTGATGGTTCTAGAACCCGGGACTCCAAAAGCTATAGAAGCAACAATACCACCTCTGAGTGGCAAGAGCCAGCTCGCCTAAACGTTCATGAATGTTTAGGTTCATGGGAGGTGAGCGTGCATAGTCGCCTCACTTACGCGGAGGGAACCGAGCCCAACCCTAAACCATCTCAGCTAAGGACAAAAACCACTTCCACCTCTCTAAGAGGGAGAAGCGAGGTCCCAACGACTAGACGAAAGGGAAAGGCCGTAATGGTCCCTACCAGCTCGCCCTTCCAAAGTTGGATATTGGAAGAGCATGTGCCGACGTGAAAATCCCGACGCACATCACTTACGACGGTACTTCGGACCCGAAGGACCACATTGCCTCTTACGAGGGAAACATGTACCTTAACCCTAGGTCCGAGGCTACTTGGTATAAGTATTTTCCAACGACCCTCAAAGGTGTTTCAAAAGCGTGGATCACCAAGGGGGTGAAGGAAGGCTCTATAACCGGTTGGAAGGATCATTCTAACAAATTCAAGAGCAAGTTTTCTACGGCAAATCGCCGAGAGAAAACAACCGCAGAACTGATGGGTCTGCAGCAAGTGGAGGATGAAAGCCTCTAAGACTATCCGACTCGTTTCATCAACGCGTCATCCAGAATCACAAGCCTGGATCAGGGCCTAGTCGTGTTTGCGCTGCGGAATGGCTTACAAGCTGGCAAGTTCCTTGATTTTATGGTCATGCATCCCCCGCAGACCTTGGAGGAAACTTTGGACGCCTTGGATAAATACATTCGAGCCGAAGAATGGTACAAGATAAAATCTCAGTCCCAATCCGAGGCTGGGAAAGCAAAAGGACAAGTATCCGAAAGCCAAGGACCGAGGAAAGGGAAGGCGAAAGCCTCAGAACCGTCCTCGGCACCTGAGCCAAAAAAAGATAGGACCCCCTATATAGGGAGGTATGATTCTTATACTCCTCTTGCTCTTCCTCGTGCTAAAATCTATAGCACAACCAAAGACGAGGGGAGGTTCAAGAAACCAAGGCCACTCTTACCATGGCATCAACAAAAGGGCAAGGACCGATAGTGCGAGTTCTATGAATCCATTGGACATCGCACCGAGGACTGCCTTCAGCTGAAAGATCAGACCGAGGATCTAGTTCAGAAAGGCTACTTGAAAAAGTATCTCGCGGAGCGCCGTGAAGAGAAAAAAGTCGAAAAGGATCCTCGACAAGAACTTGATTTCTATCGGAAGAAAGACAAATCACAAGGTAAAGAAACCCTTGATATCCTTGTCAATTCCGGGGAACTTCTCGGAATGCAGTGAAGCCTCACTTGAGGGGATTGACCCATCAAGTGAATCACGCAGACATCCGAGCGCCTCAGTCTTCGGTGCCAAACATTCTATTCACAGCCGAAGACTGCCAAGGAGTGGTATACCCCCATGAAGACCCATTAGTAATTGTGACGGGCATTGCAAATCGCAACATCTGGCGATCTCTCGTTGACGGTGGTAGTGGGGCGAATATCCTCTTTTGAGGAGCATTCGACCACCTGAGATTGGAGGCCAGGCACCCGACTCCAATACTCGGTATCCGGATTCAACGGCTTTTCATCATATCCCGATGGGAAGATTCATCTTCCTGTCACCATCGGCAAAGGCCGAGCAGCACGGAACACTATGGCCGAATTTCTAGTCGTGGATGTCCCATATGTGTACAACGTGATCGTGGGGAGACCCCTCTTTCACGACATTCAAGGAGTCGTCTAACGTACCAACAAACAATGATCCATGTTTCGGACGAGGGATGCTCCGAAAAAATAAAGGGTAGCCAAAAGGAGGCCCGAAGATGCAACCACCTCAAACCATCCAAAGGTCGACTTGACGACCGGGATGATAAGGAGGAAAAAGAGCAGGACCATTGCGCAAAAAGGCCTAAAGGCTTAAGTGCTTCGGCCCAAGGAGCCCCAGCAAAAGAAAATTCTTTGGGGAAGGAAAAGGTTAATTCTCCATCTAAGCCGAAAGACTTAGAGCATCAGCCAAAGTCTGGGAAGCCTGCTGATATTGACAGCAGGCCTGAGCAAGATGAGTCTAGCGCCCAAGCCATGGAGCTGGACGATCAGACTGAGTCAATAGAGTTGACCGAAGGGAATTCTGAAAGATGTGTCAGCATTGGACCATGACTTGATTCAAATGTTCGTGTTGAATTAATTCAACTCCTTCAGGACAACAAAGATGTGTTCGAATTCTTGGCAGCAGAAATGCTTGGGATTGATCCGAACTTCATCTCTTATAAGCTTAACGTTGACCCAACATGTCGGCCAGCTAAGCAAAAGAAGCGGAATTACTCCGTTCAAAAGAACCAGGACATCGTAGCAGAAGTTAAAAAAACTTTTGGATGCAAGATTTATTGAGCCTTGTCAATATCCAGATTAGTTGGCTAATGTGGTGATGGTTTAGAAGGCAAATGACACCTGGAGAATGTGCGTTGACTTCACAGATTTGAATAGGGCCTATCCCAAGGACTTTTATCCCTTAACGTGGATTGATCAATTAGTCAACTTGATGAGTGGGCATGCTCTGCTTAGTTTTATGGACGCATTCTCGGGGTACCATCAGATCTTCATGCCTTCGTTACAAGCGCTTGGGTGTACAACTATAAAATGATGCCCTTCGGATTGAAAAATGCGGGGGCAACTTATCAAAGGCTGGTTGATCAGGTCTTCTCTGAGCAAAAGGGCCGTAACATGGAAGCCTATGTTGATGATTCTATCATCAAAAGCAAAAAAGATACAAACCATGTCACGGACCTGGCCAAAACCTTCATCACCCTTAGAAAATATAAAATGAAGCTGAATACGAAGAAGTGTGTCTTCGTTGTGAAGTTAGGCAAGTTCCTCGGCTTCGTGGTCAGCAAAAAGGGGATTATTGCCAACCCCGCCAAAGTTGAAGCAGCTCTAGATCTTCCCAAGCCGAAAAAAAGGGATGTTCAACGTCTCACTGGCAGAATGGCTTCCCCTTTCCAGGTTCATCTCTAGAGCCTCGGACAAGGGGTTTCCTTTCTTCAAAGCGCTAAAACTCCCAAAATCAAAAGAGCTCATATGGGAAGACGAGCAAAAAGAGGTCTTTAGGTAACTCTGTGAGCCCTGGCTCATCTCCCAACACTGGCAAGACCAGTTGAAGGAAAAACCTTGTACTTATATGGCGGTTAGTCTAGCCACTATAAGCGCGGTGTTGCTAAGAGAAGAAGAAAAAATTCAGCAACCGATCTATTTTTTCAGCCATACTTTGACAGATGCCGAGACACGCTACGCCCTACTCAAAAAAGTTTCATACGCAGTAGTGGTAGTTGCTCAGAAGTTGAGGCCTTACTTTGATTGCCATAAAATAGTAGTCTTAACTGATCAACCGCTGGAGAAAGTTCTCGGCAAGGTTAAAAAGTCTGGTAAACTAGCAAAGTGGGCCTTCAAGCTCACTAAGTTCAGTGTCAGCTACCAGCCGAGGGCAGCTATCAAGGCGCATGCCTTAGCAGATTTCCTAGCTGAGTGTTCTTATCAAGAGACACTCGACGAGGAAAAGAAAATTTGGACCGTTTTCACGGATGGATCCTCCACCGTGAATGGTTCGAGGGCAGGGGTCGTCATAACCTCTCCTAAAGGCAAATTCTTTGAATATACACTAAAATTCTCATTCAAGGCTTCAAACAATGAAGCTGAATATGAAGCAGCAATTGCTGGTTTAGAGTTGTGCATAACGTTAGAAGCCGAGCATATCTATTCAAAGACAGACTCTCAACTTGTCGTAAAATAGATCCGAGGTGAGTACGAGGCCAAAGATCCCTCAATGATTGCTTACCTCGCAAAGATTAAAACCGTCATTGCGAAGCTGAGAACTTTTTAAGCCGAGCTGATCCCAAGGGGTCAGAACGCACAAGCCGACGCACTCTCCAAACTTGTAAGTTCAACTCTAACCGAGCTGAACTGATCTGTATATGTGGAAGTGCGCCGAGAAAGAAGTGTGGACCAAGAATTTAAGGTTTGCTATGTCGCACACGAGCCGAGCTAGATGGACCGCATCCTAGCTTACAAATTTTGGGGAGGAATTCCCGAAGACAGGAACTTAGCCTCTAAGATGAAGAGAATCGGTTCAAGGTTCACCGTCTTTAAAGGAGAACTTCTGAAAAAATCCTTCTCAGCTCCACTATTGAAATGCGTGGGTCCAACAAATGCTGATTACATCCTTCGAGAAATTCATCTTGGCATCTGCGGAAACCACATAAGGGGAAGAGCTTTAGCCCATAAAGCAAAGGGCTGGGTACTACTGGCCCACCATGATCATAGATGCATAGGAGCTAGTCAGAAAATGAGAAAAATGTCAAAAGTTCGCACTAGTCATCAATCGACCATCGCGAGATCTTCGGCCAATCTTGAATCCCCCCCCCCCCATTCGGTCGATGGGGATTGGACATTTTAGGACCATTTCCTGATGCTCTATTCCAAAAGAGATGGATGATAGTCGGCATAAACTATTTCAGCAAATGGGTCGAAGCCGAAGCAGCTTCGAACATTACAGAGCAGACAGTCAGGAAATTCATCAGGCAAAACATTATCACTCGCTTTAGAATTCCGAAGGTTTTTGTCTTCGATCATGGGAGGCAATTTAATAATCTGCCGCTAAAGCGGTACACAGATCAGTTCGGCATTAAATTGGCGTATTCTGCAGTCTGTCATCCGTAGAGTAATGGTCAAGCCGAAGCTGCAAATAAACAAATCCTCAATGCTCTCAAGAAGAGAGTTGAATATCAAAAGTCCAAGTGGATAGAGGAACTTCCCGAAAATCTTTGGTCACTTCGGACAACAAAAAAAGAAGCAACGGGACATTCACCTTTTGAATTGGTGTATGGATCCGAAGCTGTTCTTCCAGTGGAAATTGGCTCAGAAAGTCTCCGAGTGAATCTCTTCTCAGCCGAAGAAAACGAACAACTCATGAAAGAGTCCCTTGACTTCTTAGACGAGATCAGAGATTCAGCTCGACACAAAATGGCTGCATATAAGAAAAGAATAAGCAAATTTTAGAACCAAAGAGTCCACGCAAGACTTCTCAAAGTTTGGGATCTTGTTCATCGGAATGCTGCTGTTGTGCAAAAAGGCCGCATCCATGGGAAACTCTCAGCTACTTGGGAGGGACCCTAGGAAATATATGATGAGCTTTAGCAAGGAACATACCGACTTCGACAGTTGGATGGTACTGAATTGAAAAATCACTGGAACGTTGATGTATTTAAGAAATACCATGTGTAAAGCCCTTCGAGGAAGAACAATCTATGTAAGTACATCTTCATTATTAATGAAAGGCCTTTGAGCCGCCACTTATTCAAATTTCAACAGATTTCTATTTTTTCTATCTTATAAACTTTTTGAAAACATTCAAGGTTTTCGTTCGGTGCTGCTCGAAGTATTGCCTAATGAGGCCTTGTACTTCGACAAGCCGTATAACCTGCCAAGATGAGGATAAATGATAAACCCCTGAAGTATTTCCTAATGAGGCCTTGTACTTCGGATGAATCAGTTACTCTAGGCAAAGAGGCCATAGGCGCATCCGAAACATTGCCTAAAAAATAGGAGCTGATAAAGCCCCAGAGTATTGCCTAATGAAGCATTGTTCTTTAGATGAATCAGTTCTGGGTGATGATTGCACTTCCGAAGTATTGCCTAATGAAGCATTGTACTTTGGATAGATTATTGCCCTGGCATTGTGTTTCCCTCGGTTGAAGTATAAGGGTCAAATATGTTGTCCTCGAAGCCCAAGGCTTCTAAACAACGAAATCAGATCCCTAAAAAACAGAATAGAAGAGAAAAGAAAAATGAGCAGAAACATAGAGTCTGGATTATTACAAAAATTTTGCCTAGGCAAAATCCTCGGCTGCCCCAAAATAGTCAAAGCAGTTAACTGAAAAACCTGAAAATATCATCTTCAGATTTCTAAGGGGGGCAAGAGGCACTCAGCTAGCCGGTTCCAAGCTGGAGCTAAGTACTTGGAAAAATTTCACAAGTTGAAAAATCTAAGTAGAAGAAGTTAAATAAAGGAAGAGGCAACCAGCTAGCCGGTTCCAAGCCGGAGCTAAATACTTGGAAAAATTTCACAAGTTGAAAAATCTAAGTAGAAGGAGAGAGGTAAAAGGAATGAAAGCAAAACAGTGCACTCACAGCAAATAAAGAAGTTCTCAACCAAAAATATCTCTAAGTCGAGATTCAACACTTAGAAAATTTTTGAAGGGATTCAAAGAAACAAATAGTAAAGAAAACAGGGAAATGGAAGAGAAAAGCTGAGAAAAACTTCATATTCATTCAAATGAGGATTTCCATGTCAAGTACAGCGAAATCTAAAATCGGCAGCTGCCCATAAGCGGAAAACACAGCTGCTGAAACTAGTACAATATATTTAAAAGTAAAAAATAACAAAGTAGTATTTTTGTACAATCATGGCGAGCTAAAGGAAAAGAAAGGCAAAAAAAGCAGATGCGGCATTTAAATCATTTAAGAATATGTTGACCCGCAAGATTCTGCAGACGACTGCCCGAGTTCCTATGCTTCGGCGTTGGTCGGATCAGAGCTGGGAGCCTTGGAAGTCTCAACAGCAGCAGAGGATGAAGCAGGCTGAGCAGTGTCTTTCTCTTTCGGTGCAACCTCTTATTCTTCCTCTTGGCCTCTTTCTCGGCCAGACAAGCGAGGCAGGCAACCTCGGCTTCATGAGCATTCAGCATGTTGGGATGGTTGAGATTCATTGACCATTCCTCGACCAAGTCCCAGTTGATGCTTGGGTCAGCATGGAAGGCAAGGCGCCAAGAAACTTTGAAGCCGTTTTCAAAACCCTCATCATACTGATCTTGGGTGTCAATTCGGACCTTCAGCAAGTTCTGGGCAGCCTCGAGATCCTTCTTTGCCTTGGCAGCTTCATCAGTTTGGGTCTCAAGTTGGGTCTGGACTCCCTTCAACTCATTGTTGACATTGGAAAGCTGAAGGTCCTTGACCTTTAACTGATCGCCGAGTCGCTGAATCTCAGCCTCAAGATCATCCTACCTTCGCTTAGCTTATTGCTCGGCAAGCACAACCTTCTCTCTGAAATCTTCGGCCATCATCTACCGAACTTCTGCCTCTTGTTTCATTTTCTGCTCGATCCGAGCCTTGAAGCTCAGAATATCATCTGCTCCGTACTCCTGGCCTAGATTAAGGCTTCGCCTTCATTAATTTAGGGAAAAACAGACTGTTCAAGTTCTCGGGGAAGCGGAAGCTTGTCGCCATTTCCTCTATTCGAGATTGGCACTCCGCAGATTCATCCTCTGCTTTTTTGCTCTTAATTTTGGCTAACCGAGCTCGGTTCTTAGCCTCCTCGGCTTTATACTTTAGCTCCTCGTTCATACCCGCAGCTATGACATGGTTATGAACGGCCTACAAGGTTCGAAGACAAGTTAACCGAGGAAAGGTAATTAGAATAAATTCGAACAAAAGGTCTTAAGAAAAGCAAACTTAATGAAAAGGAAGCTAAAGCACTTAGGCAAAAAAGAGTTTAAGGCTACCTGCATTAGCAGTTTGGGGTTCTCAGCAAAGAGGTCTGTCACCCTCACCCGAGGCTCAGACACCCCAGCAGTAGCTCGGTGAGCCCAGATCTTCGCCTTTTCCAGCTCAGAAAGGCCAGACAAGTCACCAAAAAACTCCATAGCCGAGTTTCGGTGAGATAGCATGCTGCTCCTCATAGCTTCTACAACAATAGACAATGGGGTGGACTCAAAACCCCTGTCCGAGGACTGGAAGGTCCAGAAAGAGTTCCCAGCAGAGGATGGAACGTCAGAAGTCTTAGGATCCTTAACTCTTTCGTCGGCTTCCTTAAACTTTTCAGGCCTCCCACCCAGAATTCGTACATCATCGTCCTCAGCGGGCTGCACGATGAATGCATCAACTTCTTTCTGAACTTCAACAGTGACAGGTTCAAGTATATTCCGAGGAGATGGAGAAAAATGGATGATGGGAGGAGTCCTTTGTTGAACTTCTTCCTCTTGATTTTCGTGAGGAGGAGGAGTTTTCTCTTTTACCACCTCAGCCTGGTCCTCATCCAGCCGAGGTCTTTTAGTTGGGGGCTTAGCAGCCGAGAACTGTCCCGGGTTTACTACAGCTCTCCTTCTTCTTGTTCCGGCCATTTCGTAAGCCGAAGATTTGTCTGAAGAAGATGATAATTCTTTGTTAGGTTCTCTCTTGTCTTCTTCTTCTTCGTCAGCTTATAGTAGAAGAGACAGGGGGGGCGAAGAGTGATATTAGTATCATAAAAAAAAAAAAAAAAAAAAAAAAAAAAAAAAAAAAAACTCCAAGCCGAAGCTTAGTACTTAGAAAAATTTGAAAAAATTTCACAAGTTGGAAAATTCAAATGAAAATCTAAGTAGAAGGAGCAAAGCTAGGAGAAAAAGAAAACCAGAAAAAGCATTAAGGCTCAGCGTAGTCTTCAGCAACAGCTCGCCTTCGGCGCTGAGTACGTTGGGTTCAGCAACAAATGACGTCTGCTCAACGTTCTGCTCGGAGCCTACAGCAAAGACTCCAGCACTAATAGGGGCGGCCACAGCAACTGCTTGTTCTTCAGGGCCAAACAGAAAAAATGGGTCCCTTTTCAAGAACCAAGGCTTTTGAAAAAAATACTCAGTTGGCTTAACTATCTCAAGCGTTGACGGCCAAAGTGCAGGAGCCCTAGCCGATGGATCAATCATAGTTGGGGCGTTCCTCGTCACTTGCCGAGCAGCATTAATCTCAAGTCTGTTGTACTTAAGGCCACAATTCCCTTCGTGCAGCTTTGATAAGCCGAAAGAAATAGGTTATTCTGCATGAAGTAGAAGCAAATAAAAGCATAAAGAAAAATAAAAAAGAAAAGCAAAGGCCTTTGGCCCCAGCCGAGCTTATTACCTTTCAGGTATTTACGGCTGAGGCCAACAACAGCTAGTATCTTCTCCTTGAAGATATAATGATAACAGGGTAGCCAAGTCTCTGGCACATAGGCCATTCGGCCAGCGTCCCTTGGGTTCCTCTTTTGGCCGAAGAGTCGACAACTCCTTCTCTTCTGCTGAGAAGTCATCTTGGCAGATGGCTTTCATCTTCGGATCCGGCTTCTCAGGTGCCTCGGCCCTCCAAAATAATTCGAGTGGTCCTCCTCCGCAAGAGCCCGAATCCATATCCACTGGCCCCTCCAATCTTTATCAGAGTTGTCATTAGGCCAAGTGGTTAGGTGCCCTCTCTGGGTCTCAATTCTCCACCATCCAGGGCCATGGTGCTCATCAGATTGCTGATTCGGCATCAGCTTCTGCAATTTGCGGAAAATATGAATGCTTGGCTCGTATCCTTAGAAGAGACAGACCCAGAGAAAGGTCATGTGTCTTCGGATGCTGACCGGGATTAATTGTCATAATGAAATGTTGTACCCATTCAGCACCTGTACAATAAATGGACATAGAGGAAATCTAAGTCCAGATTGAAGTTGCCTGGTGTACACGCCAATGTAACCAGGTGGGGGCCTATGGATCCTATCCTCAACTACGGGTATTTGACACCAATACCCGTCCTCCTCCATTATGCCATAAAATATTTCGATTTTCTCGGCGAATTGATGGAGGGCATTTCCGTTTACCCACCAGTCATAAGATGCAGCATTCATAAGCCCATAATTCTCGGGCCGGTTGTTCCATTCGTCGGCCCCAGATGGTAAGCGCTGAGGCCCATGCGCAAAACCACCGCTTGAGATGCTCGCCTTTTCCTAGCCTCGGTAAGGCACCGAAGCCAGTGGTATCGCAGCAATGGGGGGTTCCCCGAAGAAACCCTTTCACCTCTCCTAGGAAGGGAAGTTTGGTTGCTAAGAGCAGGCATCTGCCTAAGTGGCTGGTTACCCCGAGCACCCAGCGACGGAACCTCTTCCTCCTCCTAAGCGCCCATGGGTCTTTTTCCTAAGTCTCGGACCATTTTTGTATAAAAATCAAAGAAATCGAGGAAAAGGGAAAGAGGATGGAAAACAAGAAAATCCGAACAAGTTTCGGGAAAAATTACCTTTATCAAACTCGGAATTTGCCGATCTATTGACTCGGAGCAACGAATTTCAGTTTAAAAGCTCGGAATTGCAGAGAATAAGGAGAGAGTAAAATCAGGTTCTCAAGGGTTTGTGCGAATTTCAAGAAGTGTATTTGCGAAGAGTGATTAGAGAAGTTGGAGAGGGCGATTTATATAAGCTTATTGGAATCAAGAAATCCAAGAGTCTAAAATCGCCAAAAACTAAATTCCACTTAAACACATTCCTAAATTAACTACCCACTAAACCTTCTACCTTCCCTAGTTATTCTTCTTAATGGTAGTTACAACGTCATTAACTGTCCAAATTCCTTTTTCAAATTACAATCATTTGTTTCCCTCTATTTTGCAAGTCAAAACCCGACCCGTCATCCTTCCGAATCGGGTTTGGGGGCAAGTTGTTTATGTCTAATTCAGTTAATCTAATTGGGCCGACCCAAATGATTTAATTACAAAAGCCCAAAAGCAAGGTTCAACCCTTCAAAGCATGCTAAAGTCAATCAAGCCCAATCAGCATGGAAAACCCATCTGACTTCAAAGGCCCAATCCTCCTCTATTGAGCAAAGGTATAAACACCATCAATAGTCTCATTTATCATTCATGCACATTAAGCCTCAAGCAACTAACTCTCTTGTATAGCTTATTTTTCTCACACTGAACTGACTTTAGCATCGGAGGGGCCTTCCTCGGCAACCACCCCTGAGGCTAGTTTACGTGTGTTTGCTGTGCAGGAAAATCCTCGGCCCAGTCACCACTAGGACTGAGACCAGTCTTCTCCCTTGAAAAGGGCCTGCTGAAGGTCCTATTGTTTTCATCCAAAACAGGCGCAAAACTAGTCATCAATTACACCTCTCCATCCTCCAAAACCCACGTCGATCAACTCGTCTCTCAATTTAACTCCACCACCACAACCACTTTGCGCGCAATCGCCGTCCAAGCCGACGTCTCCGATGAAACCCAAGTCAAAACCATCTTCAACACCGCCGAACAAACCTTCAACACTCAACCCCACATCGTCGTCACCTCCGCTGGCGTCTTCGATTCCAAATACTCCTTACTCTTTGACATCGAAGCAGCCGATTTTGACCGCATATTTTCCGTCAACACCCGCGGAACCTTCCTCTGCATCAAGGAGGCATCCAAGAGAATCGCCCGCGGCGGTGATGGGAGAATCGTGATAATGTCGTCGTTAGTGGTGGAGTCTTTGAAGGAGAAGTATGTGGCAAATTACCCTTGCAACTCGAATGCCACTCTGCTCTGAGAGTTTAGTCGAAGTTCAGACTGTAGACTAGTAGTAAAACACTAGTCCACTGTCTGTGACTATTGTAACAAGGCTTAGATTTATTCAATCGTGGAGTCACTAGAGTACTTGGTTACATTATGAAACTTTACTAGAAGGACCAGAAAATATAGTCACTCTTCTTTTATGACACTGCTTCAGTGACTTCTTAAATGACACAAATACAGGGTAGCCAGAAAAACATCTCAAATCTTAAGCAGATAATACCATAGTAGATTACTAGACGGTTACAAGATCCATCACAAACACTTCTACACACATATCTTGGGATATTTCTTGTTCTACATGTTTTCTGATTCAGAGAAACACTGGTAGCAGATATACAAGCAAGTTTGTAAGACCTCAAAGCATGAGGTTATGTACATATTGATATTATACTCATCGTAAGCAATCAGGAGACCAAACATCCATCTTATGGCTAGGCCATCTCATCATCTACTATTAGACTATGAGGAAGGGAGAAATAAACTCTATGCCTCACTCATCACTGCTAACTGATGAGGTCCTCTATTCTGTCAGCAACATTGACACTTCTTGATTAACTGGAGGTGGAAGCTACAAATTAGAAAGGTTGATAATTATAAGAGAATGGTTATAGAAGCAGACAACACAAACATTGAGCTGAATCTTGCCTTAAAAAGTTACTATATGAACCAGCAAACAGAGAACGTGCAAATTTTGGTCAACTTTCAAGAATTCAACAGCAATTCTACAATGTTTTAATTAAAGCAATGCCCATCAGTCAAATAAATCAACAATTAGCCAATCAGGTAACCATGCTTCACTTCATTGGGAAATCCATGGATGATGGAAATGCGTTTGGTATCAAGTATTGCATACACATAGCTAGCTTTTTTGCTTAGACTGATAATAAGTAACTATATGCTCAACACTAATCAGTGGCATCTTAACTTTCATTATTATTATATAGCAGGAAAACTTGAGCTCAACTACAAGATTTTGCTTTTATTATCAAACATGTTATTCCCCTAAAAAAAAAAAAAACAATCAAACATGTCATTCAATCTTCTACCTTCTAAAAGCTTAATGAAAAGATCACTCATTAATAATATTCCATGACAGTATGGTAAGAAAGAGCCACACAGGCTACCAAACAGCGAAAGTTCTCTGCAATTCAAGCATTAAGAAAAAAAAAATCACAAAAGTCCAGCCTCGCTACCAACCCCTATTCCCTTTGTTGTGAGCACGAGAGACTAACACAATACATGCTTAGAATAAAATCCACTGGATCCTAACAATAACTTTTGATATATCAGGAGCAGCGTCATTGTCAGTAGTTTAAAGTGAAAACCATGATACTACCAATTAAATTGAATCGGATACACTGAACCTTGTAAAATGCAATGCCAATCCACATGCAACAAAAGAAGATAACATGGATGTACTTTTAAACATATGAAAGATTCTTTATCAAGTCATTAGCACGTCTAACTTTTGATTGCCATTAACATTACAGGGCTCAAACTAGACATGGAAGCCAATAACACACAATATAAAACATATTCTAATATTGGGAAATTTGTGATTCCCAATTAAGGCCAATCTAATCTTGATATAATGAACATAGAAAGGAAAGCTCCGTATACTTATTACACTAATCAATGTCAATACTAAATGAACTGATAACATGAAAAGTGTCATTTATGACACATATTAGGGCGTTTTTCTCCCTTAGTTTTAGGCTTATTTCGGTGTTTCTTTGTTATTTCTATTCCTCTTAGTCTTGTTTCAGTTATCTTTGTCTTAGTTTATGGTTTTAGGCCTTAGTTGTGAATAATATGCTTTTTGCTCAGTTTCTAGCTTGATTTGCATGTTTTTCTATGTGTTCTTTCACTCTTTTCTCTCTTGGTCTATTTGCGTAGGTTCTTGATGCTTTCTTCGATGCTTATGACCCGAGAAAAGGCAAGAAAGTTCAATAGAAGAAGCTTGAAGCTAAGAAAGAAGCTAAGAAGCTTGAGACAAGAAAGCTTGAAGCTCGTAGAAGGCCTTAAACCGAGTCTTGTTCACTCTTTCAGCCATAACTTTTGATCTACACATCGGATTGAGGCGATTCAAATTGCGTTGGAAACTAGAGTTGAAGAGATTTCCAACGGTAGGTTGCACACCCCAAGAAGCTTCCTAGAACATAATTTATGGCCGTTTGAATCTACAAGACGCTGCCAGGATCCGTGGGCGCGACTATTTGTGCTGCAGGCGCGGCTATTTTTGCCGCGGGCACGGCCCTCTGCTTTCCTCAACTTTGCAATTTTCTGGAGATTCCTCGGAGATGCCTTGCCGCGGGCGCGGCTCTGGGTAACGCGGGCGCGGGTTTCTAGGTCTTGTTCGAGCTTAATTTCCGGATTTCTTTCTTTCTCTTCTTGTAATATAAATATAGGAATTCTTAGACTTCCTAAGGGGGGAAGTTTTACATTTCCTCTCTCCTCTAATTAGGATTAGGGTTAGATTAGGATTTTCTCTGTCTAGTTTAGGAGTAGTTTTAGAGAGAGAAATCTTGGATTTCAATGGAGATTTAAGAGCTTGAAGAAGCAAATTTTGTGGATTCTCTTCTCATCTATTCAATGAGTTTTTCTAACTTTCTCTCACCTTTATTGCTTTGTTTAATTCTTGTTTTTGCTTATTTCATTGTTGATTAGAGTAGTTAATTAGTTTACTTGTTTGATTCTTGCTTTAATTCTAGTTTTACCTTGTTTTCCATGTTTTACATGTTTTCCTTCATTATGTTTGCTTAGATTTTGTTCTAGGGAAATGGATGAAGGTTATGTTGATGAATTGAGTGATTGGTTGTAATTAGTATGCAATTGATTCTTGATTATTGTGTTTGGATGATGCTTACATTTACTAGAATCTTTTTAGCTAATTGATTCTTGGTTCTTAATTGTGTTTTCAATCAATTGTGTGGAAGTGAGTTGATTGAGAGTCTAGATTCTTCCATACCTTTTCTAGGCTAGTTGCGCGGGAGTGAATTAGCTTAGTAGGATAATTAGCATGCTTAATTGCGCGGGAGTGAGTTGAGTGTGTTAATCGTTCCTAATTGAGATCATGATCATCTAATTGCGACTTGTTATTGAATTCATTAATGTAATTGGATTCCCTTTTCCCTATTATCTATTTAATTGCTTTAATTAGTGTTTTAGATGTTTCTCTCCCTATCTCACAACCTTCCTACTAGTCTAATTACCTCAAATTAATACACTTAGTCCTTGTGGTTTGACCCTAGCTTGGCACTATCTAGTGTGAACTTGATAGATTTAGGTTAGGATTATAAATTGTAAATTTGATCTAGGGTAGTAGACCAACGACCTATTGTCCCCAGATCATAACAACAATGTTAAGCTATTAAAACCAAAAGAAGGCCATATCCACTAAATATGTGCTAGTCATGTTTCTGATGAAATCAGGTTCCGCAGTTGAAAAGTCTGTAGGTTTAATTAAAACACTTAATCAAGAATCAAAACTTGCTATAATATAGTAGACACAATATATAGCAAGTTTTAGCATTATTCTACTATTACTTGACAGTAGACACAATATCAGCAACAATAATCCAAAGTCTCAATTGTTCAATCTAGGTTTGAATTGTTCTTTATTTCTCATTGTTTGACCAAAACAACCTTCCTTAAAACGAATTCAACCAGATTAACAAAAGATAATCTTCTCACATGATAAATTAGTGATCCACAAGTATTAACCTAAGTCAACGCTATCATGAACTCGAAAATAAAAGACGACCGACTTAACTCAGCTAAATCAATCCACAACACATAGCATAATTACTAAAATAAATCACTATAATTACAATTCTTTAGCAATATGAACGAAAAAAGCAAAAACAATTACGTAGTAAATAACGATCATAAAAGTAAGAATACCTCAAACATCATATTCCAAGAACGAAGGTGTCCGCAAGAAGTGGAAGAAGGACGGCAAGAATGAACAGTCTCAAACTGATGAACACTGAAGAATCTCGAAGACTTACGGATGATATGGTGATGGTGAGTCGGCCAAGGAGAGAGAAGATGGTGGAGAAGATGAAGAGGAGGAGACAGAAAGTTGTGAGGTAGGGTTAAGCAGAAGCCATTAATGAAGATTGATGATTAAAGAAGATGAAGAACGGGTTTCTATTACAAATCATAATGAATATATCAGCATATTCTCATAACGGCATAACTAACGATCGTCCGACGAGCAACACGTGGCATCGGGCAACCAACACGTAGAATGAATGCTACTTGCAAGGCATCAGATTAATCTTCTATAAATAGGCAAGTTCATCCTTCATTAAAAGATATAATTTATTACATACTCTCTCTCTTATTCTCTCTCTTAATATCTTCTCTTCTTCTTCTTAAAACACTTTCTGACTTTACCATTGGAGTGGTTATCCCCGGATTCACCCCGGGGTTAGCTAATCCTTATTTCTTATGTAAGTGCTTAGCTGGACGATAGGGTCTTAACGGATTCTGAATACGGGTTGTCGGGTTATATTCGGAACAATTTGGCGCTAGAAGGAGAGGGAAGTGATTACTTCTATCGCCTAAGAACTTAACACAGAAAAATTATGACTTGAAATAAAGAAACACCTGTAAATATAACGAAATAAGAAAAACTGTAAATTTGAATGTGGCAACCGGAAAGGGTACAGGTATCCCAAAAGTTGAAATAGATGAGACTTATACCTTAGAAGAAAATCAATTTAATATGCCGATAACACCTGAACGGTGGAATGATGCAATACCAGACTCGTTGGCTGAGTTTACTTTGGAAGAGCTGGAGTTGACAGCCAGGGTAATGAGGGCAATGAGAATAAAAAGGAAAGATGTCGGAACCGGCAATGAGCAGGTCAGGACTGAGGTGCCAATAGTCAATCTTGACAACCAGTTTCGCAATGCGACGGGTTCGCCTAAACGTTCATCTCAGGAGGCGTCACTAGTAAGGACGCATACAACCAATCAGGAAACGAAGGTATAATCCTCTAGTCATGTTGTTAACTCGAGGACCCAAAAATAGAGAACTTCACAAAGTGCAGGGCAAGGTGCGACACGAGCAATTGTAAATAAAGCCAAGGGCCTCACCGTTTACGCATGAAATCCTTGATCAGCTGATGGAAAAGATTAAGATGCCGATGTGCAGGTATGACGGTACGGGTGACCTAAATTGATACATAACATCCTATGAAGGGCACATGATCCTGTACACAAATTCTGATGTCGTCTGGTGCAAGGTTTTCCGAACTACCTTGACCGGGGCAGCTTCGGATTGGTTTTCCAACTTGGGAAATGGGACAATTGACAGCTTTGAGAAGTTGACAGAGATGTTTGTAGGATAATATATCAGCAATAGTGTCCGGCAAAGGACTTCAGGAGAGTTGATGGCGGTGGAGCAAAGGTCGGATGAGTCTTTAAGGGACTAGATCAAGAGGTTCAACAATGAAGCAACTACAATTCCGAAGTTATAGCAGGAAATTGCAGTTATGGCGTTGATTAATGGCCTTAATAATTATGAGTTCAAACGGTACCTGACACGGAAAAGTCTCCCAACGTTAGCAGCGGCCTTTAATGAGGCTCATGATTACATAAGGGGGAAGAGCTTTTGAAGACAAGTAACAGAGCTGTACCGACAGAGAAAAATCAATTTCTCTTTGACGGCGTAGTGTTTGGAGGTAGTAAGCCTAGAGCCACAAGTCCGGTGAGAGGAGGTTGCGACTGGCAAGAAGGAAGAGGTGTAAGGGCACCAGCACGATACAATACTTTTACCCCATTGAACACACCAAGGGCCGCCATCTATTCAGGGAATCAGAATAGAGAAGATTGGGTAAGACCGGCGCCGATGAAAGCAAAGGGCAGAGATATGAAGAAGTATTGCATGTTTCATCGCGATGTTGGCCATTACACTGAAGAGTGCACACAGCTGAAGGATAACATATAAGAGTTGATTAGAAAAGGGCACTTAACTCAATACCGTTTGCATTCGAGGGGGAATTCAACAACCGATAGCCCCTCGTCAGATTGAATATTGCCAACCAGAGACCAAAAATGATAGGCAGCAAGCCGGGGTAAATCGGTAAGGAGATGGGAGGCAACCACCATCATCCATCTGGAAGGAATATAGTGGTTGAGGTGATTACCGGTGGGCCGGTTCACGGGGGGATGATTAGCGGTGCGAGAAAGAGTTTGTCAGAAGATCGGCATATAGTGAATGCACTAGATGCTGAGAGCCGTCCTCAACCCTTCTACATTCCTAGTGTCACCTTCTCAAAGGAGGACGCAAAAGGAGTTGCTTTTCCTCATGATGATACTTTGGTACTAATACTTATGATAAATGGAGCAGAGATAAAACGGGTTCTGGTTGATAGAGGGAGTTCACCAAATATCTTGTTCGTGAAGGATTTTGATGCAATGGTGATAGGGAGACAGTTGAAATGAATGGTGTCCTTCCAACAAGTATATTATTCTGATAGAAGGTTTGAGAATTATTAAAAAACTAATTCTTCAGTGAGGTCAAGTGATCGGAGTGCCTAGGTGGAGGCCGCTTCCGATCAGTAATATTAATGGGCCAAGTAATTAATATTACGGCTTAATGTTGACTGAACCCTAAGGGTCACACCCCAATCGAATAACCGATCTGAGATGACGAATTAATCCGAAGAATTGGATGAGTCATTAGAGTATTACGAAAAAAGACGTTGGATATCGAGCTTAGAGCGTCGAAACTGAGCGTCACAAGTCAAGTCGAATTTAGAATTCGACGAGACGTAGAATCAAGCAAGCAACAAGTATGAGCCAAGCAGTAGCCTCGCATTGGCCTAGCCATGCGAGTGATAGACTAGGCGCGGGCACCAACTGCAAGCATGCTAGCGCGGTGGGCATCGCACCCAGCCACACGCATAGTCGCAGCTAGGCTGCGCTTAGCATGCAATCATCGCAAGCATAGTGCTATACGTATGCGTGCTATGGCTGTGCATGCTTGCTAGCATGCTAGGACAAGCACCCAGCCCCTCGCAACATCGCAAAAGCATCGCACTCGTACAGCACAAGCATCGCAAGCAGCATGTTGTGTGTGCGTGTGATGTGCGTGCTTGCTAGCGTAGCAACACTAAGCAGCAGCAGCTGGGCCTCGCACATCGCTATCACACGCAACAGCAGCAGCAGGCCGCATTGCGTGGCTTGCGTGTTGCACCATTGCGTGTGTGGGCTGGGCTACTAGCACAGCCAAGGTGCCAGGCGCCAGCTAGGCAGCCTTGGCAGCCAAGGCTGGCAAGTAGACAGCTGAGCATTGGAAGCCAGCTCACGGTCATAGGGATGATTAGTCTTGGTGCTTTGCTTGGGGAGCAAGGAGCTTTGGTCCCCCCCTCTCCTTTGGTGGTCCTCACCTACCCATGCTCTCCAAATGCCATTTGGAGCTTGTTGATTGCTTTGCATTTTAATTTGTTTTTTATTAAAATAAATTGAGAAAAAATGCAATTCTCCCACATTGATGGGGAAAAGGGAGATCAAGGCTCCCTTCCTTATAAATACCCAAGTTTTGGGTTTGGGAAAAATCACTTGAGTTGAACTCAATAAGGCATTCCTTGAAAGTGAGAAAACCTTTAAGTTCACTCTAGTTTTTCTATGGTCAAGTCCCGACTAACCTTCGAGATAAAGACCGCTCGAGTCGGGTCGAGGGTGCGAGCCGTCGGAGGCCTTCGCACTTGCAAGGCTAGAGCTTTGAAGTAAGAGCTCATAAGCGAACGAAGCACGCGTCGAGGGTAAGAATGCCAATTCTCTTTCTCTTTCTTTTGTTGTTCAATTATGTGATTGCATGTTTAGTTGATTTAATTAGTGGGCGGATCTTGGGCAGGTTTCATTCCGCGCAGTGTTAGACGCTACGAAACCCAACAGCGGTATCAGAGCCGCGCTCACTTTAATTATTATGACTAATAATTAATTGAGGTGATTCATAATGGATTTAAATTTCTGGTTTTGCTTTCTAATTAGATTAGAAGTTCGTTTAATTAGTTTTAATCTCGTATTTATATTAATTTTGGCCAATGAACCTAGATTTCGACCTAAAAATAGTGAATTTTGGGTGAAATCGATGTTCTAAATGGTTTTTGACACTTTTTAAGGCCTGTCCAGAAGCCAAAATCCACCCAGAAACATGTTTTTCGAGGGGTTTTTCGTTTTTGATGAAAATTTTTAAATCTTTAAACCTTGATTAATTATGGCATGTTAAAGGTAGATTAAATGTGTGGTTGCATCACTAATCTACTGCAATAATAAACCTTGTTAAGCATGTTTATGGACTACTAGAAAAACTGAAATCAGCACCTCCCTTTTCGCACCGGTTTTTAAAAATAGGCGGGATTGAGGGAAAGAGTTTTCGCACCGGATCCAACCAAACCGATGTGAAATTATATTATTAGCACCGGTTCAAACCGGTGCGAATTATAAAAAAAAAAGGAGGGGAAAAGTTTTCGCATCGGCTCAAACCAAACCGGTGCGAAATAATGTTTTAGCACCGGTTTAAACCGGTATGGAATTTTAAAAAAAATTGGGTTCCCTCTTCTTCTTCTTTCTTTCCCCTTGCTTTTCATTATTTCTGTTTTCCCTCCCAAATTTTCGCCCTTGTCTTCCACCACCTCCGAATTTTTTCATTCTCCATTGAAGCGGTTTCTAAGCTTTACTCATGCTGCACCTCCTTCTCTCTCCATATCTCTCCTCCATTGAAGCTTGTAGTGCTCTTTATTCTCCATTGAAGCAGCTTCGAGCTTTCTCACCTCCATTGAAGCAGCTTCGAGGTAAGATTTTTTCTTAGTCCTTTTTAAATTATCGAATTCCTTTGAAATCTAGGGTTTGTCATTGATTTGCTTTTCAGTTTAGTAATTTTAGGTTTCTTGTAATCTAGGGTTTGTCATTAAAGCGCACACGGCTCCCCCTCAACCATAACAACCTTCTTGTCATGGTGGCTCCCCCCCGAACAGTGTTTGGTGAGCTTGCCTTTTCGATTTCCTTTAATGCCTATTATAATGCCGGCTTGCTGTGAATTGAGTTATTTCCTTGTTGTAAGCTTGCAAATTTTTCATGGTTATTTTATGCATTTTTATTTTTTGTTAGAAGCCATTAAAGTGTATTTTATGAATCAATGTCTTTGTTACAGGAAAGTGTTAAAGCATGTATGTATAATCATGATTAGTTCTTGTTGTATTTATCAAAATCACAATGATGACCTTATATTAGATAAGTATATCGTTGTCTTGTTGAATAATTGATTATTTGATTGAATTAGAGTACTAAAGCAATTAGTTATTTAGTTGAATAGTTAGATTTGAATACTTATGGAGTTGTTGATCATTAATTAATTGATAGACGTGATAGATTGATACTTTGATAGTTCATAGTTTCCAATTGACAAATGATAGTTCATACTTACTAACTTTTGTTTTTTGTTTTTGTTTTTTTATATATTTATATGTGAATTGAAGCACAAGTTTAGCTTGAAGACTACATATTTAGCTCAAGTGGGAAATTAAAAAGAATACATCCGTTGTACTTGCTATATTGGTATGAATTATACACTTTACTAAGCTATATTTCTTTCTCTTTATTCATTTAATAATTTTCATGCTATTACAACTTGTGTATTGTTTAATGGCAAATAAATACAACAATACATAAAATGCTTGCATCATCATATGCCTAGATACCCGTTCAAGGCTTTCTCATTAAGAGAAAGTCTTGAATAGTCCCCGGTTGGGACTGTTCTTGAACGTTTACTCTCACTTAGGTGGTGAATGTATGTCCTTTTTTTTCGATTTTAAGGAACATCTTGGCTTACCATTTCCTCACTCTGTTGTTCTGGGTACATATGTGGGTAAGTAATTATCTACATCGTGTACTTGGAGAACTGGGGGGAAATGCTACCCGATTTTCCTTAAACTTGGAAAGTTGACATACATTCACTTGTGAGATTAGACGTTCAAGCTAAGGATGGGTTAGGTTGGAGTGATAAGGACCCTTTGGAAGCATATATGCATTTTTTTACTATATGAATGGTATATGCATGGTGTGTGGTTGAATTTGATTTACATATATAATATATGTAGCAATTATACATTATTCATAATATGTTTCTATGTTTAGAGACAATTTACTAAATGGAGCAGGATCGTGGTTGGATGTATGGTAGACGTGATACAAAGGAATTCTTTCATGGGGTTCAAGAGTTTTGCGAGAGGGCTTCATCTTATCAGCGTAGAATTGGTGTCGATTGCCTCTATTGTCCTTGTGTTGATTGTAATAATGTGAAGGTGGTCAATAGTGTTGAAATCATTAGAGATAATGTAATTTGTCGTGGGTGTAGGATTAAATACCATGTGTGGATTTGGCATGGTGAAGAAGGAGAGTACAATGGGGATGATGATGGGAATTATGTGCATGATAGAAGCAATGAGATTCGTGTGGACCAGGAATACAAGAATGATGAATATATTATTGATAATGGTGATGAGGATAGATTAGAGGATGATCAGGTGGATGAGGTCGAGGATGAAGGGGTGGATGAGATGATGCATGGTGTTGAAGGTGACGTGTTTGAGTCATTATCAGAGGCTTCTAAAAAGCCTTTGTATCCTGGGTGCAAAAAATACTCCAAACTATCAGCCGTGTTAACACTTTTTAACATTAAGTCGAAGCATGGGTGGATAGACAATAGTTTTACTTCTTTGTTGACCGCGTTAAGTGAGATGTTGCCTGACGGGAATGAAATTCCAAAGTCTTACTATTATGCAAAGAAGCTCATGTGTCCATTTGGTTTGAAGTATAAGAAGATACATGCATAACCTAATGATTGTATTCTCTATCAAAATGAATATGAACAATTGGAGGGGTGTCCACGATGCAAGAAGTCGCGCTACAAGCGCATGAGTTGCAATACTGGTACAAGGGACCTCCTACTAAGGTGTTGTGGGTATCTTCCCATTATTCCAAGGTTTAAGCGTCTATTCTCAACACCAAAAGACGCTAAAAACTTGAGGTGGCATGTAGAGGGAAGAAAGAAAAACAGAATGCTGAAGCATCCAGCCGACTCCCTGCAATGGAAGAACATTAATATGAAGTTTGGGAAATTTGGTGATGAAGTCGGAAATTTAAGGCTAGGGTTGTGCACGGACGGGATGAATCCATTTGGCACTCTTAGTACCCAACACAGTACATGGTCAGTACTCTTAGTGATCTACAATTTGCCTCCTTGGTTGTGCATGAAACGTAAGTATGTAATGCTTTCACTACTAATAATGGGGCTAAGGCAACCTAGACATAGATGTTTATCTTGCACCACTTGTTGACGATTTAAGAAAGATGTGGGACGAAGGGGTTTCCGTTTTTTATGCTCATAAGAATGAGATGGTCACATTGCGTGCAGCTCTTATGTGGACCGTTAATGATTTTCCTGCATATGGCAACTTGTCTAGGTATAAGAACAAAGGAAAAAAAAGCATGCCCCGTTTGTATTGATGACATACCAAGCATGCGCCTTGATCATTCTCACAAAGAGGTGTACGTGCGGACCCGAAGTTTACTTAGGCACGATCACCTGTACCGTAGGCAGAAAAAGGCTTTCGATGGGATAGCGGATGAGGGGATTGCGCCTAGGCCATTGACTGTTGAGGAGGTTTATGCTCGAGTTAAGGGTATACGAACAGTATTTGGGAAAATAGAAAAAGCTGCATACTCAACTGCTCTCTTTAAAAAAGAATCAATCTTTTGGAAACTTTCGTACTGGAAAGAACATGACGTTAGGCATTGTCTTGATTTAATGCATATAGAGAAGATTGTGTGTGATGCTCTTGTGGGAACGCTGATGAATATTCAAGGCAAAACAAAGGATGGAAAGGGTACACGGTTAAATTTAAAAAAGATGGGGGTTCGTCCAGAATTGTGGGCTCAGGAAAAGGTTAGAAAGGGAAAGGAACGGGAAAAGGAAAATGAAATGAGTTTGAAAAAAGGAAAGGGGAAGAGCAAGGGAAAGGGAAAGGAAAAGGGAAAGGCCACAAATGCGTCAAAGAAGAAATATGAGGGAAAAACCAATGATGAAAAGACTTATTTACCTCCGGCTTGCTACACATAGTCAAAGGTAGAAAACGGATGTTTTGTGCATGTCTGTACGGCATTAAGGTTCCATCAGGATACGCATCTAACATCAAAAGATTTGTATCCTTAAATGGAGAATTGAAGCTGACAAGTATGAAATCCCATGATTGTCACGTTATGATGCAAGTGTTCTTACCAATTGCAATACGTGGTATTTTACCGAAGCACGTAAGGGAAGCTATTACAAGTCTTTGTTCATTTTTCAATACAACATGCAGTAAAGTGCTTGATCCTTGTACACTTGATGCTTTGCAGGCGGATGTGGTTGTGACTTTGTGCAAATTTGAGATGTACTTCTCACCCTCATTTTTTGACATAATGGTGCATCTAATTCTTCATTTGGTGCGTGAGATTAAGTTGTGCGGTCCAGTGTTCATGAGGTGGTGCTATCCTTTTGAAAGACACATAGGTACATTGCAAAATAAAGTAAGGAATCGGGCTCACCCAGAAGGAAGTAAGATTCAAGGGATCGTGGGTGAGGAGATTAGTAATTGGTCTTCTTACTTCTCGACATGAAGGGAGACTTGATGGTCATGGCACAATCGGGTCGAAACGAATGTCACCTAACTGAGATAATTTCTTACAAGCACACCTATATGTGTTGCACCATGTTGCAGATGTTCACCCATATTTAGACGAGCACATGGCTAGTTTGCGTGATGAATTTCCATCGAAAGGTGAAAGGGCATTGATGCAATTTCTTAATAAGAGGTTTTTGAGTTGGTTTCGTGATCGAGTGATGGGTAGAATAGATGAGAGTGTCACTAATACAGTAAGGTGGTTTGCTTATGGTCCTAGGGATGATGTTCGCTCATTTGAGGGATATGACATAAATGGGTACACTTTGTTGACTGAGCGTCAGGATTTGAAATCTTCCTCGACCAAAACAGTGGTGTCACGCTTGTGGCATCGTCAAGGGAGTTTGCAAGTGCTAATGATAAATCACCCGTTGATGTAGAGTTGTCATACTATGGTCAAATTCAAGAAATATGGAAGCTTGATTATTGTAATATCACGGTTGCTTTTTTCTAGTGTAAGTGGGTTGATTATCATGCGTAACGTCAAATATGATGACTCTACTCTTGTAGATCTTGGCCACCTGAATGATAGTGCGGAACCATTCATCCTTGCATCTTAAGCTAAGAAAGTGTTCTATGTAACTGACCCAGTCGATTCAAAATGGTCTATTGTGCTAGCCAGCAAAATAAGAATCCTAGGCGTTGGAGATGTTGAGGATGAGGAAGAATATGATGCGTTTGATGACTCGACACCTTTCACTGTTCCTAGACTTGTTGTACCAAATGACATAGACGACCAAGCAAATTATATGTGATCAGACCACAACGAAAGAATATTAGATTGAGGTACTATTCTTTGTGATTTTGAAATTGTAGGCGTTGAAAGTACTATTAAATCACAGGTTAAGTGATTTAAAGAATTATTTTGGTGAAAATGAATGAAAGTATTAACTTACTTGCCCATTTTTCACATTTTCTTTTAAATGAATGAAGTTACCTTTAAAACATGTCAAATATGGAATAAAAATGACCTATACTTGCCCATTTTCTATGTTAATTTGTATTTTAATTCATAAATTTATTTTTGATTCTAACTTACAAATTTATTTATATTACAACTAATAACATGTTATGTTTGTAATGGCAGGTGTTTATATCTCATGGAGGACGAACAGGACCGTAATTGTGTAGAGGATATGGAGGATGATGATGATGATTTCTATGAGGATGAGGACGAGCTTTATGATGTCAACAGGGAGAAAGATTTGGATGAGCCAGAAGATCAAACTCGATGAGTTTGAACTTAGGCTTGATGAATTTGAAATTTCAGCTGAACAAGCGCCTCCTATTGAAAATGCAGTTTCTGAGACGGTTGGTGAGAATCCTACTCCCCAAACTCAAAGCCAAGGACAAGGTGATGGAGGGGGGGTGAAGGAATTGACTAAGACAAAGGTTAGGGGTCCGACGATAAGTTTTAAGAAACCCGTCAGTCCCATGGTCCTGAAGTATTACAAGGTAGGCCAACCTACGGGCAAATGGCGTCGTCAATATGCTATTCACGTTGGCCTATGTGCGCGCAAAATCCCCATTACACTTGGTTGGCGGGAAGTATCTCTAGGCTTGATTCAAACATTTTGGAATTATACAAGGGCAAGTGTTTTATTTGTACATTTACATAATTATAAATACCTTCACCTTATTGTTATTTAAAAGGTGAAACTAATATTCACTTTTATTTGTGCTTGCAGAGTTTGTTTAATATTCCTAATCACGCCGCCAAGCGAAGGGTGTTTGAATCTTTATTAGCAGTTTCAGAGGCTTCAAGACCACCTTAGTTCGTGGGTGGATAACTAAGAGAGTTGTGAGAAAACCAAAGAAGAAGAAAGCTTGCTAGGGAAAGGATAATGGAGGTGGATATGATGAAGTTATCGAGGAAGAGCAACTCCCATGGAAAAAATGGCCAAGCGTATCGAAGGACGATTGGGAAGCTTTCGTTCTTCAAAGAAGTAAAAAGGAAGCAATTGTAAGTTTGGGTAAATCTGATGAAAACTGTGTAATTTATTGACTCTTTTTGAAGTAATGATACTAACATTTCTAATTATGTAGGAACTGCAGGAGCAAAATTCCAAAAAATGCATTGCAGAGGCAATACACCCATCGTATAGGGTGTAAGACATTTGGTAAATGAAAGGAAACGTGGGTCAAGGAGGGAGTATACCCCACTTCGCTTCTAAGGTCATCCAAAGAACCCTCTGATTCCACGATGACTAAGTTGGTGAGTCTTGCTGGCAATTCCATTTGTTCTCTACATGCGCGTGACAAGGAAACCGAAAAATGGGTCATCAAGGCTCCGGAAACCAAAGAAATGGCAGATAAACTTGTAATCTAACTATGAACTTGTGAACTTTATGAAGCTTTTGCATAAATATCACTGTACAAAAATAGTAACTATATGCATGTTAACTTTTTTATTTTGCTACAGCTTAAGTACACTGAAGAACTAGTTGAAATAAAGCTCGTCCCAACTGTAGGAAAAGACCCTTTCACCTTGGCTTTGGGAAAGCCCTACCATCCAGGACGGGTATTAGGTGCGGGAGGGACATTTCTAAGATGGGAAAAGGTGATGGGTGCAAAATACACCAAATCAGGAAGATCTCGAGCAAGTGTTAACTCACCACATAACTTGGATGCCAAGGTGGCATCAATTAAGGAACAGGTATGCAACGAGATGCGAGATGAATTCAATGCTTGGGCAAAGCAAATGAACTTACCGGGCTTGCCGTTCCCCTCAACTACACCGGTTGACTCATGTAGTCACCCACAAGGACAAGGAGAAGATGAGATACATCGAGACGATGAGATACATGAGGTAGTTTCAAATCTATTAGTTTTGGCATATTGAGTTACGTGGGATCTAAGGTGGCATTATTAATTTACTATTGCAGGTTGGTACTCCTACACATGCGGACTCGAGGGAGCTTCATAATCCAACACCTCATGAATTTCCAGATTTATAGGTGACTTGTTTATTTCTTTGTCTGGATGGTGCTTTTGGTTTTTTGGTTGTGCTGTGATCTGGTGAATTTTGCTTCGTTGTGTCTTTGTCTAGATGGAGTCAACTGCTGTCTTCGTTTCTATGTTGCTGCTTGGTTGGTTATTGTTGTGTGTTACACATTGTAGCTTTGTTTTTTGTTGGCTGTTGGGTTGTTTGGGTTTGTTAGGGTTCTGTTGCGGTGTTTTGTGCTGCTTTGTGCTGCCTGCTATGTCTGCCTTGGAGTTGCTCTACTTTTGTCTGCTTCTCTCTGATGACTATGATCTGGTCTGCCTGCTGTGTCTGCCTTGGAGTTGCTCTGCTTCTGTCTGCTTCTCTCTGCTGACTGTGATCTGGTTGTTGTGCTACCTGTTGTGTCTGCCTTGGAGTTACTATACTTTTGTCTGCTTCTCTCTGTTGACTGTGATCTAGTTGTTGTGCTGGGCTTTTGTTGTGTTCTGTTGTTGTGCTGGCTATTTGAGTGCTTGTTGTTGTGTTGTTGTTGTGCTGGTTGTTATACTGGTTGTTTTTGTGCTGGTTGTTGTTATGCTTGCTGTTGTTGTGCTGGTTGTTGTGCTTGATGTGTGTTGTTGCTGTGTGCTGTTGTTATGCTGTGTTTTCCTAGGAGCTGCTTGTTGTGTGCTGTTGTTGTGTGCTGGCTGCTGTTTTCTGTGTTGTTGTGCGCTTGCTGCTGTTTTCTGTGTTGCTGTATGATGGCTACTGTTTTCTGTGTTGTTGAGTGCTGGCTGCTTTTTTGTGTTGTTGTGCGCTAGCTATTGTTTTCTGTGTTGCTGTATGCTGGCTGCTGTTTTCTGTGTTGCTGTGTGCTGGCTGCTGCTTTCTGTGTTGTTGTGTTGTTGTGTGCTTATTGTTGTTTTCTGTGTTGATGTGTGCTGTTTTCTGTGTTGCTGTGTGCTGTTGTTGTGCTGGCTGTTTGAGTGTTCTGTGTAGTTTCTGTTTGCTTATTTGTGTTGCTTTGTTCGGTGTTATGGTGTTTTGTAGGCTTGTTTTTTGCCTTTGCTTGTTTTATTTTCGGTTTTGTTTGTTTGTTGGTGGATGCTTAGCCCCTTGTGATATGTTTGGTTCTTATAAGTGATCTTCCAAATTGGTGTAGGAAGAGACCCGTTGTGCACTTTTACACCCGAGGCTATCAAATAGTGGAGCTTTGCATTTGGTTACATATGCTAGTGCACAACTGACCAGTGGTACGGTCCATTTGCGACCGCTTAGGCCACAACATTACTCAGTCAAGATCAATTCTGTGATTGCGGGGTTCTAGGGCATCCTAGTACCGGTGCCCGTAGAGGAGGATGGGAATACTATACTTTGGGAAGCAAAAGATAGCTTTGTGCAATGGCCATGTGCTTGGGAAGGTTGATCAACGAGGTAAGATTTTTGGTTCACTCTTTACTCTATGCCTGGTTGTCTTCCCAAGAGTTGGATGGATTTCTTTTCTAACCAATTGCGTTATTTGTTAATCAAATTTTGATTAAAAGCCAAACTTCAAAGAGAAGGAGGGTGGAGAAGCCTAAAAGCATTGATCAACCTACAAAGAAGATGAGTGAGCAACTGTCGAAGAGTGAAAAAGCGGCGAAGAAGAACTCTTCGAGAGGTTCAACCATGCAAGCTACTCCACTTGTTGGAGACACGGTCCTTCAATCGCTCTCTAAGGATTTAACTTTCTACACAATGTTGTTAGTATGTTGCCTAGTGACACTCCCATTGAAATTGCACTACCTAAGGCATTGTTCCACTATGATGAGGATGCAATTGCATGGATTACCAAAGAAGATGTGAAGGAATTTCTAAGTGGTTCAATGCTTAACATTTCCCTCATTCAAACATTCATGAGGTAATTCAATGCCGCTTAAATTATGTTGTTCACATTAGTGGTGATTGTCGTTTATTTTTCCATTAATATTCTATTATCATGCATGCAGAGCACTGAAAGAGCACTTACGTGACATTGATTTTCCTTGTCAAGTTGGGTGGTTATGCCCCGAGCAGACCTCCACTACTAGAATCTTAGGCAACCACCCTGACTTGTTATACTATGTTGAAAGGAGTATCAAGGAATCAGTGCATGCGGGAGACAAGTTCATATTCGCCCCATGTTATGAGGAGTACGTCTAACCATGTCAAATTCATTTGTTTCCCCTGATTATATGTTGACTCCTGATTATTGATTTGTTTTTCTATTGTGAATTTACGTAGTTTGCATTGGACCATGTTGGTGATTTGTGTTTCTAATAACACAATCTTCCTATCTGATTCAGCTCGATTGCCTCATCCAAAAAAGCTCCTCGTGAAGTCCATAATGCAAAAGTAAATATAGCTACCTAGTTTTGATTATCATTACCTAACTCATTTATTAATCATACTAATCAAATTTGAACTTACTTTTCTATAGTGTTATGAAGAAGATAAATTGTCGAGCTCGTGATGGTCCTACATGGAAATCACCGATGGTAATGCCACATGATATTGTGATTTTCGTAATAAACAATGCGTAAGATTTTGCTAATTTGCTATGCATGTTTGATTCATGTACTTTGTTCCTATGCTAGTGCGCACAACAAGATAACAGAGTTGATTGAGGCCTATACGTGATGAGATTCATGTTTGACATGGTGAGTCGTTGTACAAACACACTACAACTTGATGAGGTATGCCATTGACTTAGTAATTTGCTCTTTTCATGTGATTTGATAAGAAATGTAGGAAATAGGCGTCCTAGTAGTCATATACGCCTTATTTGGCCCATTTTGGATCAAAATGCGTCCTAAACTGTTAAAATGCTTTTTTCATGTGATTTCAAGCCTTAGTCGCCTATAACTAAGTAATATTGACATGTTATGAAAAACAATGAGTTGATTTGATAAGAAGTGTAGCAAATAGGCATCCTAGTAGTCATATAGGCCTTATTTGGGCCATTTTGGATCAAAATGCGTCCTAAAACCGTTAAAATGCTCCTTTCATATGATTTTAAGCCTTAGCCGCCTATAACTAAGTAATATTGACATGTTATGACAAAGAATGAGCTGATTTGATAAGAAATGTAGGAAATAGGCATCCTAGTAGTCATATAGGCCTTATTAGGGCCATTTTGGATGAAAACGCATCCTAAAACCGTTGAATTTCCCTTTTCAGGTGGTTTCAATCCTTAGCCGCCTATAACTAAGTAATATTGACATGTTATGAGAAAAAATTAGTTGATTTGATAAGAAATGTAGGAAATAGGCGTTCTAGTAGTCATATAGGCCTTATTTGGGACATTTTAGATGAAAATGCGTCCTAAAACCCTTGAATTGCTCTTTTCATGTGATTTCAAGCCTTAGCTGCTTATAACTAAGTAATATTTACATATTATAAGAAAGAATGAGTTCATTTGATAAGAAATTAAAGAAATAGGCAACCTAGTAGTCATATAGGCCTTATTTAGGCCATTTTGGATCAAAATATGTCCTAAAACCCTTGAATTGCTCTCTTCATATGATTTCAAGCCTTAGCTGCCTTTAACTAAGTATTATTGAAATGTTATGAGAAAGAATGAGTTCATTTGATAAGAAATGTAGAAAATAGGCGAAGAAGTAGTTATATAGGCCTTATTTGGGTCATTTTAGATGAAAATGCGTCCTAAAACCGGTTAAAATGGTCTTTTCATGTGATTTCAAGCCTTAGCCGCCTATAAATAAGTAATATTGACATGTTATGAGAAAAAATGAGTTCATTTGATAAGAAATGTAAAAATAGGCGAAGTAGTAGTCATTAAGGCCTTATTTGGGCCATTTTGGATTAAAATGTGTCCTAAAACCGTTAAAAAACTCTTTTCATATGATTTCAAGCCTTAGCCGCCTATAACTAAGTAATATTAACATTTTATGAGAAATAATGAGTTGATTTGATAAAAAAAATGTAGGAATTAGGCATCCTAGTAGTCATATGCGCCTTATCTGGGGCATTTTGGATCAAAATGCGTCCTAAAACCCTTGAATTGATCTTTTCATGTGATTTCAAGCCTTAGCCACCTATAACTAAGTAATATTATGTGTTGCGAGAAAGAATGAGGTTATTTGATAAGAAATGTAGGAAATAGGCATTCTAGTAGTCATATAGGCCTTATTTGGGCCATTTTGGATGAAAATGCATCCTAAAACCCTTGAATTATTCTTTTCATGTGATTTTAAACCTTAGCCGCCTATAACTAAGTAATATTGACATGTTCAAAGAATGAGTTGATTTGATAAGAAATGTAGGAAATAGGCATCCTAGTAGTCATATAGGCCTTTTCATGTGGTTTCAAGCCTTAGCCGCCTATAACTAAGTAATATTGAATGTTATGTGAAAAAATGAGTTGATTTGATAAGAAATGTAGGAAATAGGCATCTTAGTAGTTATATACGCTTTATTTGGGCCATTTTGGATCAAAATGCGTCCTAAAACCCTTGAATTGCTCTTTTCATGTGATTTCAAGCCTTAGTCGCCTATAACTAAGTAATATTGATATGTTATGAGAAAAAATGAGTTGATTTGATAAGAAATGTAGGAAATAGGCATCCTAATAGTCATATAGGCCTTATTTGGGCCATTTTGAATCAAAATGCCTCCTAAAACCCTGGAATTGCTCTTTTCATGTGATTTCAAGCTTTAGCTGCCTATAATTAAGTAATATTGACATGTTATGAAAAAGAATGAGTTCATTTAATAAGAAATGTTGAAAATAGGCGAAGTGGTAGTCATATAGGTCTGAGTAATAAATTTTTTCCTAAGTGAACTTGTAAATGTATTTTTACATGCATAACCTAAGTAATTACTTCTAACATAATTTTTGTTTATTCCAAGTTTTGCAATGTACAAAAGGGAGGTCCATTGACAAGAAAGGAACTTAATGAAGTTCGAGACATGTTGGCGTCTTTCATCACCTTTAATTTGTAAATGTCATTTCTATTGGAATTTATATTTTGTTAACTTTTTAACTACATTATTAATTAGTATTGTTTGTAAATATGACACCTTTTTTTTTTTGTAAGGAATTGTAAATATGACCCTTCATTGTATTGTATTTGGGATTATTAATTAATATCTATGTATTGTTTTTATTATTTCAATTTAGAAATTATTATTATTATTATTATTATTATTATTATTATTATTATTATTATTATTATTATTATTATTATTATAATTATTATTATAATTATTATTATAATTATTATTATTATTATTATTTTAATATTATAATAATAATAATTATTATAATTATTATTGTTATTATAATATATTATAATAATGGTAGAATTAATGCAGGATATACATGTTTTTTATTATTTTTATTATTATCAATATTATTATTTATTGCCGAAAAACAAAAAAAAAAAAAAAAAAAAAAAAAAAAAAAAAAGCGCGCCATGTACTTTTAGCGCTGGTTAACAAGTGCCAAAGAGTGTTATTCGCACCGGTTAACCGATGCTAAATCTTAGAATTGGCACCGGTTTTGAACCGGTGCAAAATCGTCATAGATTTGGCATCCCTCAAATTTGGACCGGTTCAAAACCGGAGCCAATGAGGGGTTTGAACCGGTGCTAAATACCATTTTTGGCCTAGTGATGAAGTCATAATTGGTGCTTAATTTGGTAAGCTCATTTTTCACATAAATTTGAAATTTCACAATTTTGCAAATTAATTGCTTCAAGTGTGAATGTTTATGGTGAATGTGTAATTTTGAAGTCCCTAATATGTTAAAGATCCAATCTTTAATTGTTTATTTGGTTGGAACTTTGCTTGCTAAATTCCATGTTGAACTAATTTTTGGATTTACTCATTTTTGGTTGATTAAAGTCCTAAAAGTTCAATACTTGTGATTGAAATTTAATTAATCTTCATATTGAAAGATGTAATTTTTCAATTTTTCACAAGTTAATGTTGGAAAGTTTTTCATTAGATGAAAGGGTTAATTTTTTCACCCCCTTTAATTTTGAGTATAGCCCTTCAATTTTGTAGCATCAATTGATGAACCTAAATTAATTTAAAGAAAGGTTCTTGAATTAATTTTGGTTTGTGCACTAAAATTGAATTTATTGTTAGACTTGTTATATTTTCTTTCTTTCTCAATGTTGATTCTAAAATTAATTTAGAATCAATTTTATGTCACACATATATCGGGATTAAATCTCGAGATAAAAGCACACAAATCGAGGCAAGCATCGCCCAAGCACCACCTACGACTAGCAGGGCTGCTCACGCAGCCCACATTTGGCTACTGAGGTGCGTGTGGGCTGATCATGCTACGATAGTGCGCTATTATGTGCGAGCTTGGTGCACACTTGGAGTATTGATGTGTGGTGCTACGTGGATGCTGGAGGCTGCCCTCACTTTTTGCTAGGCAGCAAGGCTTGCGAGCTTCAGCAGGCCAGCCACACGCTGCCATCGCCAGCAAGCATGCAAGCATGCACAACATGCTGCAAGGCTACTGGTGCCAGCAGGCGTGGCGTGCGCTGCTAGCTAGGCAGGCCAACACCCAAGCACGCATAACTAAAGGCCTTGGTGCCTAGCAAGCCTAGCCCCATGGCTTGGATGCTAGGAACTTGGCCATTTGGTGGGCTATCATATTGCGTTATTTGGGCCGTTTCAATTATTTAATTTAATTATTTTAATGAGGCTAGGCCTTGGTTCCTCCGACACTTGCAAAATAATTTGGCAAAATATGGGTTAACCGGCTTGATTAATTGGATTAATTAAGTTGGATGCGGAATTCAGTGGGAGTTACGTTAATTACTTGAGCTAATTTATTGCGTTTAATCACATAATCGGTTAACAACTTTGACTAGTTTTAATTAGGCATGTTAATCGGATAAACCACCTAAGTTAGTTACTAGTTTGCACGTGTTATGCATTGTTATTTGTTTTTGTTGTAAAATGCATGGGCCATTCACACATAGTGAATGGATGAATGGAATGTATATTATATCACAGGTTTTGTGAAAAAGGCAACTAGTGGGGCCCAATTAGGATAGTAAATACGGAGTGCGATCCGTTATGTATTTTGTAAATCTAAATATGGTCTGTGTACCGTTGCGTATTTTTGTACCTTAATATTTAGATTAGTCCTAATCATTATAGCTAGTAGTTGCATTTTGGCGGAGATGTCTCAAAGACGGCGTTTCTAAGAAGACGAGCCAAGATGTTGCATCAAAGACTCATGGAGATTAGAAGACTCAAGGGGTCATGCTAGTTGCCAAATGCATCTTTTACTTTTGTTCTCTATATATATAATTGTGTTTATATATGATTGAATGGTATGATAGATGCATGTTTAGGATTTCAAATGTTGCGATGAATAATTAAGTTCACTTAAATCAACCAACATAGAAACCCTAGGTCCTTATAATATTGAGCCAAATTTTCCATTCCAAGAACAACACTTACCGAACTAATGCGCGTAGTGATGTGCTACACCAAAGCAAGGCATCACTACTTCCCTAAGAACGTAAGGCATACTAGGTATACAAGTTGGTCATAGTTAAGCTCAACGATATTAGTAAGAAGTCATTAGATGTCGTGGCAATGGAGATAAAATGTCAAAGAAGCATTAGATGGGACGTTTTATTGAACCAAGAGTAGCTTAGAGCTATTAGCAATTGGATTGCTTACCTTAAAATATTAAGTGTTAAGACAAGCCAAAGCATGCTTAATCACTTTTTGATTTCTGGGATCTTGGATCGTTTTACACTACTAGAAAACAGGCAAATTCCGATGGACTGGTTCCGACGGACACAAAATTCCGTCGGAAAAAGTGAAATTTCCGACGGATTTATGTTTCGTCGGAATTTTCCGACGAATTTAACAAGTCCGTCGAAAAATTCAGACGGAATTTTACTCCGTCATAATATATGTGCTTTCCGACGGATTTTCCGTTGGAATTTACAATTTCCGACTGAAAATTCTGACGGAATATTCCGTCGGAATTTAATTTAAAAACATCAATTAAAACCCTAATACGAGGAACTCCTTTTGTTCCCACTCTCCGCTTCTTCATTTCTCTTTCTCTCTCCTCTTCCCTTCTCTTTCTCTCTCCTTTTCCCCCCTTTCCCCTTTCTCTTTCCCCTTTCTCGATCTTTCCCTCACCGCCCTCTCAACAACATCAACAACCACAACCGCAACAACCACAACCGTCACGTCAACTCTGTCAACCAGCCACGCGTCACCTTTGTCCACCAGTCGCCGCTCAACAATACCTTCAACCACCAGCCGTTGCGTCGTCCACCGTCAAGCACCGTAGAAAGCCGAAAATATGGGTTAAATATTGGTTAGTTTGTGGATCTAGGTTTATTTTTCATAAATTTATGATTATAATTATTTTTTGAAGAAATTGCAATGTAAGTTTATAAATTTTGTAATGTAAGTTTGTAATTTTTCGAATTTTTAGACTATGTAATGTATAAATTTTTTTTTTCGATTTTGTGGTTTTTGTTTCGATTTTGTGGTTTCGATTTCGATTTTTTGGTTTTTGTGGTTTTTTTTTCGATTTTGTGGTTTTGATTTCGATTTTTTTGTTGTTGTTTCGATTTCGGTTGGTACATCTGGGTTGAGGGGGTGGCGAGGTGGAGATACGGGTTAGGTGGCGAGGTGAATCTAGGCTAGGTGGCTGATTTGGGTTAGTTTTGGTTAGGTTTCGGTGGTTGTGGATGGTGAATCCGGGCTAGGTGGCTGGTTTGGCAAATTTAGGTTAGTTTCGGTGGTGGTGCTGGTGTTCTGAAGTGGTGATACGTCGTGCCGGTGGTGGCACGGTGTTTTTTTTTTATTTCTAAAAATTAGCTTCCGACGGAAATTTTCGTCGGAATTTTCCGGTGGATTTGAATTCCGTCGGAAATTTCCGACGGATTTTCCGACGAAAAATTTCTGTCGGAAAACCTGTTCCGACATAACTTCCGTCGGAAAAGGTCGTTTTCCCTACGAAGGTTTTTTCGACAACACGTTCCGACGGAAATTATTCTAGTAGTGTTATTCTCGCCTATAAAGGGACAAAATTTTAATGCGTGGATAAAACGTCAATAAGATTGAAAAGTTGCGTGTATGCTTTAAAATTCAAACTTATTGGTTTATGAATGGTTTTTTATTTCAAATTCTTTCAATTGTAGAAACATGTTTGCAAATAACTCAAACAACAAAATTTCATTACGCTCAATTCTCGACAAGGAGAAGTTGAGTGGGCCAAATTTTCTTGATTGGCAAAGGAACTTGCGTATTGTTCTCATCCAAGAGCAAAAGGAATACGTCCTTAATGAGGATATGCCCGACGCTTCCAGTGACGAGGTCACTCAGACTACCCTAAACCGATGGAAAACTGCCAATCGGGATGTCAAATGCATCATGTTGGCCACTATGTCTCCGTACCTCCAAAAGACTTTCTTTGAAAAAGAGACAACTTTTGTGATCATTTCTGAACTTCTGAATATGTTCCAAGAGCAGGCCCGAATTGAAAGGTTCGAAACCCACAAGCAGATCCTTCAGAGCAAGCTCAAGAAAGGAGAGCCGGTTAGCCCACATGTACTAAAAATGATTGGATTATATGAGAACATGGAAAGGCTTGACGCTGGGTATTCAACCGAGATGGTAATTGACATCATTCTCCATTCGCTGCACAAAGGTTATGATCAGTTCAAGATGAATTATAACATGCACAGATGGAGAAAACCCTCACCGAGCATCATGGGATGTTGAAGAAGGCCGAGGAAACGCTTAAGGATGAGGGAAAGCATGATATGCTCATGGTCAAAAAGGGAAAGCCATTTAAGCGCTTGGGCAAGAAGAGAAGCTTTAAAGGGAAAAAGAAGAAAAATTTTCCGCCTAAGTCAAGTGCTGCTAAGAGCGGCAAGGACAAGAATGTAGCCTCTTCTAAATCCGATTCCGAATGTTTCTACTACAAGAAGAAAGGACATTGGAAGCAGGATTGCCTCAAATTCAAGGAAGATAAGAAGAACGGCACCGTTGTTTCTATATTAGGTATTTTTGTTATAGACTTAAACTTCGCTAGCAAAACATCATGGGTATTAGATAAAGGATGTGGCTCACACCTTTGTTCCAATGCTCAGGGACTAAGGATAAATAGGAGGCTAGAGAAGGGAGAGGTCGAGCTTCGGGTCGGCAATGGAGTCAGGATGTCTGTCGTATCTGTCGGAACTCTTAGTTTGTCTTTGCCCTCTGGGCTTGTTTTAGAACTTGACAATTGTTGTCATGTTCCAAGAGTTACCAAAAATATTATTTCAATTTCGGCGTTGGACACCAAGGGATTTGAATTTCGAATAAAAGACAATAGTTGTTCGTTTTATTTTGATAATGTTTTATATGGTAAGGCATATTCAAAATATGGTCTTTATGTGCTTTCTCTAGACATACAAGTTTACAACATTGATGATACCGCCAAAAGAGCTAAGACCATCGAGTCGATTCAAACCTACTTGTGGCATTGTCGTCTTGGCCACATTAACATCAAACGCATCAAGAAACTTCTTCATGAAGGTATTCTGGACTCATTCGACTTAGAGTCGTTGAAAATTGCGAAGGATGTTTATTAGGCAAGATGATAAAGCAACAATTCTCAAAGTTAGGAGAAAGGGCTAGTGACTTATTGAGTCTTATACATACGGATGTATGTGGACCAATGAGTACACCCGCAAGGCAAGGTAATCTATATTTCATTACCTTCACCGACGACTATAGTAGAGATGGCTATGTCTACCTTATGTCGAACAAATCTGAATCTTTTGAAAAATTCAAAGAGTTTCAGAGTAAAGTTGAAAATCAGCTTGGCAAGAAAATCAAAGCACTTTGATCAGATCGAGGTGGCGAGTATTTGAGCCACGAATTCGACGATCACTTGAAAGAAAATGGTATTCTTCCAGAGTTGACACCTCCCGGAACTGCACAATGGAACGAAGTTTCTGAAAGGAGGAATCGAACCTTGTTATACATGGTCCGATCAATGATGGGTCTTAGTGAACTTCCTATCTCTTTCTAGGGACACATACTTCTAGCCGCGACACTCTGAACTGAGCTCCGTCAAAAGTTATCGAAAAGACTCCATATGAATTATGGACGAAGAAACCACCACGGTTATCCTTTCTTAAGATTTGGGGTTGTGAAGCATATGTCAAAAGATTAATTTCTGACAAACTTCAACCAAAATCAGACAAGTGTTTCTTTATGGGATACCCAAAAGAAACCAAAGGGTATTACATCTACAATAAATCCGAAAATAAAGTGTTTTTGTTGCTCGAGATGGTGTCTTTTTGGAGAAGGGACACCTTTCCAAATGACAAGTAGGAGGAAAATTGAACTCGATGAAGTTCGAGAGGATGAGCAACAAAGTCAACCTGACAAAACTGACAATGTGCAAAGTCAAACGACAATGCAAATGCTCAACCCATTACCCTGCGTAGGTTGCAACGGCCAAGATCTCAACCAGACAAATACCTCGGTGTTGTCTTAACTTAAGATCAAGACATCCTAGTTATGGATGGAGATGAGCCAGCGACATACAAACAAGCTATGACGAGCCCTTACTCTGCAAAATGGCAAGAGGCCATGAAATCCGAGAAGGACTCCATGTTTGAAAATCAAGTCTGGGACTTGGTTGATTTGCCCGGAGGTTACACACCTATCGGTTGTAAATGGATTTTCAAGTTGAAAACTAACAAAGATGGAAATGTATCTATATATAAAGCTAGAATAGTGGCAAAAGGTTACAGGTAAATTCACGACGTTGATTATGATGAAACCTTTTCTCCAGTCGCCATGCTTAAGTCCATCCGGATTATCCTAGCAATTGTTGCATATTATGATTATGTAATATGGCAAATGGATGTTAAAACCGCCTTCCTTAATGGGGTTTTGGAAGAAACTGTGTATATGACATAGTCGGAAGGTTTTGTCGATTCAAGCAATGCTGGGAAGGCATGCAAGCTTAAATGGTCCATTTATGAACTTAAGTAGGCAAGTAGAAGTTGGAATATGCGATTCGATGAAGCCATTAGTGAGTTTGGTTTTATCAAGAATCTAGATAAATCTTGTGTTTACAAGAAGGTTAGTGGGAGTGACATCTCATTCCTCGTCTTATATGTCGATGACATATTACTCATTAGAAACATCACTCAACTGTTGGAGTCCGTGAAGGGCTGGCTTGGAAAGTGTTTTTCAATGAAGGACTTGGGAGAGGCACAGTACATATTCAGCATCAAAATCTATAGGGATAGATCTAAAAGGATGATTAGATTGAGCCAAATACTTATATTGATAAGGCACTAGCAGGATTCAACATGGAAGGAGCCAAGAGAGGGCACCTACCCATGTCACATGGCATAACTCTCAGCAAGAAGCAGTGTCCACAGACACCTAATGAGCGAGAGAGGATGAGTCAGATTCCATATGCTTCGCTTATTAGATCGATCATGTATGGCATGATATGTACTGGGCTGGATGTATCGTATGCCTTGAGTGCTACGAGACGATACTAATCAAATCTAAGAGAGGCTATTGGACTACGACCAAGAATATCCTAAAGTACCTGAAAAGGAACAAGGATAAATTTCTGGTCTATGGTGGGAGAAATGATTTGGTTGTTGAAGGTTATAGTGACGCAAGCTTCCAGAATGACAGAGACGACTCCAAGTCGTAGTCAGGGTACATATTCTGCCTAAATGGAGGAGCGTTTAGTTGGAAGAGTGCTAAGCAAAGCACCATTGCAAATTCTACAACTGAAGCCGAATACTTGGCAACTTCGGAAGCAGCTAAGGAGACAGTTTGGATTCGTAAGTTCATTAGTGAACTTGATGTTGTACCATCCATCAAGGGTCCAATAAACCTCTATTGTGATAACAATGGAGCTATTGCTTAGGCTAGGGAGCCAAGGGAACATCAGTCAAACATGTCAAGAGATTTCACATGATAAAGGAATGTAAGTCCGAGGGTGAAATCAGAATTAGTAAGATTGGAATGGACGATAATGTAACCGATCCACTAACTAAACCTTTGCCTCAAGTGAAGCACAACAAGCACGTTGAGGCAATAGGAATCAAGCATGTTGGAGATTAGCTTTGATTTCCCTGTATATGTGTTTTAATTAAACTTGATGTCTTAATGTAAAACATTATGTTAAACCATTCGGTTTTGGAGCAATTAAATTTTCTACAAATTTATTATTACTCCATTTCTATTTAATTGTGGTTTAGAATTAAATAATGAGTCCGTTTTGAAAGGAATGGTGTCCTTCCAACAAGTGTATTCTTCCGATAGAGGGTTCAGAATTATTACAGAGCTAATTCTTTAGTAAGGTCAAGTGATCGGAATGCCTAGGTGGAGGCCGCTTCTGATCAGTAATATCGAGGTACAATTGATATTACAGCTTGATCTTAACTGAACCCTTCGGGTCGAACCCAATCGAATCACCGATCCGAGACGACGAATTAATCCGAAAGGATTTAATGAGTCGACAGAGTTTTACGAATACAGACGTCGGAAATCGAGCCTAGGGCGTCGATACCGAGCGTCGCAAAATCACAAGCAACAAGTATGAGCGTAGCCGTAGCTAGGCTAGGCTAGCTCAAAACAAGTCTAGGCGCATATGTGTGCTAGGCGCACCATGGTGTGCTAGGCACCATCGCAGCCTAGGCGCGCCCTGGCAGACCATCGCAAGCTAGCAACATGCTAGCATGGGTGCCTGGGTGCGCATGGCAGCTATCGCAAGCCACACAAGCACCAGGCAGCCCATCGCAGCTAGCAGCGTGCTAGCCAGGGTGCCTGGGTGCTCATAGGTGCTATCGCTAGCCTGTCGCACCAAGCACAACCATCGCAGTGCTAGGCACTGGCGCATGGGCTTGTGCATGCATGCCTCGCACCATCGCAGCCCTATCGCACCAAGCACAGTGCCCTCGTGCGTGCGTGTGCATAAGCACTCTCACAACACCCTAGCATCACGCACAGGACCATCGCAGTGCTAGCCACATGCGTGCGTGTGCGTGTGCACCATCGCCCAGCAGCCTCGCAATGAGGCACCTAGCAGTGTGCTTGCGTGCGTGCCTTCGCATGGCAGCACCAAGCATAACATGCTAGCAAGGAGCACCAAGCCCAGCATGCGTGGCTCGCTAGCAGCACGCATGCTAGGCCTTGCGTGCATAGTGCGCTGGCTGGGTGTGCGCATGCTAGCTGGCTGGCTGTGCGAGAGGGCCCTATGCGAGAGGCCATGTGCGAGAGAGATTGTGTGCGCGAGGGAGTGCTAGGCAGCAGCACTAGGCTAGCAGCACCAGCGCCCAGCAGCTCGCAGTGTGCTAAGGCTGATGCGTGCTAGGCCAGTGCGTGCCAGCGCTGCTTGCTAGCACAACAAGCTGGCTAGCTGCCCAGCCTTGGTGCTAGGCGCCAGCTGGCAGCCTTGGCAGCCAAGGCAGGCTGCCAGCCCAGCTGTCTATGAGGTGCCGGTTTAGGTGAGGGATGGGGACCAAGTTTGGGCAAGGCCTTGAGGAGCAAGGCAATGGTCCCCCCACCCATTCATGGTACTCACCAAACCTTCTCTCTCTATTTGACACTTGTTGCATTGTGATTAGTTTTGTTTATTAATTTATTTTAGAAATAAATTAATTAGCAAAATAAACATTCTCCCACATTGGTTGGGGAATGAAATACAAGGGCTCATTTCCCTATAAATACCAAGCTTGGTATTGGGATTTGATACAACCTTGAGTGGAATTAAAAAGGCAACTCTAGAAAAGAGTAAACCTTTGATTCGTAAAACTCATAGTTATTTTGTCCGGGTCTTGACTAACCTTCAAGACTTAGGACGCTCGGGTCGGGTCGAGGGTACGATTCGTCGGAGATCTCGTCCTTTCGGGATTTTGAAGTAAGAGCTCTTTGGGAGCAAAGCACGCGTCAAAGGTATAATTCTTGTCCTTAATCTTGTTTGATTAAGTTTATTATGCTTGTTTAATTGCTTTAATTAAGGGGCGGGTCTTGGTGGGTTTCCTTCTGCGTAGTGTCGGGTCACTACGAAACCCTACAGTGGTATCAGAGCCACACTCCTTTTAATTTTTGCATTTATGGTTTAATTAAGGTGTTTTAAAGAATTTATTTTTCTGGTTCATTTCATCTAATTAGATTAGATGCTCGTTTTAATTAATTTTTAAAACTCGATTTTATTTTCGATTTGGCTGTCGAACCCAGATTTTGGCTCAAAAATAGTGATTTTTGGGTGGAATCGACATTCTGGAACTGTTTCAGCCCTTTTTCTGGTTGTCCAGAAGCCAAATTCGAACCAGAAACCCAATTTTTCTTGGGTTTTTCGTTTTTCAACGAAAATTTTAATTCTTTTTAAGCCTTGATTAATGCAAGCATTACAAGGTTAGATTAAATGCACATTTGCATCACTAATCTACTAGTTTTAAAATATCCTTGAGCATAATAATGGAATGTTTATTAGTGCTTAAGTTGATATACCAATTTATCACATAAACTTGTTTTTCACAATTTTGCAAATAAATTGCAATAAGGTGTGAAAACTTGTTGTGATTTTGTATTTTAAGTTCCCAAATAATGTTAAAGTTCTAATCTTTAAAGGCTTGAATGATTGGAACCCTAACCCTAAATTCCATGTTGAACAAAGTTTGGATTTTTTCATGTTTTGGTTGATTAAAATCCATTAAGTTCAATTACTTGTGAGTAAAATTTGATTAATCTTCATATTGGAAGATGTAATCTTGGTATTTTACACAAGTATGCAAGTTGGAAAATTTTTATCATTGGATGGTTAATTTATTTTTCCAACTCCCTTTTGTCAAATCCATTTTTAATTTGCATATTGGCAAGATTAATTTTGGACATATCTCATTTTATTTTAAGCATAAAGTTTGATCTAATTTTGTTCAAAATTGAAATTTTGGATAAATTTAGGCTTGTGCACCAATTAAAATAAATTTATTTTAAGTTAGACTTAATTTTGTTTTATTTTCCCTAAAATTAATTCTAAAATATAATTTAGAATTAATTCATGTCACACGTAAATCGGGATTAAAATCCCGAGTCATAGCACGCAAATCAAGGCAACACACCCAAGTGCCACCAAGGCTAGCCGGGCTGCCTAGCAACCCACATGTGGCTGCCTGTGGTGCGCACAAGGGCGAGCCTTAATGCTGCTATGCGCTGTTGTGTGGCTGTGATGCATGGCTGGAATGCGTGGGGTGGCTGGGGCTGGCTTGCAAAGGATGCTGCTGGGCAGCAGGACAGCAAGCATCAACCTAGCGCACCACGAGCATCATGAGGCGCCTGCCCAGATGCTCGCAGGCACCAGCGTGCTAGCAAGCATGCGTAGCATGCTAGCAGGCAGCTAGGCCAGCAGCACTGCTTGCTAGGCAAAGTAGTCCTCACCCACGCACCATGGCGTCATGCCATGGGCTGCCTAGCAGCCATGGTGCGCACCCACCAAGGGATTTGTTGGGTGGTTTTGCTTAAGCTTGAGCTATGATTTTGCGATTTTTCCCGTGTTAATAATTTTAATAAATTATTTAAACGAGGCTAAAAACCTCGATTTTCGACTTTGCAAAATTTTGACAAATTATGGGTTATGCCGACTTAATTAATCAGATTAATTAAGTACGGATGCAGAATTTAGTGGGAGCTTAATTAAATGCGTTAGCATTTTGCGTTTAGAAATAATGGATTAAACCACTTTGACTAGTTTTAATTAGGCGCGTTAATTGGATTAACGACCTAAGTTAGTTACTAGTTTTGCGTGTTTAATTATGTATTTCGTAAAATTGCATGGGCCGTTCACAAATAGTGAACGAGTGAATGAAAGATTGCTTTCAAAATAGGCTCTTTGAAAATGGCAACTAGTGGGGCCCGACTAGGATAGAAAATACGGACTGCGTTCCGTTATGTATTTTTGTAAATCTAAATACAGTCTGCGAACCGTTAAGTATTTTTGTAGTTTTAGATTAATCTTAGTCGTTCTAGCTAGCTTCTTTTATTTCATTTTTGGCCAAGATGTCTCAAGACGGCGTTTCGACGAAGACGAGCCAAGATGAAGACCCATGGAAATTGAAGATTTCAAGGGGTCATGCTACTTGCCAAATGCATCTAATTTTTGTGCCTTATATATTGCTATTATATATATGATTGCTAGATGCATGTCTAGGATTTCTATTATGTTGCGATGATTAGTTAAGTTCACTTAAATCAACCAACATAGAAACCCTAGGTCCCTTAATAATATTGAGCTAAAATTTGCCGTTCCAAGAACAACACTTACCGAACTAATGCGCGTACGTGATGGATTACGCCAAAGCGAGGCATCACTACTTCCCTAGGAACGTAAGGTATACTAGGTATACGAGTTGTCTTGGTTAAGCTCAACGATATCAGTAAGGAGTCCTTAGATGTCGTGGCAAAAGAGATAAAATGTCAAGAATGCATTAGATGCGACATTTTATCAAACCGAGAGTAGCTTGGAGCTATTAGCGATTGGATCGCTTACCTTAAGATATTTAGTGGTTAAGACAAGCCAAAGCATGCTTGACCATTTCTTGATCTTTGGGATCTCGGAATCATTTTATTCTCGCCCATAAGGGACATTCTTAAAATGCGTGGATAAAATGTTCAATAAGTTCGAATATGTGCATGAACACTTTTAATTTCAACTTATTGATGTATGAATGGTTTTTCACTTCAAATTCTTTCAATTGTAGAATCATGTCTGCAAGTAACTCAAACAACAACCAAATATGCCCGGAACTCCCTGATAAGTTAGCTATCAAGCTTAACTTAACAAACCTTGATGAATGGGAAGAAGAACTCGGGAAAACTCTCCGGAGTTGTTCCAAGGAGTATGTTCTGGATACTTCCCTCCCAACTCTCTATTCCAAGACCCTCTTAAGTGACGAAACTTATTGTGCATGGTCGAAAGACTGCAAATTAGTGTCACAACTCATGGCTAACTCCATCCCGGAAGAATGGAAAGAAAAACTTCCATTCTCTTTCCTGGACTTGTTCCTTGGAGGACTAAGGGATGTTGTCGGTGTGAGATTCTCTAAGAGTTTCAACGACAACAATGATGGACTCTTGTTTGCAGTGACTAGGTCACTTACGGACATGAATGTAAAGCCATTGGATCAAGGTTGTCTTGCGAAAGAGAGGTACCATCTTTGGTCTACGGTCTGCAACACTAAGTTGAGACCGGGTATGCCCCTCCGACCCCATGTGGCAAGAATGACTAAGCTCTTCAAACAAATGCAACTTCTCGGAATTCCATTGGAAGATGAGATGGCGGGGCACATCTTGCTTGCTTCACTCCACTCGGGCTATGATGCACTTAGAGTGCATATCGCTGCGGGAAAGGAGACACACTCCCTCAAGGATGTGGTGCAACTACTTAGCCAAGCCACTGCCTATGGAATGACCAAAAGGCCCTTGAGAGCTAAGAAGAAGGAGTTCAAGAAGGTCAAGGCAAAGATGAGATGCTTCCATTGTGGCATGCAAGGCCATTATAAGAGGGAATGCATGCTCGTCAAGGAAGAGGGGATCACTCCGACCACCTCAGGTATCTTCCTTAACACTTGTGGATTAAGCTTATCATAGGTATTAGATACCAAGTATGACTCACTTAAATGTTGCCTTTTCAGGGAACAAGTGAGAAGCTTATCAAGTGTTGGTGCATGGACAAGAAGACGACGAAGATGGTTTTTCGGTCGTGCTTGCATGCACTATTTTGTCTATGACATGTAATTAAACTATTTCTAGTTTTATCATGCTTTGAACATATTACGATCCACGGTGTTGGACACCTAGGAATTTCAAATGTAAGACTTTAACAATAGTTGTTTCAAGTTTGTCTTACAAATTTATGTTCAATTAAATTGCATGTTTTACATATGATTAGACAAAAGTTGATACCATTAGCTAAGACCATCAAGTCGAATCAAACCTACTTGTGGCATTGTCGTCTTTCCCATATTAACATCAAACGCATCAAGAAACTTCTTCAAGAAGGTGTTCTTGACTCATTCGACTTAGAGTCGTTTGAAAATTGCGAAGGATGCTTGTTAGGCAAGATGATAAAACAGCCATTCTCCAAGTTGGGAGAAAGGGCAAGTGACTTATTAGGTCTAATACACACGGATGTATGTGGACCTATGAGCACACCCGCAAGGCAAGGTTACCGATATTTCATCACTTTCACCGACGATTATAGTAGATATGGCTATATCTACTTAATGTCGAACAAATCTGAATCCTTTGAGAAATTCAAAGAATTTCAGAAAGAAGTTGAAAATCAACTTGGCAAGAAAATTAAAGCACTTCGATCGGATCGAGGTGGCGAATATTTGAGCCATGAATTCGACGATCACTTGAAAGAATGTGGCATTCTTTCAGAGTTGACACCTCCCGGAACTCCTCAATGGAACGGAGTGTCCGAACGGAGGAATCGGACCTTGTTAGACATGGTTCGATCAATGATGGGTCTTAGTGAACTCCCTATCTCGTTCTGGGGACATTCGCTACAAACAGCAGCACTAACACTGAATAGAGCTCCGTCAAAAGCTGTTGAAAAGACTCCATATGAATTATGGACTAAGAAACCTCCTAGGTTGTCTTTTCTCAAGATTTGGGGATGCGAAGCATATGTCAAGCGATTAATTTCGGACAAACTTCACCCCAAATCGGATAAGTGTTTCTTTGTGGGATATCCAAAAGAAACCAAAGGGTATTACTTCTACAATAAATCCGAGAACAAAGTGTTTGTTACTCGTGATGGTGTCTTTTTGGAGAAGGATCACCTTTCCAAAATGACAAGTGGGAGGAAAATCGAACTCGACGAAGTTCGAGAGGACGAGCAACAATGTCAACCTGACAAAACTGACAATCTAGATACTTTGGAAGCATCTAAGAAGATTGGTCAGAGTCAAACAGACAATATAAATGCTCAACCGATTACCCTACGTAGGTCGCAACGGCAAAGATCTCAACCGGACAGATACCTCGGTATCGTCTTAACTAATGATCAGGACATCCTAGTTATGGATGGTGATGAGCCGGCGACATACAAGCAAGCTATGACGAGCCCCGACTCTGCAAATGGCAAGAGGCCATGAAATCTGAGATGGACTCCATGTCTGAAAATCAAGTCTGGGACTTGGTGAATTTGCCCGAGGGTTATACACCCATTGGTTGCAAATGGATCTTCAAAGTGAAGACAGACAAAGATGGAAATGTATCGATATACAAAGCTAGACTGGTGGCAAAAGGTTATATACAAGTCCACGGGATTGACTATGATGAAACTTTTTCACCAGTTGCAATGCAAAAGTCCGTCCGGATCATCCTAGCGATTGCTGCATATTACGATTACGAAATATGGCATATGGATGACAAAACCGCCTTCCTTAATGGAATTTTGGAAGAAACTGTGTATATGACACAGGTAGAGGGTTTTGTCGATCCATGCAACACTGGAAAGGTTTGCAAGCTGAAGAAGTCCATTTATGGACTAAAGCAAGCCAGCAGAAGTTGGAATCTGCGATTTGATGAAGCCATCAGCAAATTTGGTTTTATTAAGAATCCAGATGAGTCTTGTGTATACAAGAAGGTCAGTGGGAGTGATATTGCATTCCTAGTCCTGTATGTCGATGACATACTACTCATTGGAAACAGCATAAAATTATTGGAGTCCGTAAAGGGCTGGTTGGGAAAGTGCTTTTCAATGAAGGACTTAGGAGAGGCACAGTACATATTGGGCATCAAGATCTACAGGGATAGATCTAAGAGAATGATTGGATTAAGCCAGAGTACTTACATTGATAAAGTACTGGCTCGATTCAACATGGAAAATGCCAAAAGAAGGCATTTACCCATGTCCCATTACATAACTCTCAGCAAGAAACAGTGTCCACAGACACCTGTTAAGCGAGAAAGAATGAATCAGATCCCATATGCTTCGCTAATCGGATCGATCATGTATGCCATGATATGTACAAGGCCAGATGTATCGTATGCCCTGAGTGCAACGAGTCGATACCAATCGAACCCAGGAGAGGAGCATTGGACTGCGGCCAAGAACATCCTTAAGTACCTGAAAAGGAACAAGGATAAATTCCTGGTGTATGGAGGCCACAAAGAACTGGTTCTTGAAGGTTACACCGACGCTAGCTTCCAAACTGACATAGACGACTTCAAGTCACAGTGTGGGTTTGTATTCTGTCTGAATGGAGGAGCGTTCAGCTGGAAGAGTGCCAAGCAGAGCACCACTGCAGACTCTACAACTGAAGCCGAGTACTTGGCCGCTTCGGAAGCTGCCAAGGAAGCTGTTTGGATTCTCAAGTTCATCAGTGAACTTGGTGTTGTACCCTCAATCAAGGAACCGATAGACCTCTATTGTGATAATAATGGAGCTATCGCTCAGGCCAGGGAGCCGAGAGAACACCAGAAGGTCAAACACGTGCAAAGGCGATTTCACATGATAAGGGAATGGAAATCTGAAGGTGAAATCAGAATTTGTAAGATCGGCACGGATAATAATGTAGCCGATCCTTTGACTAAACCTTTGCCTCAAGTGAAACACAACAAGCACATTGAGGCAATGGGAATCAAGCATGTTGGAGACTGGGTTTGAAATTCCCTGTACATGTGTTTTGATTAAATGGGATATTTAATGTAAGACACTGTATTGAAACCATTCATTAATGGAGTAATTAATTTTTGTGCAAAATTATCATTCACTCCATTACTATTTAATTGTGGTTTAGAATTAAATAATAAGTCCATTCGATTTATGGAAATATTCAAAACAGGGTATCAAGACCATATCTTGGATAAAGAAACACCTGTTAAGTGAACATTGAATATTAAATTGAAAAGTGTCCCTAATCGAGGTCATCTAACAGATGGACGATTGATGACCGCCATAGATTAGTGTGTAGTATGATTTACAGCACCGTTTCTTGTGCTGCGAGGACGTGACAGTCATAAATCATTTGCACAAGTACAGTTTAGAACTGTACTGGATAAGACCTATGAGAGTACTTTAAGAAAATTTAAATTTTTTCATAATTACATTTCTCATTATGACTATCGGAACTTATTTCCTCAGACCATGAGTACTGTGAAGTTTTCTTGTTTGAGTACTAGACTCATTGATGTTTCCAAACGTCTGCCGTAACTGGGGATCATAACGGGAACACTCGGGAGTCTATGTCCTCTTAGTAAGAAGAACTTACAATACAAGACTGGGATTGTCCCCCTACTAACAATAGGGAAAATGTTTTGTTGTTTACAAGGTCGCTCAAAGAGTGAGACTGTGAAATGCATGGCCGTGCTCAGATGGATTTTAGAAATCATCTGCTTATTGACTGTCGAACTCGGAGATCGAGAATCACTACTGAACGTAATAAGGATGACAAAGAATCTTACCTTATAGTTCACGAAGGAACATTAAGTGACATAGGAAATGATCTATACACAATATGCACACTTGTCCGAAAGGACAAGTGGGAGATTGAAAGGAATGGTGTCCTTCCAACAAGTGTATTCTTCCGATAGAGGGTTCAGAATTATTACATAGCTAATTCTTAAGTAAGGTCAAGTGATCGGAATGCCTAGGTGGAGGCCGCTTCCGATTAGTAATATCGAGGTACAATTGATATTACAGCTTGATCTTAACTGAACCCTTCGGGTCGAACCCAATCGAATCACCGATCCGAGACGACGAATTAATCCGAAAGGATTTAATGAGTCGACAGAGTTTTACGAATACAGACGTCGGAATCCGAGCCTAGGGCGTCGATACCGAGCGTCGCAAAATCACAAGCAACAAGTATGAGCGTAGCCGTAGCTAGGCTAGGCTAGCTCAAAACAACTCTAGGCGCACCATGTGTGTGCTAAGCGCACCATGGTGTGCTAGGCACCATCGCAGCCTAGGCGCGCCCTGGCAGCCCATCGCAAGCTAGCAGCATGCTAGCATGGGTGCCTGGGTGCGCATGGCAGCTATCGCAAGCCACACAAGCACCAGGCAGCCCATCGCAGCTAGCAGCGTGCTAGCCAGGGTGCCTGGGTGCTCATAGGTGCTATCGCTAGCCTGTCGCACCAAGCACAGCCATCGCAGTGCTAGGCACTGGCGCATGGGCTTGTGCATGCATGCCTCGCACCATCGCAGCCCTATCGCACCAAGCACAGCGCCCTCGTGTGCGTGCGTGTGCATAGGCACTCTCGCAACACCCTAGCATCACGCACAGCTCCATCGCAGTGCTAGCCACATGCGTGTGAGCGTGTGCGTGTGCACCATCGCCCAGCAGCCTCGCAATGAGGCACCTAGCTCTGTGCTTGCGTGCGTGCCTTCGCGTGGCAGCACAAAGCACAACATGCTAGCAAGGAGCACCAAGCCCAGCATGCGTGGCTCGCTAGCAGCACGCGTGCTAGGCCTTGCTTGCATAGTGCGCTGGCTGGGTGTGCGCATGCTAGCTGACTGGCTGTGCGAGAGGGCCCTATGCGAGAGGCCCTGTGCGAGAGAGATTGTGTGTGCGAGGGAGTGCTAGGTAGCAGCACTAGGCTAGCAACACCAGCGCCCAGCAGCTCGCAGCGTGCTAAGGCTGATGCGTGCTAGGCCAGTGCGTGCCAGCGCTGCTTGCTAGCACAACAAGCTGGCTGGCTGCCCAGCCTTGGTGCTAGGCGCCAGCTGGCAGCCTTGGCAGCCAAGGCAGGCTGCCAGCCCAGCTGTCTATGAGGTGCCGGTTTAGGTGAGGGATGGGGACCAAGCTTGGGCAAGGCCTTGAGGAGCAAGGCAATGGTCCCCCCACCCATTCATGGTACTCACCTAACCTTCTCTCTCTATTTGACACTTGTTGCATTGTGATTAGTTTTGTTTATTAATTTATTTTAGAAATAAATTAATTAGCAAAATAAACATTCTCCCACATAGGTTGGGGAATGAAATACAAGGGCTCATTTCCCTATAAATACCAAGCTTGGTATTGGGATTTGATACAACCTTGAGTGGAATTAAAAAGGCAACTCTAGAAAAGAGTAAACCTTTGATTCGTAAAACTCATAGTTATTTTGTCCGGGTCTTGACTAACCTTCAAGACTTAGGACGCTCGGGTCGGGTCGAGGGTACGATCCGTCGGAGATCTCGTCCTTTCGGGATTTTGAAGTAAGAGCTCTTTGGGAGCGAAGCACGCGTCAAAGGTATAATTCTTGTCCTTAATCTTGTTTGATTAAGTTTATTATGCTTGTTTAATTGCTTTAATTAAGGGGTGGGTCTTGGTGGGTTTTCTTCCGCGTAGTGTCGGGTCACTACGAAACCCTACACGTTTGATTTATGAGAATATTCAAAACAGGGTATCAAGACCATATCTTGGATAAAGAAACACCTGTTAAGTGAACATTGAATATTTCAATCGAAAATTATCCCTAATCAAGGTCATTCAAATGATGGACGGTTAATGACCACTTGAGATTAGTGTGTAGTATGATTATAGCACCGTTTCTTGTGCTACGAGGACATGATTGTCATAAATCATTTGCACAGGTATTTGTTTAGAACTATAGTGGATCAACCTATGAGAATACTTAGCTTTGAGAGATTTAAAATCATCATAAGTATATTTCTCATTATAGCTATCGGAACCTTTTTCCTCGCCAATGAGTATTGTAAGTTCTCTTGTTTAAGTACTGGTCCGTTTTGATGTTGTCAAATGTCTGCCATGTATGGGGATTATAACGGCAACACTCGGGCGACTTGGTCCTCTTAGTAAGGGAAGCTGACAATGCAACTGGGAATGTCCCCCTATTTAGGGAAAACATGCCTTTATTGTTTACAAGGCCTCTCGAAGAGCGAGACTGTGAAAATGCATGGCCGTGCTCAGATGGATTTTAGAAATCATCTTCTTGTTGACAGTCAAACATGGAAATCGAGAAACACTTCTGGACGTAATAAGGATGACGAAGAATCTAGGTGGAGGTCAAGTGATCGGAATTCCTAGGTGGAGGCCGCTTCCGATCAGTAATATGAATGGGTAATTAATATTACGGCTTAATCTTTAATGAACCCTTCGGGTCGCATCCCAATCAAATAACCAATCCGAGACGACGAATCAATCCGAAGGATTAGATGAGTCATTAGAGTATTACGAATAAAGACGTCGGATATCGAGCTTAGAGCGTCGAAACCGAGCATCACATGTCAAGTCGAATTTAGAATTCGACGAGACGTAGAATCAAGCAAGACACAAGTACGATCCAAGCCATAGCCTCGCATTGGCCTAGCCATGCGAGTGCTAGGCTAGGCGAGGGCACCAACCGCAAGCATGCTAGCGTGGTAGGCATCGCACCCAGCCATACGCATAGCGGCAGCTATGCTGCGCTTAGCATGCAATCATCACAAGCATAGTGCTATGCGTATGCGTGCTATGGCTGTGCATGCTTGCTAGCATGCTAGGCCAAGCACCCAGCCCCTCGCAGCATCGTAGAAGCATCGCACATGCACAACATAAGCATCGTAAGCAGCATGCTGTGTGTACGTGTGTTGTGCGTGCTTGCTAGCGTAGCAGCAGCTGGGCCTCATACATTGCTAGCACACGCAGCAGTAGGAGCAGCCCACATTGCGTGGCTTGCGTGCTATGCCATTGCGTGTGCGGCTGGGCTGCTAGCACAGGCAAGGTGTCAGGCGCCAGCTAGGCAGCCTTAGCAGCCAAGGCTGGCTGGCAGCCAGCTGAGCATTGGAGGCCAGCTCACAGTCAAAGGGAAGATCGGTCTTGGTGCTTTGCTTGGGGAGCAAGGAGCTTAAGTCCCCCCCCCCCTTGATGGTCCTCACCTACCCATGCTCTCCAAATGCCACTTGGAGCTTGTTGATTGCTTTGCATTTTAATTTGTTTTTGCTTAAAATAAATTGAGGAAAAGTGCAATTCTCCCACATTGATGGGAAAGAGGGAGATGAAGGCTCCCTTCCCTATAAATACCCAAGTTTTGGGTTTGGGAAAAATTACTTAAGTTGAACTAAATAAGGCATCTCCTTGAAAGTGAGAAAACCTTTAAGTTCGTAATACTCTAGTTTTTCTTTGGTCAAGTCCTGACTAACCTTCGGGATAAGACCGCTCAAGTCGGGTCGAGGGTGCGAGCCGTCGGAGGCCTTCGCACTTGCGAGGCAAGAGCTTTGAAGTAAGAGCTCGTAAGCGAGCAAAGCACACGTCGAGGGTAAGAATGTCATTTCTCTTTCTATCTCTTTTGTTGTTTAATTATGTGATTGCATGTTTAGTTGCTTTAATTAGTGGGTGGGTCTTGGGCGGGTTTCATTCCGCGTAGTGTTAGGCGCTACGAAACCCAACAACATTACCTTACACAAGTTTCCTATCCTATAATTGGGTTTAATGGCTCAACTGTAAGGCCAGAGGGCAGTATCATTTTACCAGTCTGGTTTGGTGAAGGACCGACAGCAAGTAACGCAATGGCTGAGTTCATAGTAGTTGATGTACCATCGACACCTCATTCATGACACACAAGCAGCCTCCACCTAGGCATTTCGATCACTTGACCTCACTGAAGAATTAGCTTTCTGATAATTCCGAACCCTTTCTTGGAATAATACACTTTTTGGAAGGACACCATTTCTTTCAATCTCCCACTTGTCTTTCCGGACAAGTGTGCAATTAGTGTATAGCCTGTTCCTATGTTGCTTAATGTCTCTTCATGAACTATAAGGTAAGATTTTTCGTCATCCTTATTACGTTCAGAAGTGTTTCTTGATTCCCGAGTTAGACTGTTTATAACCAGATGATTACTAAAATCCATCTGAGCACGACCATGCATTTTCACAGTCTCGCTCTTTCGAGAGGCCTTGTAAACAACAAAGACATATTCCCTATTGTTAATAGGGGGACATTCCTAGTCTTATACTGTAAGCTTCTCTTACTAAGAGGACCTAGTCGGGTGAGTGTTGCCGTTATAATCCCCATTTACGGCAGACGTTTGACAACATCAAAACAATTAGTACTCAAACAAGAGAACTTACAATACTCATTGTCGAGGAAAAAGGTTCCGATAGCTATAATGAGAAATGTACTTATGACGGTTTTTAAATCTCTTAAAGTACTCTCATAGGTCGATCCGATACAATTCTAAACTAGTACCTGTGCAAATGATTTATGACAATCATGTCCTCGTAGCACAAGAAACGGTGCTATAAATCATACTACACACTAATCTCAAGTGGTCATTAATCGTTCATCGTTTAAATGACCTTGATTAGGGATAATTTTCGATTAAAATATTCAATGTTCACTTAACAGGTGTTTCTTTATCCAAGACATGGTCTTGATACCCTGTTTTAAATTTTCTTGGAAACCGAATGGACTCATTATTTAATTCTAAACCACAATTAAATAGAAATGAAGTAATAATAAATTTGCTGAAAATTTAATTGATCCAAAACCGAATGGTTTAACATAGTGTTTTACATTAAGACATCAAGTTTAACTAAAACACATATACAGGGAAATCAAAGCCAATCTCCAACATGCTTGATTCCCATTGCCTCAACGTGCTTGTTGTGCTTCACTTGAGGCAAAGGTTTAGTCAATGGATTGGCTACATTGTCGTCTGTCCAATCTTACAAATTCTGATTTCACCCTCGGACTTCCATTCCCTTATCATGTGAATTGCCGCTTGACAAGTTTGACCTTCTAGTGTTCCCTTGGCAATAGCTCCACTATTATCACAATAGAGGTCTATCGGACCCTTGATGGAGGGTACAACACCAAATTCACTAATGAACTTACGAATCCAAACTGCCTCCTTAGCTGCTTCCGAAGCTGTCAAGTATTCGACTTCAATTATAGAATATGCAGTGGTTCTTTGCTTAGCACTCTTCCAACTAAACGCTCCTCCATTTAGGCAAAATTTGTACCCTAACTGTGACTTAGAGCCATCTCTATTATTCTGGAAGCTTATGTCAATGTAACCTTCAACAACCAAATCATTACAGCCAACATAAACCAGAAACTTATCCTTGTTCCTTTTTAGGTACTTTAGGATATTCTTGGCTGCAGTCCAATGTGCCTCTTCAGGGTCTGATTGGTATCGACTCATAGCACTCAAGGCATATGATACATCCGGCCTACTACATATCATGGCATACATGATCGGTCGAATAAGTGAAGCATATGGAATTTGATTCATCCTCTCTCGCTCATCAGGTGTCTGTGGACACTGTTTCTTGCTGAGAGTTATGCCATGTGACATGGGTAGGTGCCCTCTCTTGGCCCCTTCCATGTTGAATCGAGCCAATACCTTATCAATATAAGTACTTTGGCTTAATCCAATCATCCTTTTAGATCTATCCCTATAGATCTTGATGCCTAATATGTATTGTGCCTCTCCCAAGTCCTTCATTGAAAAGCATTTACCAAGCCAGCCTTTTACGGACTCTAACAGTTTATTGTTGTTTCTAATGAGTAATATGCCATCGACATATAAGACTAGGAATGCGATGTCACTCCCACTGACCTTCTTGTAAACACAAGACTCATCTGGATTCTTGATAAAGCCAAACTTACTAATGGCTTCATCGAATCGCAAATTCCAACTTCTGCTTGCCTTCTTTAGTCCATAAATGGACTTCTTAAGCTTGCATACTTTCCCAGCATTGCTTGGATCAACAAAACCTTCCGGCTGTGTCATATACACAGTTTCTTCCAAAATCCCATTATGGAAGGCGGTTTTGACATCCATTTGCCATATTTCATAATCGTAATATGCAGCAAGCGCTAGGATAACCCGGACGGACTTAAGTATTGCAACAGGAAAAAAGGTTTCATCATATTCAACTCCGTGAATTTGCCTGTAACCTTTTACCACGAGTCTAGCTTTGTATATAGATACATTTTCATCTTTGTCTGTTTTCAACTTGAAAATCCATTTACAACCAATAGGTTTGTCCCAGACATGATTTTCAGACATGGAGTCCATCTTGGATTTCATGGCATCTTGCCATTTTGCAAAGTCGGGGCTCGTCATAGCTTGTTTGTATGTCGCTGGCTCATCTCCATCCATAACTAGGATGTCTTGATCTTCGGTTAAGACAATACCAAGGTATTTCTCTGGTTGAGATCTTGGCCGTTACAACCTATGCAGGGTAATAGGTTGAGCATTTGCATTGTCGGTTTGACTATAACCAATGTCATTAGTTTCTTCTAAAGCACTTTGATTGTCAGTTTTGTTAGATTGTCAGTTTTGTCAGGTTGACTTTGTTGCTCGTCCTCTCGAACTTCATCGAGTTTGATTTTCCTCCCACTTGTCATTTTAGAAAGGTGTTCCTTCTCTAAAAAGACATCATCACGAGCAACAAACACTTTGTTCTCGGATTTGTTGTAGAAGTAATACCCCTTGGTTTCTTTTGGGTAGGCCACAAAGAAACACCTGTCAGATTTTGGGTGAAGTTTGTCAGAAATTAATCTTTTGTCATATGCTTCGCAACCCCAAATCTTAAGAAAAGACAACCGAGGAGGTTTCTTCGTCCATAATTCATATGGAGTCTTTTCGACAGCTTTTGATGGAGCACGGTTCAGTGTTAGTGCCACAGTTAGAAGTGCGTGTCCCCAGAAATAGATAAGAAGTTCAATAAGACCCATCATTGATCGAACCATGTCTAACAAGGTTTGATTCCTCCGTTCCATTGTGGAGTTCCGGGAGGTGTCAACTCTGAAAGAATACCATTTTCTTTCAAGTGATCGTCGAATTCGTGGCTCAAATACTCGCCACCTCAATCCGATTGAAGTACTTTGATTTTCTTGCCAAGCTGATTTTCAACTTCACTCTAAAACTCTTTGAATTTCTCAAAAGATTCAGATTTGTTCGACATAAGGTAGACATAGCCATATCTACTATAGTCTTCTGTGAAGGTAATGAAATATCGACAACCATTCCTTGTAGGTGAACTCATTGGTCCATATACATCCGTATGTATTAGACCTAATAAGTCATTAGCCCTTTCTCCCAACTTGGAGAATGACTGCTTTATCATCTTGCCTAACAGACAACCTTCGCAATTTTCAAACGACTCCAAGTCGAATGAGTTAAGAATACCCTCATGAAGAAGTTTCTTGATACGTTTGATGTTAATGTGGCCAAGACGACAATGCCACAAGTAGGTTTGATTCGACTCAATGGTCTTAGATCTTTTGGCGGTATCATTAATGTTATAAACTTGTTTTTCTAGAGAAAGCACATAAAGACTATTTTCTGAATATGCCTTACCATACAAAACATTATCGAAGTAAAACGAACAACTATTGTTCTTAATTCGAAATTCAAATCCCTTGGCGTCTAACGCCTAAATTGGAATAATATTTTTGGTAACTCTTGGAACATCATAACAATTGTCAAGTTCTAAAACAAGCCCAGAGGGCGAAGACAAACTGAGAGTTGCAATGGATACGACAGACATCCTGGCTCCATTGCTGACCCGAAGCTCGACCTTTTTGCCTTCTCTAGCCTTCTATTTATCCTTAGTCCCTGATCATTGGAGCAAAGGTGTGAGCCACATCCGGTATCTAATACCCCTGATATAGAAGCAACGGTGTCGTTCTTCTTATCTTCCTTGAAATTGAGGCAATCCCGCTTCCAATGTCCTTTCTTCTTGCAGTAGAAACATTAAGAATCGGATTTAGAAGAGGCTACCTTCTTGTCCTTGCCGCTCTTAGCAGCACTTGACTTAGGCGGAAAATTCTTCTTCCTTTTCCTTTTAAAGCTTCTCTTCTTGCCCGAACGCTTAAATGGCTTGCCCTTTCTCACCATGAGCATGTCATGCTTCCCCTCATCCTTGAGGGTTTGCTCGGCCTGCTTCAACATACCATGAAGCTCGGTGAGAGTTTTCTCCATTCTGTGCATGTTATAGTTCATCTTGAACTGATCATAGACTTTGTGCAGCGAGTGTAGAATGATGTCAATTGCCATCTTGGTTAAATACTCAGCATCAAGCCTTTCCATGTTCTCAAATAATCCAATTATTTTAAGAACATGTGGGCTGACTAGCTCTCCTTTCTTGAGCTTGCTCTTAAGGATCTGCCTGTGGGTTTCGAACCTTTCAGTTCGGGCCTGCTCTTGAAACATATTCTGAAGTTCTGAAATGATCTCAAAAGCCGTCTCCTTTTCAAAGAAAGTCTTTTGAACGTCCGGAGACATAGTGGCCAGCATGATGCACTTGACATCCCGATTGGCACTTTGCCATCGGTTAAGGGCAGCCTGAGTGACCTCCTCATTGGGAGTGTCAGACATCTCCTCATCAAGGAAGTATTCCTTTTGCTCTTGCATGAGAACAATAAGCAAGTTCCTTTGTCACTCAAGATAATTTTGCCCACTCAACTTCTCTTTGTCGAGAATTGAGCGTAATGAAAACTGGTTGTTTGAGTTATTTGCAGACATATTTCTACAATTAAAAGAATTTGAAATATAAAACCATTCATAAACTAATAAGTTTGAAATTTAAAGCATACATGCAAATTTTCAATCTTATCGAGCATTTTATCCACGCATTAACATTAGTCCCTTTTAGGCGAGAGTAAAATGATTCCAAGATCCCAAAAATCAAAAAGTGATTAAGCATGCTTTGGCTTGTCTTAACACTTAATATTTTAAGGTAAGAAATCCAATTGCTAATAGCTCCAAGCTACTCTTGGTTCGATAAAACGTCGCATCTAATGCTTCCTTGACATTTTATCTCCATTGCCATGACATCTAAGGACTCCTTACTGATATCGTTGAGCTTAACCAAGACGACTTGTATACCTAGTAGACTTTATGTTCCTAGGGAAGTGGTGACGCCTCGCTTTGGTGTAGCCCATCACCACGCGCATTAGTTCGGTAAGTGTCGTTCTTGGAATGGCAAATTTGGCTCAATATTATAGGGACCTAGGGTTTCTATATTGGTTGATTTAAGTGAACTTAATTAATCATTGCAATATTTGAAATCCTAAACATGCATCTATCATACAATTCAAGCATATAAAAACATAATATATATAAATCATAAGTATAAGATGCATTTGGCAACTAGCATGACCCCTTGAGTCTTCAAATCTTCAAGAGTCTCCGATGCAACTTCCTTGGCTTGTCTTCTTAGAAACGCCGTCTTCGAGACATCTCCGCCAACTATGCATCTACTAGCTACTACGACTAAGAATAATCTAAATATTAAGGTACAAAAATACACAACAGTACGCAGACCGTATTTAAATTTACAAAAATACATAATAGATCGCAGTCCGTATTTACTATCCTAGTCGGGCCCTACTAGTTGCCATTTTCACAAAACCTGTGAAGAAATATACATTCCATTCATCCATTCACTATTTGTGAATGGCCCATGCATTTTACAACGATAAACAAGTAACAATGCATAACACGCGCAAACTAGTAACTAACTTAGGTGGTTAATCAAATTAACGCGCTTAGTTAAAACTAGTCAAAGTTGTTAAACATTTTATGTGATTAAAACGCAATTAGTTCAAGTGATTAACGAAGCTCCAACTAAATTTCGCATCCAACTTAATTAATCCAATTAATTAAGTCGATTAACCCAAATTTTGTCAAAAATATTTTTGAAAGAGCCGGAAGAACCAAGGCCTAGCCTCGTTAAAATAATTAAAACGGCCCTAATTGCGCAAAACAATAGCCCACAACATGCCCCAAGTGCCTAGCACCAAAGCCACAGGGCTAGGCTAGCTAGGCACTAAGGCCGTGGCTGCTTGCCTTGGGTGCTGGGCTGCGCACCATGGCTGCCTTGCAGCCTCTAGGTGTCGTGGCTGTGCGTGTTGGCATGCCTACCTAGTAGAGCACGCCACGCTTGTTGGCACTACACGCATCACAGTAAGCTACGCATGCTTGCGTGCATGCTAGTGCTGGCAGCGTGTGCTAGGCTTGCTGTGGCTCGCATGCCATGCTGCCAAGCAGCACTTGCAGGCACTGCCTCATAGCACACGCATCTTAGCACCATGCACCACACATCGTACCATCATGCACCACACTTGCACACACTAGCGCATTTACGAGGCAAGGCATCCCATCAAGCACCTTGGCAGCCACATGTGGGCTACTTGAGCAGCCTGGCTAGCCTAAGGGCGTGGCTTGGGCTATTTTTCCTTGATTTGCGTGCACTTGCCTCGGGATTTTAATTCCCGATTTATGTGTGATAAAAATTAATTCTAAACTCATTTTAGAACCAATTTACAGCAAAATGAAAATAAAACAAGTCAAACTTAATTAAATTCAATTTTAATAGTGCACAAGCCTAAATTATTCAAGAACCATTCTTTAAATCAATTTAGGTCTATCTTGATGCTACAAAATTGAAGGGCTATACTCATAATTAATTTAACCAAATATAAATTAATAAGATTTGACAAAATTAAAGGGGTTGGAAAATTAAACCCTTTCATCCAATGAAAAAATTTCCAACACTAACTTGTGTATAATTGAAAAATTACATCTTCCAATATGAAGATTAATTAAATTTCAACAACATGTTTTGAACTTTTAGGACTTTAATCAATTCAAAAATGATTAAATCAAAAAATTAGTTCAACATGGAATTTAGCAATCAAATTTCCAACCAAATAAACAATTAAAGATTGGATCTTCAACATATTAGGGACTTCAAAATTACATGTTCACCATAAACATTCACACTTGAAGCAATTTATTTGCAAAAATGTGAAAATTTCAAGTTTATCTAAAAAATGAACTCACCAAATTAAGCACCAATTATGACTTCATAACAAACATGCTTAATAAGGTTTATAATTCTAGTAGATTAGTGATGCAACCATACATTTAATCTACCTTTAACATGCCATAATTAATCAAGGTTTAAAGATTTAAAAATTTTCGTCAAAAACAATAAAAAAAACCCCTCGAAAAACATGTTTCTGGGTGGATTTTGGCTTCTGGACAGCCCTCAAAGATTTAAAACATCGATTCCACCCAAAAATCAATATTCGTTGGCCAAAATTAATAAATTACGAGATTAAAACTAATTAAAATGAGCTTCTAATCTAATTAGAAAACAAAACCAGAATTTAAATCCATTTTAAATCACCTCAATTAATTATTAGTTACAATAATTAAAATGAGCGCGGCTCTGATACCATTGTTGGGCTTCGTAGCGTCCAAATCTAAGCGGAAGAAAAACCCGCCCAAGACCCGCTCACTAATTAAAGCAACTAAACATGCAATCACATAATTAACAACATAAGATAGAGAAAGAGAAAAAAAATTCATACTCTTGACGCGTGCTTCGCTCGATTCACGACCTCTTACTTTAAAGCTCAAGCCTCGCAAGTGCGACGCCCTCCTACTGCTCGCACCCTCGACTCGACCCGAACGGTCTTAATCCTGAAGGTTAGTCTGGACTTGACCAAACAAATTAGAGTATTACGAACTTAAAGGTTTTCTCACATTTCAAAGAGATGCCTTTTTGAGTTCAACACAAGTGATTTTTCCCAAACTCAAAACTTGGTTATTTATAGGGAATGGAGACTTGATCTCCCCTCTCCCATCAATGTGGGAGATTTACATTTGCCTTTATTTTATTTTATTTAAAAAAAAAAAAAATGCAAGGCAATCGACAAGCTCCAATTGTCACATGGAGGGAGAGAGTAGGTGAGGACCACTAAAGGGGGGACCAACTTACCTTGCTCCCCAAGCCACACACCAACCCATGGTCCCCCCCTATTGACCGGCTGACCATGCCACATGGCTGGCTGGCAGCCTGCCTTGGCTTCCAAGGTTGCCAACTGGCACCTAGCACTAAGGCTGGGCAGCCTAGCAAGCCAGCACTCATCATACGCGCAGCCAGCTAGCACGCACCACATGCGCAGCCAGCCAGCACGCATGTGATGTGATGTGCTGCTACTAGGCACTGCTATGTGCGAGTGTTGTGCTGCTGTTATGCTATGCCTAGCACGCATAGCCATAGCACAAGCACGCATTGCGTGCTGCTATGTGCGTGTGCTACGCGCTGCATGCTTGCGACACCCAGCAAGCATTTGCGTGCTGCTGGCCTTACGATGCTAACGGGTTGTGCTTTGCCATGCCCAGCATGTTGCGATGGCTAGTGTTGCTATGCTAGCAAGCACGCCCAGCCATGCATGCATAGCCACAGCACACACATGTACGGCACACATCTTGCGATGCTTATGCCATGCAATGTGCATGTGCTAGGCAATGCTAGGCACGTATGACATGCATGGGTTGGTGACCTCGCCTAGCCTAGCACTCACATGGCTAGGCCAATGCAAGGCTACGGCTTGGCTTGAACTTGTCGCTTGTTGAATCTACGTCTCGTCGAATTCTAAATTCGACTCGACTTGCGACGCTCGTTCTCGACGTTCTAAGCTCGATATCCGACGTCTTTTTTTGTAATACTCAAATGATTCATCTAATCCTTCGAATTGATTCGTCGATTCGAATCGGTTATTCGATTGGGGTGCGACCCAAAGGGTTCAATCAAGGTTAAGCTGTAATATTAATTATACATTAATATTACTGATCGGAAGCGGCCTCCACCTAGGAATTCCGATCACTTGACCTCATTGAAGAATTAGCTTTCTAATAATTCTGAACCCTCTATCGGAATAATACATTTGTTGGAAGGACACCATTACTTTCATGTGGTGGTGGGAAGGGGTTGGTAGATCTGGGCTTTGGGGGTGGCGAGGTGGAGATACAGGTTAGGTGGTGGATCTGGGTCGTCGTGGGTTAAGGTGGTGGGGTCTGGTTTGGTTAGGGTTAAGAGGTGGGTCTTGTTCGGTTAGGGTGGCTAGGGTTAAGAGGTGGGTCTGGGTTAGGTTGGTTAAGGGTAAAGGTGGGGATAGTTTAGATATGGGCTAGGTGGGTTTAGGATTTAGGTGGGTCTGGGTTAGGGTGCGGTCAGGGTTAGGGTTAGGTGGGTCTGAGTTAGGGTGCAATGGTGGTGGTTGGTGATTCTGGGCTAGGTGGCTAATTGTGGTGGGTCTGGGTTAGGGTTCGGTGGTGGTGTTCTGAGGTGGTGATACGCCGTGCCGATGGTGGCACGACGTGGTTTTTTTTTCATTAAATCAGCTTCCGACGAAATTTTCGTCGAAATTTTCCGACGGATTTGTGTCCGTCGGAAATTTCCGACGAACTTTTTCCGATGCTGGAATTCCTCTTTCGACGGAATTTCCATTCGAAAAGGTCGTTTTTCCTACAAAAGGTTTTCCGACAACCAGTTCCGACGGAAATTCCTTCGGAAACGGGTTTTCCGACGAAATTCAGGGTGATGCCGACAGAATTTTTCCGTCGAAAATGGCCTGGTTTTAGTAGTGTTCGAAAAAGTGTGAATGTGAGATCTGTGTTTATGCTAAAGTTGATGAAGATGGCTTGTGGGTGTTGAAGACCGTGCACTAAGAGCATAATCACAAGATTGATCCGGCAAATTCTAAGCTTGTGAAGGAGTACCGCGTGAAGCACATGACCTCAAAAGTGAAGAAGAAGTTGATGGGTTGCTATGAGCAAGGTGTACCAATTTCTCAAATACACGGTTGCATGGCGACCAAACAAAGCGGAATGGATAACATCCCTCTCACCGTTAAAGATTTACAACATGAGATGTACAAGGCTAGGCAGTTGAAGTTGGTTGGAGCGGACTCGGTGGCAATGATGGAGTACTTTGAAAAAATGCAATCCGGCAACCAAAATTTTTTCCATGCTCAACGTTTGGATGAAGAAGGGAGGCTTAAGGATGTGTTGTGGGTGGATGCAAGAAGTAGGGTAGCTTATGAGGACTTTGGTGATGCGGTTTGCTTCGACGCAACATACCTAACAAATGAGTACGAGCTCCCATTTGCAAACTTTGTTAGTGTGAGCCACCTTGGGAAATCGTTGTTGTTGGGATGTGCTCTTGTTTCACATGACAACTGCGATACATTTGCGTGGATATTTCGACAGTGGCTAACTTGCATGAACAACCAGCCTCCTACTGCCATTTTGACCGACCAAGCGGCAGCTATGCGGAGGCCCCTAGCTGAAGTCATTCCAAACACGATGCATCGTTGATGCATATGGTATATCATGAGCAAGATCCCTGAGAAACTTGGAAAGTGTGCACGATAAGTGTCTTATGCAATTATAACTTCCGTTGTGATATTCCTCCTGCCTTATAAATTTGCTATGTTCCCACGATATTTGCTGTATATATGATATTTTTTTTTTATTAATCATGTAATATGCATCCTTGTCAATTTAAATTTCTAATTGTGTGTTGTTGGTAGTTAGATAATTTTGTAGCAGAATAGTTTCTATGTTGAATACAGATAACAATTGCAATGCTTGAGTGCATCTTATTCTGTTGGAGGTCTTGCCCTACTTGCTATGTTCCTGTCGTGCTTTAATGCTTTTACTTATTCTGTTATCAGACTAATATGTGTTTTTCAGTGTTAGATAGTTCTTAATGCTACCTGAAGTTACTGATGCCTTATTGATCCAAGTAAAGTAATAATAATTGCTGATTTTGCTAACCTTTTCCTTAACTGGTTATATGTAATTTGTAGATTTTAAACACTAATCTAACCTATTGTTCTGCTGTCATAAACATGCTGCTCAATTTTGTCTAGTTACCAAGAGTTCATCAACCCCCTGAAAGAGGTGGTGTATGAGAGCTTTGATCCCGAGGAGTTCCATACCCGATGGGTAGAGTTTATAGCTAAGTATAAGTTGGAGGACAATGAATGGCTACAGAGCCTACACAAAGAGAGTCATATGTGGGTGCCTGCGTACATGAAGGAGTTTTTATTTTGCTGGTATGAAGACCACACAAAGGGTGGAGAGCATCAATTGGTTTTTTGATGGCTTTGTTAACCGCAAAACCAAACGACATAAGTTTCCTCAAAAGTATTGCATGGCCTTGGATCAACGCGTTCGAGATGAAGTCAGTGCAGATGAGTGTTGCTCGAAGTACCTTAGGAGGTTGGTTAGTGGCTTCAAAGTTGAAAATATATTCCAAAAGTTATACACGGACAACAAGTTTCAAGAAGTTCAAACGGAGTGTTCGAGAATGATGTATTGCAACGTCCGAGGAGAGAAGGTTTTGTCTGAAAACCTTATCCAGTATTCAATGATCGATCGTGTATGGATAGTACCTCCCGATGCTAGTGAGGATGTCATTACAGATAGGCAAAGAATCTACAATGTTATTTTCTTTCCAATGACAAAGGAAATGCAATGTGATTGTTGGAAGTTTGAGACAAGTGGCATACTTTGCAAACACTATATTAGGATTCTCGATGAAAACTTGGTTGAAGAGCTTCCAAAAAAGTACATTGTAGCCCGTTGGCGGAAGGACATATCCCGGAAGCACACTAGGGTGAAGGTGGCCTACCATGATCCGGGCGACACGGACAATGTGAAGAGATTCAACAAAATTCGAGCCCTTATGTGAAACCGCTGCCATGGTGAACGATCAAACGGTCCATATGGTAATTGAAGCACTATCGAAGCTTCAAATAGCTATTAATGAGTGTAGGAACAAGAAGAGTCAGGAACATGTTCCTGTAGTTAGTACACCGTCATCAGCCGGTTAAGACAGAACGATTTCCTCAGTTAGGAACCTTGCTCCTACTGCTACTGCAGAGCCTAGAGACCCCTGTCAACCTGCCATAAATCCTGTTATCAAAGACCCTATGATTAAGAAAAGGAAAAGGGGTAGCCCTAAGGGCTCAAGGCAAAAATCGTTAGTTAAAATTGGCAACAAAAAAACCAAGAAGAATAAGAAGCCTAGTCCTGTTAAGATTTATGCTTTCGTTCAATATTAAAGGCTCTGACTGCTTATCCTTTTATTATTTTATTCACTCTCTTGCTTTTTGGATATCATATAGGATGCACGAAATGGTGTTGAGGAGGATGAACATGCACCTAAGGGGAAGGGACTGGGAAAGTCAGGAATGTTAGAACCAGCAGGTAAGGGATAGGGAAACGCAGAACCAGCAGGTAAGGGAAAGGGAAAGGCAGAAATAGGTAAGGGAAAGGGAGAGGCAGGAACAGGTAAGGGAAAGGGAAATGCACAAACAAGTAAGGGAAAGGCCAATACTTCTTTGGGGAAGACAAATTAATCTAAGGGGAAGGGCATTCTAATCAAGGGGAAGGCGAATACGTCTTCTCGGAAGCTACCTGTAAGTATGGATACTAAATTTATATCATTCTACTTCACTGATTATTTATATCACATTTAACACATCGCACCTCACAGGTGAAGCAGAAACGTCTTGATGAACTAATGGCCGATGCGTGACCATTTAAGTTTGCTACAGCAAAGGTACTATCATTTTACTTGAATATTAGTGTGATTGTTGATTCCATATTGGTTGCGTTAAATTAATATACAGCTCGGTTATAGTTCGGATTTTTCCCAACTCATGTATGCAGACTCTAATTATGATTAAATATGAAGACTCAAAGTAAATGAAGAAACAGATACAGCTTATTGTTACGGGAGCATATGAACACCACGTATTGTTTGAGCCTCTTTTATGATTTGTATAAGAACTTATTTGTTTAGAAACAGATATAGCTTGTTGTTACTGGTGGATGAACATCGCGTATTGTTTGAGCCTCTTTTATGGTTTGTATCAGGACTTTTTTGTTTGGAAATTCAGTGGTTCACCCAGTTGGACTTATGTTCTATGTTATGGTATTTATGTGTTTGTTGCTCCTTTGGATGGATGACCACCACTTGTTTGTGTTTGTTTTTTTTTATTTCCTTTTCTTTTTGTTGCTTTTAGAAGCAGGTGCGGTACCTTAAGCCTTTTTGAGATTGTTTCCTTCAATTGCATATCTGTTTATAAGCTTTAATTGCAACAAGTTGTTTGGTTATTTTTAATTTTTTTATTATCAGAAATTGCAGTCTATATTGTGATGTTATTTTTGGGTTTTAATTTCCCCTTTTGAGAATCTTTTTAGGTGTTTAATACTTGTAATTGCAATCTTATCAAGTCCATCATATCAACTTCTTCTTATACAACTTTTAAATTCTTGAATTGAAATTCTACAAATTCCCAAACATATGATTTAGAATTGAATTGCAAAATTTCAAATTCTTGATTCTCAATTCCATAATTTGTAATGAAATTTCAAATACGTTCCCAAACACAACCTTAATTCATTTATAATTGGGTTACTTTTATCTACTTAAATTCATTTATGATTAGGTTACTAATATCAACTTTAACTCATTTATAATTGACCAAATTATAAATCTCAAGGTCTTGAGATCACTTTTAAAAAACGAGACTTTGAAATTCAATTCAAAGCTTATAGACAGGCTTTGACTTTTCAACAGATTGTAAAATTGCGAGTTAAATTGAATTAACTAAAAAAAGGTTTATACTAGCGGCTTCTCACAACAAAAACCAACAACCCACCTAGTTACTTATAATTCATTTATAATTGGGTTACTTTTATCTACTTTAATTCATTTATAATTGGGTTACTAATATCAACTTTATAATTGGGTTACTAATATCAACTTTAATTTTTTTATAATTAGTGAAGGATCAATAGGGTAATGGAATAAACAATAAATATACTTTAGAAGGGGGGGTTGAATAGAGTACGACAACTTTTTGCAAATACAAATCTCAAGGTCTTGAGATCAGTTTCAATGCGGAATAAACTGATTTACTTTTTAAAAACGAGACTTTGAAATTCAATTCAAAGCTTATAGACAGGCTTTGACTTTTCAACAGATTGTAAAATTGAGAGTTAAACTGAAAACAAACAATGTGTTATAAGCATAGCAATTGAAACATGTAAAAACAAAAGCATAATTAGAATAATTAACAATGAGATGTTCAAAATAAGTGGCTTTATTGATATATATATATGTATATGTATATATATATATATATATATATATATATATATATATGTATATATATAGTTATAAAGTTGATCCATTACAAAATGGCTATACAAGCCAATGTCATGGTAGTGACAAAACCCAAAAGATGACCAGATCACTTATTTGTCATACACAAAAAACTAACCTTCCACGACATTGCGATCCTACCATCAACAACTTCAACCTAACATAAACAACTAAAATTCATAATAAACTTTTAAAAAAAAAAAAGGAAAAATTGCTTTAAATAATACGACCTTTAGCCCGTCCGCTAAAAACAAGTCCACCTTTTAATTATCCCGGAATAATACCACCTTTAGTGCTACTCCGCTTTAATCAGGTAAAAAAACCGGCAACCTAGAACTAATAAGTCAGCAGGTTAACAAAAATACGAAGACCTTTATTTCCCTCCCAAATTGCACAGCTGGCAATTATTTACTTCAACTACCCAAACATAACTGCTCTAACAGCCTTAACTCTTCCACCATTATTGAAGTTCACCTGAGCTTGTACCAATTACACAGTGAAGAAGTCAAGTCGGGAAAGAAATCATAAGCCCCAGAATTGCGTCAAACGCCTTGAAGTTGGTTAATTGCGTCGGAATTCGCCTAAAGTTGCTTAATTTAAGGTGCGAACTCACCACTTTTGTTGTTCATTTTTCATTTTTTCGAATTATGCATGTTTGATATTTGGGGGAATTAAACGTGTGAAATTAATTTGTGTTTGATTATGGTTGTTGTATCATAATTTGGTTTTGTCGAAGTTGTTTGATTTCTTGTAATTGGATAGCTGAATTTAGGTTTTATTTGGGGTTTTTGTTGATGCGAATTATTACTGTTCTGGCGGTGATGATATTGTTGGTTAATGTGCTGAATCTTAGGTGATAATGAGCAACAAAACGTTATTTGAGAATGTGAGTTTGAGGTATTGGCATGGAGGCAGTTTCAAAATTGTTGGTAATGGAGAGTTAATGTACATGGGTGGTAAAGGAAGGACATTTCAGGTTTCTCCAGATGAATTATGTTATTGGGAGTTACTTGAATTGGGAACGAAATGTAGGGATTATATCAACATTGCTGCGCTATATTATTTAGTTCCTGGGAAGTCTTTAGCAGATGGGTTAAGAAAGATAGTAGGGGATGTAGAAGTCTTAGAAATGGGGGAGATAGTGATGAAGCATAGGAGTATTGATGTGTATGTGTTGCATAGTGTTGAAGAGCCACAATTGACAGCAGAAAATCCAACTCCTTCTGTTAGTTCAGAAGATATCCCACCTCCCAAACCAACTAAGCCTAAAAAATTAACTCCAAAAAAGGGTCCACAGTCACTAAAGTTGGGCCTGAAAGGAATGGTGTCCTTCCAACATGTGTATTGTTCTGATAGATGGTTTAGAATTATTACAGAGCTAATTCTTCAGTAAGGTCAAGTGATCAGAATGCCTAGGTGGAGGCCGCTTCTGATCAGTAATATTAAGGTACAATTAATATTACAGCTTAATCTGAACTGAACCCTTCGGGTCGAACCCAATCGAACAACCGATCCGAGACGACGAATCAATCCGAAGGATTCGATGAGTCGTTGGAGTTTTACAAACACAGACGTCGGATATCGAGCCTAGGGCGTCGAAACCGAGCGTCGCAAAATAACAAGCAACAAGTACGTGCATAGTCGTAGCATCACATTGGCCTAGCCATGTGAGTGCTAGGCTAGGCTAGGCTAGTTCATCGCAAGCTTAGCATGCTAGGTGTGCTAGGTGCTTGCGCATATGCTACAAGCCATGCGCCCAAGCATCGCAAGGCTAGGCCTTGCTTGCATGCTAGGCGCTAGCGCTAGGAAAAGCCTAGCATCGCTCGTCGCACCATCACAGCCCTTCGCACAGCACAGCACCATCGCAAGTGCTTGGCACTAGCGTGTGTGCGTGCTTGTGTTCTTTCGCACAGCTCATCGCAGCACATAGCACAGCACTAGGCATAATCGCCATGTGCGTGTGCATCGCTAGCACAGCACCAAGCAATAGTGTGCTTGTGCGTGTGGCTGGCGAGGCAATGCCCGGCATGCGTGGCTCGCTAACAGCATACATGCTGGCTATGCGATGTGTGTGCGAGAGGCTAGGCAGCAGCACTACGCACCAGCCAGCAAGGTTGTGCGTGTGTGTGTGCGTTGGCTAGGCAGCAGCACGCAGCACACACATGATGGGCATGCTAGGGCCAGTGCGTGCTGGCACCTTGAGCTAGCTGGTGTGCTGGCGTGCTAGCTGGCTGCCAGCCCAGCTGCCTTTGTGAAGAGGCGGTTTAAGAGAGGTGGGGAGCATGGCAATGGTCCCCCCCCATGGGATATGGTCCTCACCTAACCCATTCTCCCCTCTTGCCACTTGTTGCTATGTGATTGCATTTTCTTAATAATTTATTTTAGAATTAAATAACTTAATGCATTTGCACATGATCCCACATTGATCATGAAATGGGATTCAAGTCCACATTCTCTATAAATACCCCTTGGTTGGGATTTTGACAATGAACAACTTGAGTAGAACTCAAAGGTTAATTTATTTTAGAATTAAATAACTTAATGCATTTGCACATGATCCCACATTGATCATGAAATGGGATTCAAGTCCCCATTCTCTATAAATAATTTATTTTAGAAAGCCTTAAGTTCGTAAAACTCCCTTTTTATTTGATTGGGTCCCGACTAACCTTCGGGACTTAGATCTCTCTGGTCGGGGTTCGTGGGTACGAGCCGTCGGAGACCTTGCGATTGCGGGGTTCAAGTAAGAGCTCTTTCGGTGAGCGAAGCACGCGTCTAGGGTATAATTCTTTATCCCTTTTTCTCTTAATTATGTATTAATTATGTTTTGCATGCTTTAATTGCTTTAGTTATCGGGGCGGGTATTGGTGGGTTTCTTTCCGCGTAGAGTGGGTCTCTACGAAACCCTACAGGGCCCACCTAGGAGAAGCCCCAGAAAACACAAGGAATCCAAAGGCATAACATCAACTTCTTTGTCTGGCTCAAAAGCATCTACTTTAGCACATGCTGATAACAACACTTTGACTCAACCATCCACTACTACAAACCCTATTTCAAACTTAGAAAATGCACAACAAACCCTCAACCAAGAACCAGCAGCTCCTTCTCATGCATGTGGTGAGAACACATATTCATCCCCAGAGTATGAGTGGGAAGACAATAGGGAAGAAAGTCCACTGACCCTTAGGAAGGCTGTAGAAAAGTCATCTGTGTGGATGCAGCTTTCTTAAAGACCTTCCTTGGTGGGCAAATTCTAAGTGCTGTTAGCAGGGATCCTAATGAACAAATGTACCCAATAGCATGGGCAGCAGCTAAAGGTGAAAACAACTCATCTTGGACATGGTTTATTACCCATTTGCAAATTGATTTGGATCTAGGTGATGGCACTGGGATTGCTATTATATTAGATAAGCACCAGGTAAACACTAAACCATACTATGATTACATTTCTAAACCATACTTAGTTCATTGCTATTAAGAAGGGATTGGTATATGTTGGTGATATGTATGTTTGGTGATCTGTAGTTGAAAAGACTGTTGATTGGTATGTTTAAGCATGCTTTTTTTTTCAAAGGCTATTATTCATGATGTTGCTGATGTGCTACCAAAAGCTGAGCATCGCCACTGTGCTAAGCACATTTTTTTATTATGGCATAAATCATTCAGATGAGATGAAATGAAACTACAATTCTGGAAAATTGTTAAATCCTATAACCTTGCAGATTATAATGAGTATTTAGAGGAGTTGAGAGAGTTAAATCCAGATGCAGCCACAGCTTCACTTCATATAACCCAAAACTCTTTTGTAGAGCTTACTTGAATTCTGACATTAAGACAGATGCAATAACATCTAACATTGCTGAAACTTTCAACTCATACATTATTAATGCCAGAACCAAACATTTGATATATATGTTACAGGGCATCAGAGTGGCTTTGATGCAAAGGTTAGTGACTAAAAGACAAGAAATGCAGAAGTTAACCTCTGTGCTTTGTCCTAGGATCCAAGCAAACTTAGAAAAGGAAAAAAGTAAAGCTGCATTCTATGATGTTTTACCTTCTACAAAGACACTGTTCAATATGAGGCATTTCCTTAACCAACTCACAGTAAATTTGGAGGCAAAGAAAAGCACATGTGATGTGTGGCATTTATGCCACCATTTTACCCTTTTTCACTAGAGATTTCCCCCGCATTTGTCACTTGTTTATGCCTCTTTTCACCCCTTTTATCTCGATTTTAGTCACTTTAGCTCCCTCTCGTGTTTTCCCTTCCCTTTTGTCTTTTCTTTTAGTTTTTACCTCCTTTTCGTGTGTTTTGATAGCTTATAGCACTCGTGAGCGAATCATGGGTTACTAGTTGGAGTAGAGATGCTAAGGGAGCTTGCCAGGGAAGTGGAGATGCCAAAATGGAGAGGGCGCGCTGATGAGCATAGCCGCGGGCGCGGGCTTGATAGCCGCGGGCGCGGGCTTGGTAGCCCTGTTGCCAACAAAAGAAAAAGGAGATGGCGAGCCGCGGGCGCGGAGCAAAGGGACGCGGGCGCGACATTGGACACGCCGGCGCGGCATTTTCCCCCGGGGGCGCGGCAATCTGGGTTTGATGAACTTAATACCCAGCTTGGAGAGGGCGCAGAGCCTATTCGGAGAGCCCTCTCCCTTGCCCTTTTTCTTCTTTTTGGTAGAAGACTATAAATAGTCTTTAGCTTGAGTTTTTGAGGCATTCACTATTCCATTTGTAAAAAAAAAAAATCATTTGTAGAGAGAGAATATCCATGTCGTCTAGAGAGAGAAAACACTAGTCTTCAAGAATCAATCTTTGTAATCAAATATTCGAGCTTTCTTCTAGATTGTTGCTACTACTTTGATGATTTGGTAATCTTTCATCTTTATAATATCAATCTTTACTTTTGTTTCTCTAGTTTTTGATTTTCTTTGTTTTATTGTTCTTACTTGAGTTTTCTTTCATAAATATCCAAGCTTTATTAGTTTCTTTGATTTCCTTTCAAGTTAGAATCATGTTAGGTTGTGTTGATATTGAATATATGCTTATGTTAGTTGTTATGGCTATTCCCTTCCTTCTAGCTTAGGTTTTTAGCTAGGGAAGGGGGTGAAAATCATGAGTATGTGATTATCTATTGATTATTGATTGGGATTTATTCTTGAGTTGATGATTTGAGCTAAAATATGCTTGGAGTTAGTGTGTGCACCTCTAATCCCAAGAGGCTAGCCCTTGATTGAATGCATGAGAATGATTTAATCTAGGTGTGAATGATTTCATCCACTTTCTTGAGTAGTTGCATGAGAATGAACTATCTTAGGTAGGGTTTAAACTCCTAGAATTGGTTCCTTATTGGTTTTCATTAGTATTCCTTGTTCATGATTGAATCCCCCTCTCCCTAGTGCTTTTGTCATTGTTATCTCTCTAATCTTGTCCATTTATTTGCATTTAAGAGTATTTAATCTATTTCAAGTTTATTCTAGGCTCAAAAGTAGTTGGTTTGTCCCTAGGATTCTTCAAACACAAATCTCAATACCCTTTTTTTGTTACTTGCAATTTATCCTAGATTTCGTATTAATTGTGCTAAACCCCCATTTCCTTGGGAATCGACCCTACCTTACCGCTATCTAAAGTAAAATTGATAGAGTTAGGATAGAAGATATAAATTGTAATTTTGATCTAGGATAGTAAACTAACGACCTATTGTCCACCGATCAACATGTAGGAAATGGGACATGTTAGGGGTCCCATGTTGTCATGCCATAGCATGTATCTTCTTTAAGAAGAAGAATGTTGAATCTTTTGTTGATGATTGTTATAAAAAGGATGTATACCTCAGGGTTTATGGTGGGTCTATCCCTCCATGTGAAGGAGAGAGGCATTGGCCTAAAGTATCCTGCAGCTTAGACCCCCCTGCCATCAAAATTGGTCCTGGCAGACCTAGAAAAAATAAGATCAAAGATCCTTATGAGAACCCAAAGAAGCCAAGCTCTTTGTCAAGAACAGGACTGGAAATGACATGTAGTCTCTGCAAGGTTAGAGGCCACAATTAGAGGAGATGTCCTGACAAAGACAACTATGTTCACTTAGAGCTAGCAGCAAAGAGAAGAAGAGGAAGACCTAGGAAAGATGGGTCTACAGCAACATCTTCTGAGCAACAAGTAATTGACCCCACAGCACAGCCAACTCATTTAGGCAGGGGTGGAAGGGTAATTTACAGTGGTAGGGGTGCTAGAGGTAGTGTTAAAGGTGGTGTTGTTACTCAGCAAGTCCTTTAGTTAGGGGAACCAGAGGAGGAAGGGGGAGAGGCAGAGGAGGGGTTGGTGTGCTCTTTAGTGCTGATGGTACCCCAATGCTACAAGTAAGCTCTTTTCATGTGTTTTGTGCTTAATTTTTTCTTTAATAACTGTTAACTTCATTTTTAAAATTTCTGTTTCAGGCCCCCTTCACAAGGAGTAGAGTAAGGCATCAAGAGCCACACATATCCACACAGTCAAGCCAAACCTCTACAGTGCATCAACAACATCCATAAAAATTTGGGTTCATATTCTGTAATTTTGAGACACTATGATTAGCACTAAGTATTTTGAACAATGATTTAGTGTATTGCTTTGTCTTTTGAATAATTTATCATGTGTAAGCTAAGTCTTTTGAACAATCCTTCTGTATGTCAACCCATATGCAATTACTACTGTATTATTATCAGCTTTCACATTTATATAGACAAGGCTTATGTTATCAAATTAGTTCTATTGCATTTCATTATTCAAGTACTATTGCAACTGCATAAAAACTACAAATACAATACCAAAAGATGACAAAGACTACAATACAAGACTACAACAAAGAAAATCCAAGACTACAACTCTTAAATTACACTACAAATCTTAAATTGCAACCCACCTACGATTTGAGATAACACAAGACTACAACAAAGAAAATCCAAGAAAAAACCAAAGCCATGGATAAATTCTACTCATTCCTCGAACACTTCATCATCTCTACCCGCATCGCATACACTTCGTTCTTTATTTCTTGAACATCCTCTTCTAGGTTATCTTTCTTCAACTGTAATCTCTTGATTTTATCATCCCTGCACTGTTGCTCATACTCTAACTCGCAAATTCTTGTTTCCTTCTCCAAAACATGATATTGAAGATCTTCCATGGGGTTGCTCTGATTAATCCACCTGAACATCTCACATTGAGTGTCCTACAACAATACAATGTCCAATTACAAACCTGTCACACTCAAATTAATCAACATTGATAAAATTCATAGAAATTTATAATTGATAACAAATCGGCCATAAGGGACAGCCGTAAAACAAGGAAGCCTGGAAGGTGTTAATGGCGAAATGCGAAGAACAGATTAAAAGGGATAAATAAAAGAAGCAAAAAGGGGAAGAGGAAGACACGTCACCAGTCCACAACCTGCTATAACCGGTTACAATTTTTTTTTACCTGATTAAAGCAGAGTAGCACTAAAGGTGGTATTATTCAGGGATAATCAAAAGGTGGACTTGTTTTTAGTGGAAGGAACAAAGGTCGTATTGTTTAAAGAAATTTTTCCAAAAAAAAAAGCTTTACATTAGCAGCTTCTCACAACAAAAACCAACAAGCTGCACCTAGTTATCCCTCCCCCCCCCCCCCAGAGGACAACCTACTGCTCCTCCTTGAAGAGTAATGGAAACTCATCAAAGTAAGCAGTCATATCCTTGTTGAGCCAAGCATGAAGATCTCGGTCGTCATTGTACATGAGATCATTAAGAACCCACTCATTAACGGAGGCCCTAGGCCCATGAAAGGGTTGGAGGTTGGCCAAGTGATGAGTGCGCCACCACAACCTTCACTTCTTGCAGACCTGCTTAACATCCGCCCGACTCAGCCAGTTGACCTTCGAGACAATGTGGATGCAAAGGAGGTTGTGGTTGCTGAAGATGGGGTGAGCATTTGATAAAGCGTCCATACCTAGGCCAAGTAATGGAGTTAGTCAAGGTTTGTTTCATTTTCAAAAACCCCCCTATTTCACCAAAACCCCTAGACAATTCTCCTAATTTAATTTCACAACAAAAATTCAAACATAATATAGCATATGAAGAAAAAATAAGCAAAACCAAACAAAAAAAAAAAAAGAAAAAAAAATCGCAAGAAAAAAAACCCCATATTTCAGTACCCTCAAACCCATTAATGGCGAATTGAGGAAGAACAAGACAAAAAATAGGAATATACCTTCAGCAGAATTCAGTTTTTGTACTTTTTCGTGCTTAGATTCTCTACCACAATCCCACATTAATGGCGAAGGCGATTCTTGAAGAGGAAGGAAGAGGTTGTTTTCTTTTTGAAAGAACTCTGTTTTTTTCTGAAAAGTGAAATGGCGGGGAAGGGGGAAAGAAAATAAAAAGCCATTAACCTTTCCAATTCTCGCGCCAACGTCAGAAGGAAATGATGGCATTTCGATTTTCGATGCACAGCTCAGCTTTTCTTTTTTTTCTCTTTTTTTTAAGAAAAGCTTGAAAATGAGGTAACCTTTCCAATTCTTGGATAATACTTGTATGAGATGAACTTAAGTTTAATGGATTTGTACCTATATTCCTTTCAGTTTGGAATGTGTAATAAGGGTTCTGGAATAATAGATTTCTTATCTAAATTAACAGGATTTGGATATTTTATTTTCAGTTTGTTGAATACTTAATTTTCAGTTTGTTGAATACTCAATTATAATTGTATACTTTATACGTTAAGTGTACTTGTAAGTTAAGTATACTTTATAGTAATTATAATTTTAGGTATGGGATAATTGCATAATGTGCTAATTCAAACAACTTAACTTAATTTCATTATAGTACATCTTGTTCAAAAGCTTCAAGTTCAAAAGCCCCATACTAAGGGGACTTTCTAATACAAAGGTCATATCCTTGGGGCTTCCTACAAAAGGCGATTACATTCACTATCTACCCTAGACCCTTAATACTTGATTTTGTTCACACACATTAGCGTTCCTCATGGCCTATTTGTCAATGAAGCAAAATATTTCTCCCCATTCCTCATGGCCACACCCCGAACTTTGTGAATTGGAGTAACCTTTTTGTTCTCATGAATCATGAGGATTTTGCTTATCCTGACAGTGACCTCCTCACTCCAAGCTCGAAACAGCCCATCCAGATAATCATCCAGCATGACTAACACCTTCAATTCTTCTTCACTTCACGTGTTCGCGGCTCTCGGAGATAGACTAGCTTCTTACGAACATCCATGTTGCACTCAAGTTCCTACAAATTTAATCAAAGTAGAAATACATTTTAAATACATTTAAACAAAATTAACAACTCCATTTTAACTAAATTTTAACTTAATTTTAACAAAATTAACAACTATACTTTAAGGAATTTAACAACTTAATTTTAACAGAATATTACGAAATTAAGAACTAAAATTTAACGAAATTAAGAACTAAAATTTAGCGAAATTAACAACTAAAATTTATCGAGATTGACAACTTAATTTTAACAAATTTAACAACTTAATTTTAACGAATTTAACAACTTAATTTTAACAGAATATTACGAAATTAAGAACTAAAATTTAGCATAATTAACAACTAAAATTTAACAAAATTATCGACTAAAAAATTTAACGAAATTAACATTAAATGACATAAAATTTTAACTTAATTTAACGAGATTAACAACTTAATTTTAACGAATTTAACAACTTAATTTTAACAGAATATTATGAAAATTAAGAACTAAAATTAACGAAATTAAGAACTAAAATTTAGCGTAATTAACAACTAAAATTTAACGAAATTAACAACTTAATTCTAACGAAATTAACAACTACATTTTAACTAAATTAATATAAAATGACATGAAATTTTAACTTAATTTAACGGAAGCAAAAAAAAGTCGAACCTAGCCACGAACAAACAAGATAGCCATATTCACAATCCCAGCCAAATATGGGATTGTTAGTACAATCAACGATGCCGCGAGCATTCCTGATAGTAATATCATCCGGGTGACAGTCTACCCTCCTAGCATAGTCATAGTAAATTATCAGGAATGTTTCATTAATCTTAAGCTCATACTCGAGCCCAGGATCGTCGTCGTTTAAGCTGCAAACCTTGAACGAGATCTTTGGAAAGAATCCTCCAGGTTTTAGACGAGTAAACCTTGCTTGCTTAGCAACAGGCCCTCGCTTAGTAATAGGCCCTGGCTTAGCAGTAGGAGGTGCCATGACAACCACAACATCAAGTTCATCATCTTCTATTTGAATGGGGTCGTCTCCTGGAATGTCAATCACTTGCTGAATAGAAACACCTTCAGAAGTAACGTCCTTATTTTCTTCAGCAGCAACGACGTCCTTGTTTTCTTCAGCAGCAACAACGTTCTTGTTTTCTTCAGCTGCAACATCCTTTTCCTCAGGATCAACTTTCTGGGTCTCCTCACAAATAGCATCCTTCTCGGCCGCAGGTAAATTAACCTTGGGTACATGAGCAACAACTCCTCTTGGTTTCGTTAGGTCAAGTACAGGATCTTCAATGACCGAAGGAACATATCGATGAGACTACACTCCAGGGCGGTTTTTCTTCCGCCGACACTCAAGCCAACTGCATACTAATTGGCTGTGACGGCCAATAGCCTTCCTTTTCCTACGTGGTGGACCGGGTTTGGAAGGGATCGGACCACCATCGAGGTTAAGATTTGAAGGGGTGGAGGAACTCATTTGGATTGAATATCTCTGTGTGGATGATATTGGTGAATAAGTTATTTGTCAAGTCTGTTTATAATATCAGACCTTTGCATAGGAATACAGTCTTTATGGGTGTGATATTAGTTATGATTTTAATTTCTCTTTTTTTTCCAAATAAAATAATATTTCCATATCATGCAAGGGAAAACTATTTCCAAATAAAATGACATTTGTCATAGAAAAGGGAAAACTATTTCCACATAAAATAACATTTATCATAGAAAAGGGAAAACTTGTATGTTTCCTTTTCGTTTGCAATGATATTAGAACAATACCAACTGTATAAAAATAAAGGGTAACACTTTATAATTAATTTTTTATATACTTATTTGTTTTTTAGTAATTTTATATATTTATGTGTACAACTATGTAAAACATTTTAAATTATTCCAGTATTTGTAATATTTTTTTTTATTTTTTTGTAAAAGTACTCCAATATTTTCAATTTGTGTATATATAAGCAGTCAAATTTTATCTATACGCAATAATTATAATTGTAATTATACTTTTTTAAAAAGATATTTTTTTATTTGAAATAGTTTTATAAAAGATAATTACAAATTATCGGATTTTAGATTTAGATTTAACTAATAAAGGAAAATTATTGCAAAAATTAAAAATAAAAATAATATTATTTTTTTGTACTAAAGGACGTCAGCATAAAACTTCAGCAGCAAATTATATATTTAGTTGTTGGTGTTAGATCAATCAACTAGCTATTACCCACAAGCTATTACCCGTAGGACAAAAGTAACTTCTAAGCAAACAAAAGTTTATTAGAAAAGGGAAACAAGATTCTAAAAAATGTTCACCCGTTACAACAAAAAAAAAAGAATAAAAAAAGGTAAGGGGGGGTTCCAAGGGTGCGGTAAAAGGGGGAGCAGCACTAGAAGATTCAATCCCATTGAATTGAATATAGTGTTGTAGTAAAAGACAAATTGAAAATCAAACCCTCGAAACCCTAAACCCTTCAAACCCTAATCTCTCCAAAACCTCAAACCCTTAAATATGATCACACTCATTTGGATTATTAAATTCTTATTCAACTCTAATAATGTAACAATTTTTTGCAATTATAATCCGCATTATATTCTAAATTTTACATTTTAATAATTGACATTATTTCTTATAAATCATAATTTGCTAGTTGATTGAATTCTTCTATGTAGTTGATTGAAGTAACGATGTTCATGTATTGTTCCTCTTTCTAGTTAATCATCGAAGTTCAATTATTCCATCTACTGTTCTTCTCTAGTTGATTGTATTGTTCATCTCCTACTTGATCGAAGCACGTTCCTTTGTTAGATTTATTGTTCTTCTACATAATTAATCGATGTAACATTGTTGCATTTATTGTTCTTCTACCTAGTTGATCGAAGTAACGTTGTTCCATTTCGTGTTCTTCTAGTTGATCATGTTGTTCCTCCTACTTCATCGAAGTAACGTTGTTAGATTTATTGTTCTTCTATATCTCGCTTTGATCAAAGTAACCTCAAACCATTTATTGTTCTTATAGTTGATCGAAGTAACAATGTTCCACAAATTGCTCTTCTAGTTGATTCTATTGTCCAAGTTGATCGAAGTAACGATGTTAGACAATTGTTGAATCCCTCCGAGTTGATCGAAGCAACGTTGTTAGATTACTTTCCCTCGTAGTTGATCGAAGTAACGTTGTTAGATTTATCTAATCTAGTAGATCGAAATAAACTTTTAATTTTTTCAAAATAAACTTTGATATCTATTCTTAATTAATTTGTTAATTTTTTTTAAAGAAGTTAATTTCTTAATTAATGGAATGATATTCAGGATTCATATTTTTTTTCCTCAATTCTTGAAAAAAGGTTACGCAATATTTTATTTATTACTTTTTAATAAATATTTCTTGTCCAATTAATAAAATTATTAATAAAATATTATGTGGTAATTTTTCACAAAAAAGCCACCTCCTCACAACCAAAATACTCTGTACGTTCATGCCGAAAACAATCACACAATGGCATCAAAAAGTTGCAAAAACAAATTAATTTATCTTCAGCTTCGTAACCGGCAGCTACATACATCAAACCAGCGAATTTGTTACCACCCACGACACCTAATTATGTACTTTTCTCAAGTGAAATCTGAAGTTGTCTCAGAGATGGAGTTCAACAACACTCAATACTTTTACAGCCACCAATATTTAAGAGAGTTCAACCAACTCCCTGTGGACGAGTTACACTCAAAACTGTGCTCCAATCCGGAAAATGGGTCTACCTACGGCAACCCTTTCCAGGTGATGTGTAATTTTACTACCCGAGAAGTAAAACCGACATACATGCCCTTGATTGATGATGCTGCTGCCTATTTTCCTAGGGGTGCCATAGTGTTCATGAAATGGTTTTACAGACGTGCTTGCCCTTCAACACATCACTACATTCCCAAATAATTTATTCCTATATTTAATCTAAAAGCATTCATCAATCTATACCTAACACCAACATTCACACTCCCCAATACTACTCGTGAAATTGTACTTGGAGAAAATAAGGTTAGGGTCCATGTGATGCCGTGATGGAGGCTCACACTCCATTCTCAGCACTTTCAATCACGGTGCACTCCGATGTAACTTGTATCAGTGGTACGAGGTACTTCACGGTGGGTATTAAGGCCAACACAAATGACATCTTTAATAATAATTTGAAATTTTACAAAGGGAGGTTAGTGGTTGTTTGGAACGCACGGAGTATCCACTGGTCGTCCTTTAACGAATACTATAAGGAGCTCCACGATAGGTACTCACCGATGCTAGTGATAATCACAAAGGCCAGGGTCAGCAGGCCACTGTTGAATTTCGTACAAAGAAAAATGGTTGGTAATTATCGGATTGAAGCAATTGGGCCTAGCTCCGGTCTCGGATGGGTGCTACTAGTTTGGGGCTTGAAGGTCGAACCATACATCACAAGCCGGCAAGATACCATATACGGTTATCTTACTACAGTCACTTGTATTGTAAGTTATCCTTAATGACATTAGTAAATTTATATAATTAAACCTAATATTAGTATTATTTTTTTATCCTTTATTATTATTACTAAAGTTAATTTGCTTAATGTATTGGCAAACAAAATTCACATTGGATATGGTTCCTGAAATTGTTCCGGAAAGTAAGTACGTGTTCGAACCCTTAGAGAGTGAGGAAGACGAAGACGAAGCCGAAAACGAATCTTACAGACAAAACACTTAATCAAATTAAATTATAGTGTTACGATTAATATCAATTACTATTGTGTCTAATTTATGTTAATGAATTTCTTCCATATCGTATTAGTAAAATTATATCAAGTTAGTAAATTTATATCATGTCAAAATTGTGTTAATAAATTGACTTAAGAAGTGACTACTTCATTATTGTACTATGCCATTGTTACTTTCTTTCATTACCCTTGCCTTGTAGGTAGAGGTCTTTCATTAGTAGGGGTCTTATCAGTGTTGTACTATGTAGTACTATCTTTTATCTTTGTATCAAAACTATCTTCAACTATTAAGCATTGTAATTTTGTCCTATTCCATTCAATTGCTCCAATAATATTATTTTAAATCTTGAGTATTTTCTTTTTTAAATGTTCATGAATGAAGTTTGGAATAATTAAATAGATTAGATCATCGAATGTCTCAAATAGATTAAACTAAAAATTCAAACAAATTTTATAATCAATATTTCATCAAGTTCGTACATTTTCATTAAGTGATTCTATCAAATAATTCTAAAATCTTACCATTGAATAGAATTAAATCAAATTCGTACATTTTTCTTTAAGTAATTCTATCAAATAATTGGAAAAATCAAGTAATTCTATCAAATAATTCTATCAAGTACTTAGCTTGAGTTGGCTTCGGTTTTGGTTCACTTTTGTTTTTTACAAAAAAATAATCAACCATTTTGTAGGGTATATGTTTAAGTTCCATTAATTATAGCCGTTGATTGATCAAAATTATAGCCATTGATTTACCACAATGTGACAATTGCATTACCAACACTACAGATACGATTTTCAAATGGGCGTGTGAGATATTTGAAAGTATGAGTGTAGTAAAAGGACACCATGGTAATTCATGAGTGTGGTAAAAGTACAGATACGCCAATGCACTTTAATTCACTTTATACTTCATAAGCCACACTTCCTCAAATGCAAATATTTTTGACAATGACAATACATTGCCAAAGTTCATGGAAAATAATCATAATATTTGGACTTATGTAATATTTGGCAGTAGAATGGTAATAAAATATTGGAGGACATACTATATTTGCCGTGTTGAACACAACTCAACTTATCAACTTGTGGTACTATTTGGACTGATGTAGTCAATTAGTAATTTGACAATGAGCAGTAAACCATAAGAAAGTTGGCTTACTAGCTTCTTTTGTCGTGATATGTTTCGCCCCTATGAACTTACCCTCTTTTCTCTTTTCTTCCCCAGAGTACTATCTTCATTCCCACCATAGAACCTAACCAAGAAGTGTCTTACCCTCCTGGGTTCTTCGCGGCTACGGCGACTGAGAACGCCAAACACTATATCAAGTACAACATGAACCCTGAACAAGAAATGAACTTCAACGACTTTGTCTATTTTCATAGCCAAAATGGAAAATTGGCCTTGCATGTCGTTGAATATAATATTCTGATGAAAATTGTCGCCAACCCTAAAGAAGAGCAACACCGCATGGACAAATTAATGATGGTCAATGAGGCTAGTGAGATTTATCCAGCTTACTTACCCAATATTGTTGATGTCGTTGGTAAGCCGGAGGTGCAAGCTGCCATTCGTGAGCTGGAAATGGATGATTATGTCGAGTACGAGGGTACAACCAAAATCATTCCGAAATTGATGGTGGAGAAGATAGACTTGAAGCCAATAATACCAACAAGTGGCCATATATACTCCCTTGGAGTGGCTGGCTTCGGCACGGAATTCGGCAGCTACACGGATCATATTCTGTTCTTGTAAGTAAAATACGTACCCTCGTATAATTATTATAGCGTAATTTTGCTGATAATTGTTGGCTTGTCATGTTAGCTGCAATTTGAGCTAATTTAATCTTTTCTTGTTGAGAGACCTAAATTTAAGTTATGTTAATTGATGAAAATTTTTATTCCATTATCGATTATTGGGATTTTTGAACTAAATATAACAATTTGTCTTTGAATTAGAAGTAATTGAGTATCACATATAGTAATTATGTCTGATATTATGTTCGGATGGTAGTTTAACCTTGGAAGTTGACTAATTTAGCCAATTGTAGTGGGGTTGCTTGATTAATTCCATTGTTGGTTGAGTAATTTTTCAATGAAATAGAGTGCATACAAGTGATGATTAAATAAATTAATTTCTGAAAACAGGATTGCTTAATTATGAAAAATCAATCACGATAATTTTTAATTGTGATAACTCATGATAATTTATAAGTTAAGTTAAATGTTAAGTTAATGATGATAATTTTTAAGTGAAGTTAATCATGATAATTGTTAAGTTAATCATAATAATTTTAAAGTTTTAAAGTTAAGTTAATCATGGTAATTTTAAAGTTATCATGACTCGTGATTGTGATAAATCATGATAAGTGGCCCAATTATCCGATAATTTTTGATAAAATAACTTTAGACCTTGATCACATGATTTTCTATGTTTAACAAAATTGCCAGTTAAGGGACCACAACATAATTTGCTCATAATTTGCTAAACATCTGTTTAGGTGAGGTCTCCTATCACGGAGATCAATTATTCCGTGTTTAGGGACCAGTTCATCGAAGACGACCTGACAAGCCATTACCAAGCTGTCAAACTTCATCCGGAGCTAGAGCTAACAAGAAAAAACTGGACATTGGAGCTACTGTTGTGCTTTGGAATGGCCGTAGGATCACCTGACCTTCCTTTGTCGACCACTTAGAAGAAATTGTTGCAACCCATAACCCAATTCTGATGATAGTGACAGAGGTGGGGACAACATCCACGAATTGCGAAAGGATTCTAGCAAAACTAGGCACAACTATGTCCTGGCAATTTGACGCGGGTGGAGGTTTGCTTGGAGGGACCGTGGTTTTCTGGGATCCTCATAGGGTGGATTTGACCATGCTCACAGTTAATGCATTTGAGGTTGAACTCCCTCAATGTTGTTTAAAAAATAAAATTATTAGGTTACTTAATTAACTCACTAATCCTTTAATTTGAATGTTCAAAAGAAGTTTCTAGTTACTGTGAAGACTGGTACCAAGTGCATAAAGTACTGCTTGTTAATGGTGAAGGATGTTGTGTCCAGTTAGAATATCTGTATTGCTACTCGTATTAATATATGTAAAATAACGTGTAATAGGAGACTCATGGGATTGTAGGACTATGGTTTGTGTTGTTTAAACTTGATCGGTTTGTGTTGTATAAACTTGATCGTATCTTGAATTTGAAGCGTACTATGTTATGTATTAATGTGTTATGTATTAGGACCTAATTGAAGACTCCACCTTGATGTAATGATATTTTTAATTTTATGATGGAAGTCAAACCAAATGTCTAACACAGGTACCGTTTTTATTTGGGCTGCAAGAAGTTCAATATGACGCAATTTAAAGAAGCAGGTGCTTGTTGCTTTCAAATCCTGTGGATATCTTAACAACTTCGAGACCTTGGTTTTCACTTTATAGGCATACCTATTAGGTGTGCCTCACTCTCGCACTAAACATATTGATGTTCGACATCATTTTATTCGAGATCATGTAGAGAATGGTGACGTATCTATTTCTTTTATTTCTACTAATTATAAACTTGCTAATATTTTTACTAAGCCTTTAAGAGAAGATAGATTTAATTTTATTCGGCTTGAATTGGGAATGTTGAACAAGGAAGCATCTTTGTAGGGGGAGCTAAGGTAAGTGTTTTATAGCTTTAATATTTGCTATATGTGAAACTGCAACTTATTTCAAGACCTTAACCTGCATGTCAAAGCCTTGAAATAAAACTGTCGTATATTAAATATTTTGGAACTTAAATATTTTGTGGTTATCCTTGTGGATAAACATTAAATATTTGTTATCACTAGCGTTGGAGCGCGCGCGATGCGCGCTCCCCCTCGACGGCTTTTTCGGCTCCTGTTTGAGTTCAACGTGGTCCTAGAGGGCCAGCTTGGAATGTGGAATTGCTCGGTGCTAATATTAGTGAGACTCATGGTCTATTCATGTATTCTGGTTGGGAGAACTTTGAAGCTGACAATCATGTTGAGCATGGTGAAATTCTGAGTGTGCGTTATGTTGGTCAGGAAGTTTTCCATATTCAAGTGTTAACTGTTGTTGATGATGATGATGATGCTGATAACTAAGAAATCAATTGTTTCACATATGATGTGGTTAAAGTCAAGGTTACTTGTTTCTAAATATTATCAGAATCATTATAATAAAACATAAGTGCTTGATGCTTTCTCTTTGTTTACTGCCTAACTACTTTAATTTAAACTTCAAGTGATAATAATGGACTTCAATGATGTGCTTGAAGTCAAGGTTTCTTGTTTCTAGACATTATCAGAATCATTGTAATAAAACATAAGTGCTTGATGCTTTCTCTTTGTTTACTGCCTAACTGCTTTAATTTAAATTTCAAGTGATAATAATGGACTTGGTTTGGTCATAAGTTAGTGAGTTCGAGATGTGCAGCACTCTCGTAATAAGCATATTAATGTTTGACATCATTTTATTCGAGATCATGTAGAAAATGATGACGTATCTATTTCTTTTATTTCTACTATTTTCAACTTGCTGATATTTTTACTAAGCCTTTAAGTGAAGATAGATTTAATTTTATTCGGCTTGAGTTGGGAATGTTGAACAAGGAAGCATCTTCGTAGGGGGAGCTAAGGTAAGTGTTTTATAGCTTTAATATTTGCTGTATGTGAAACTGCAACTTATTTCAAGACCTTGACCTGCATGTCAAAGCCTTGAGATAAAACTGTTGTATATTAATTCTTTTGGAACATAAATATTTGGTGGTTATCCGTGTGGATAAACATTAAATATTTTTTATATTCTTGTAATACTCTTTTACAACTGTTATTTATTTATGTTTTTTTAAAAAAAAAAAGTTATCTTTTTCAAAATGCCTTGATTTTATCTACCTTCCCTCATTTAATGACTGGCACGCAACCGTCATACCCCCTCCTTGAAACCTGCATCACGTCACTTCACCTCTACCCTTTTCACCTTCCCACATCTTTTCACTTTCTCTCTCTCCTCTTTCTCTCTCTTACTCTCATCTGTCACTTTTTCTTCATCTCTCCTCCAAAATTTCTGAATTTTTCTCTCTCTAAACTCATCTTTCTCACTTTCTTGGAAATTTATTTCCTTTCCTTCATCAACGGCACCTAAAAGAAAATCGATTGCTTCAAAGCCTTCATCCTCCAAACAAGCTCGAACTCGTGCTTCATCCAAACAAAAGGTACCTCAAGTTTCTTATTCTAGCCTTCGGATTCTCTCGTCCCGGAACCCCCTGTTCCTGAGCCTAATCCTAAAGTCGAGGTACATTCATCTATTCCCTCCTCTTGGTTTAGAAATAATCAAACTCATGGAAAATGGAAGGATGTTTTCCATTCCCGTAAACTTTGTTTTTTTGAGAAGATGGATATCGATTTGATCAATTCTGCTTCCCTAAATTGCTTTACGCTTTTCCTCAATCTTCCATGTTTAAAATGTAATCTCTTTCGGATATAGCTTATCCCCGTATTACTCGTTTGTTTTATATCAATATGGTTGTCAAGAAAAATCGAGGGGAGATTACCCTTGAAACATCAGTCAAAGGGAAAGAAATTTCTCTCACTGTCTCTACTTTGGCTCACATTCTAAATACATCTCCTGATTTTTCTAGGGATTCTTATCCTTCTCGCCTAGATTGCATTTCTAAGGCCCGGGAACAATTTTTGTTCGATGACCTTCTAAAATCCAAGCAATTGACCCATTCCTCTTTGAAGCTTGAACCAAAAATAATTTTTACTTATCTTGTTCGTTGCATCGTTCCCCATACAAATTCCAGGGAACTTCTCACTGATTAGACTCTTGAATTAATTTTTCTACTTCTAAATGGCTATGACATTAATCTTCCTTATATCATTTTGAACTACATGGTTCATTGTGTTTCTTCCTCCAGGCCAATTCCTCTTCCATACGTCAATCTTCTGCCAAAAAATTTTGAGTACTTTGATATTTCTCTGGAAAATGAGGAAATTGAAAGAAACATGACTCCAAAGATTGGTATAGAGTCTTTTAATAAACTTGGGATCTTTTGTCTTCCTGACGGAGCTTGGAAGCTTCGTTCTGAATTATCTTCATACGATCTTTCTGCTCTGCCATCCTCTGTGGCCAAAGGAAAAGGCCCTGCTGACCCCTCTACTTCCTCTTCCCGCCTTAGATCTTGTAATTTAGGTTTATTGTAGATCTAGTTAATTTTGTATGGAATTGTAATTTTAGTTTATAAAATTTATCATAAAATTGTATACTTATATATATCTTATATATTTCTTTTATTTTCGTTAGTTAGTTATCGTTTTTTTAAAAAAAAATTTATGAAATTCTGATTAATATGTAGATCTATTGGTTTTGATTTTTTTTGTGTGGTATTTTTTTATTATGTTGTGTTAATTTCGTATTTTTGGGGTTAATTTTCAGTTTTTTGGGGTTGATTTTCCTATTTTTTGGGTTAATTTTGGTTTTGACAGAATTTTTGGAATGGTGGTGGTGTGTGGTGGTGTCGGTGGTGGTGGGGTGGGGTAGGGGCTGGTGTGAGTTTGGTGCAGGGTGGTTTCTTTTTGGTGTGGGTGGGGTTTTGGTAGGGGTAGTTTTGGTTTGGTGTGGGTGGGGTTTTGGTAGGGGTGGCTTTAGGTGGTGGTAGCTCCTGTTTTGGGTGGCTACTGTTGGGGTGGTGCAGGGTGGTAGCCCCTGTTTTCGGTTTGGTGTAGGTGGGGGTTAGGTACGGTGATGGTGGATCTGGGTGGTTGGGGCTGTTAGAGGTGGTGCAGGGGTTTTTTTTTTTTTTTTTGCAACTTCCGACGGAATTTCCGTCGGAAATTTCCAGCGGACTTGTATTCCGTCGGAAATTTCCGACGGACTTTCCGGTGGCCGGAAAACCTCTTCCAATGGAACAATTCCGACGGATTTTCCGTCGGAAAACACTGTTCCGACGGAATTTCTGACGGATATGGCTGTTTTTCCTACAAAGGGTTTTCCGAGAACACGTTCCGACGGAAATTCCGTCGGAACAGTGTTTTCCGACGGAATTTAGGGTGTTTCCGACGAAATATTTCCGTCGGAAATGGCCTGTTTTCTTGTAGTGCTTGATGCTTTGGAATTCAGTCTTGATGAACTCCGTCGTGATACCATTACTCAGTTCCAAGACCTTGAAACCAAACTTGATGAAACACATGAACTTCTGGCAATTGTTAATGCCAAAATTAATCAGATGTTCTATCTCAATTCCCTTACCTTCACAGCAACTGGTAGCATCATGCCTTTACATGAGGATGCTGCTGAACATGCTCGTGAAAAGTCTGCCAATGTTCGTTTCAATTGTGAGAGAAATGTAAGGAACCGGCCTATTCTTCGACCTTTGAGAACCGAGCCATCTATCCTTACTATTGAAGAGTTTGGGGTTGTGAAGAAGTATAGGCATGCGGAAGAGCAGAGGAGGCTTGATGAGATGAGGAAGGACAAGATCCTGAGAGAGGCTCATGGATGATGGGCAGAGAAAGCTAGGGATGATGTTCGCTACAAGCGATCTAATGTTTGATGTCAAGGCCTTGAAGTTATTTTCAAACTGTTTTAGTCTACTCTTTGAACTATTTTTTTTTTCTGTTGGTCTGTATTAAAACTTATTTTTAATCTTTGTTCCAAACATTTTTTTTCTTCCCTTGTTAAAAAGGGGGAGAAAAAGACTAGTATATTTTAATGCTGGATGTTTGGTTATTTTGCTGCATATTTATTCATTCTTTAATTGTGGTTTTGACTTCCATCAAAGGGGAGATTGAAGACTCCACCTTGATGATTATGATATTTTTATTTAACTTTATGATGGAAGTCAAACCAAATGTGACACAGGTATCATGTTTAATTAGGCTGCACGAATTGGTATATTTAATTAAGCCCACCATGCGCATGTCAAAGTGCAGATTTAATATTTGAAGTCCATTATTATTTTGGAAGGATTATTTAAGCCCACTTTGATTGCTTGTTTATCTAATATATAATGTTATAATTTTCTAAAGTTTCAATGTTTATCTGAATATATTGGATTTGTGAAGTTAATGTTTATCTTAAAGTTTAAACATTTATCTTTCACTAACAAAATCTGTTTTGCAGATTACTAATGATAAGGGATAATGATGATTTGAATATCTGAATTTAACAAGTTTGTTGCATGTTTATCTTATCCTAATAGCTTTATCTTCAGATTCAAATTTGTTTTTCAGTTCTCTTAAAATAAGGCTGGAATCTTTGCTGCCTATGAACATTAGTTTTGAAACCTAACAACTAGTGAACGTTGAAGAATTCAAACAACCCTCGGAAGTAGCTCATACCTGTCTAAACAGATTCTTCTGCTTATGAAAAGAACGTTCGATTTTAGGATCGAATGGAATGTAACCTGATCTAGAACACCTCGGCATAAACACAGAACTAAACAAAAAAATATGAGAAACTGTCTCAAAGAACTTGCGTTCTCTGAGACGAAAGGGAATAATCTAGACTACAAAAACAATTAGAAATAAAAATAAATTGTTTCCCCGGCAACGGCGCCAAATTTTGACAGGCTAAAGTCGTATCACCTAACCAAAAGAATTACCTAAGTCCTCTAGCTAAAGTAGATAGGGAAGTAGGGTCGAATCCACAGGGAAACAAGTCTTTCTATTTCTAATTAATTAAAATAATCTAAATTATCAAGTAACCGAATTGTTTTTAACGAGAATTAAACTAATAATTAAACTAAATCAAGTTGAATAAGGGAGGAAAACAATATAAAAGGCATAGGGTATAGGTTCACCAATAAATAATATTCCAGGGTAAAAACATAACAATCAATTATCAATGCATAAATTAATCAGATCATAAAGGGATTTCGCTAGGTATTACAATCGCAGAATTAGTCTACCGATATTAAATCGCATCTCTCGAATCTTGACTTAACCATTTATAAATTAACCTGCCTAGTAAAACTAAGCTTAAACATCAATTCTCATCTCTCGAATCTTGAATTAATATTGCATAACTCATACAATTAAACCAGCGCTAACCTAATTGCATAGCAGTAAACCAATCAATAGGAAATTAATCTGAAACATTAACAATCAACAATAATATATTACCCCTTCATATTATTTATGGATCCCCATAAACCCTAGTATAAAACTACTCATACATAATTAAATCTAGACTAATCAAAGCAATTAAACAAAGCATATTAAATCAAAGCAATTAAATTACTGAAAATAAAGGGGGAAGAAATCGTTACCAAAGTAAACGGAAAATAATGAATTGCATAAGTCAAAGGTGTAGAGAAAATAAGAGTATTAACCAAAGCTTAATATTAGAAATCTTGAAATTAACTCACTAAAAAAGAAGAAGTAAACATATCTAGCTTAAAAACGTATTTATACTTAAGCACAAAATCCTATTAAAAATAAAACAAATTAAATCGTCAAAACTTCTTCTTAGAAACACGCGCCCGGTCGGGGCCGCCTTTTTGCTGGTGGCTTCTTCACTCGCGCCTGGTCGGGCGCGAGACAGGGCGATGGGCGCCTTTCTTCTTTATGCCTCGCCCGGCCATGCGCGCCTCAAGGCGAGGGCCTACCCGGTCGGGCGAGCTCTTCGGGCAACCATGTACATCTCAATTGGGCTATTTTCTTGGCCCAATCCGAATTTCCTCTTGGGTCTTGAAACACGGTCCATTGCCTCGAACTCTTCTTCTTCACCAAGCCCTTAATCACCGATTTGATTACTCTAACGCGGTCTTGGGCTACGGAATATGGTCATAATTCTCCAATGCTCGTAATGGCTTATCATAAGTCCGGGAAAATGCTCCAAATCTGCAATTTCCTATAAAACGGTATCAAAACTACGAAAACACTAGAAAACGCATATTAGTAATAAAAGTGGCTCCAAAGAGCCAATAATACTCCTAAATATGACCAAGAGACGGGGATAAATCTCTATATAAAATGAACATATCATATATACATGTAAAACATGTTAAATAACTTTAAAAACATATATATTTACTTTATAAGCATTTTTATTTACTTAATTTAACTTATCATTTACTTTTATGATCTATCATGTAGTAGTATCCATCATAATATTTATATTGATATCATGGACTTATAAAGGCAAATGGTTTACTTTATATCTGTTTCTATTTACTTTATAAAATGAATCTTTTACTTCAAGATAATATACCTTTAATTGGAGATTGCTTTGAATTTGCAGGTTTCTTTGGAGTTATCTTCTATGCTGCAGGAGCTTTCTTAGCAGCAGGAGCATCTTTTTTCCCTGCAGGAGCTTTCTTTGCTGCAAGAGGTTCATTTTGAGGTTTTTTTGCAACATTTTTCTTTGTAGTTTTCATCATTTTAATCTGCATGCAATTCAGAACAAAAATGAATCATGCTTTCTTGATTTATACTTGATGGTTTTACACTGCCTGATATATATACTTTCAAATCAACTCTTGTTATTATAATAACAGCAACAAATGATTTCTATACATGCAACATTTCGAAAAAAAAAACCAATCCTCATTTCAACCACATCAATTTCTTGATTTTTACACAAGCCATAATAGCTATAGATCGTACAATAATTCATTAACTTTTAATCAATTTAAAGTTACTTTTAGCCAATTTCTATCTACTTGTAAAAATAAACCACTTAAAATTACTCAAAGGAAACTACTCTAAATTCATGATTTTATTTTGTTGACTTTTAATTATTTTTATATCAACTTTTATTTGATTTCTTTTAACTATTAGCAACAATTACTCAAAAATTAACTAAAATTACTCGAAATTAGTAGCAATAGAACCAAATTTACTCAAATTTTTACCTATATTCTGTAAAAAAAAATATGATATATATTTATACCGAAATTCATAAAAAAAAAACAGATCTAAATTTATGGAAAAATTCGTAAAAATAAATAAATAAATAAATAAATAAACCTTTGATTCAACTTCTAATTATCTTCTAATCAATTTTAAAATAAATTACAACAAATTTAATCAGAAATTAAAAGTAAATCAAACGAAATTTGAACAAAAACAAACAAAATTCTGAAAATACCTGATATCGAACTTCGAAACACCAAAATTGAACTTCGAACTACTCCGATTCAATTTCTGCTTCTTCAAATTCAACAAATTCAAGCAAAAAACACACAAATAAGTAAGAAATTGCAACAAAATTAGACAAAAGAGTATGAACTTTAAAGTTTCGAGATAAAACCTAATTTTCGCCAACTTTTGCTAATTTTCGTGATTTTTGTTTCGAAAGTGAAGAAATGTAGATTATACAACTTGAATTGTGCTTATATAGAGTAATTAAGCAGTTGAAAATTGCAGTTATGGTGGTTTTTCAAAGATTTTGAGTAGTTGAAAATAACGGAGGAGAGAGAGAGAAGAGAGAGAAAATGGCGCTTGAAATTTTCATGCCTCATTCAATTTGTTTGAATTAATTAGGGCCGTTAGATCGTGCGCCTCTTCTCTTAGATCTGACGGTCCAGATTAGTTCATGATTCCTATTATAGGATTGATTCTCATTATAACTAGGTCACACACACACACACACACACACACACGCACGCACACACACACACACATATTTTACATGGAAGATAATTAAGATTGTAATGAATAAATGTAACTAAAGGGCAACATATAACATTATATACTTCCTCCGTTTCATAATGTTTTGTGCAAAGTGATTTTTTGACACTATTAACATGTAAAGAGAATCATTGATATTTTTATCAATAGATAAGAATAAATATAGTCATGTGAGGTCTTGTTTGATTCGTCTTAATGAGTACATTATTAATTTTCATTCGCTATAATTTTTACAAACATGCAATTCTAGATATTAATGATAGAAAATGTGCATTGGGTTGCGTAATGAAAAGTAAATGCACAGAACGTTATAAAACGGAGACAATATATGTCCTAAATCAGTACTCCGTAATAATAATTTTGAAATACATGCTAATTGTATGTTGATCTGGGTAATTATTGTTCGATTAAGCTTAATATTTTCACTTGTGTATTCAGTCATTTGATATGGGGCAATAAGGACTATGTATATCATTTCCGTTATTACATTAACTTAATTGGAAACAAAAGTGGAAACTTAATTATTACCAAACTATGTGATTGGTATTATTAATTAATGTTTAATTAGAATTTTTCTACTATATCTTTTATGTGTGTAAAAACATTCAGTGTTTTCTTATATATATACTCATATGGGCCCCACCTTATTTTCCTCTTTGGGCGTGTTCTGATTTACTGAACTGAACTGAATTATTTATGAGAGAAGGTAATTAGGAATTGAACTGAACTGAACTGAAATTAAGCTGAAGATAACAGACCCTTTATCTCTTTCCTCCCAAAAAATTGTCTAGAAATCCGCAAAATTTAAAGCGTAACACTAAATAGAAAACGGAGGAAGTATATATATTGTGGGCAATTGGACATCGCATCTGTATAATAATATTATAATTCAAAATTATTTTTTGAAAAATCTATGCATCGCACAGGATTTGTGCTAGTATATGACATAATATGAAAGGTGTACACACAATACATTAAAAAAAATATAAATAAATAAACAAATAAAAATAACAATAAAAATAAAAATAAAAAATGCCACTGAAAGCCATAACTTACACTTGCATGAACTTTAAGTGGCCGGCTAAAATTCTTGGTCGAGATACGGAACAATCCTCCTGATGTTTTAAAAGTTAGAACCCATTAATAACATTGATCACAATATATTACTCCCTCCGCCCCCTTTTCTTTGCTCCATTTTCCTTATTTGTCTGTCTTTATTTCTTTGCCCCATTTTTTTTATGGTAATTATTTTCTCTCTATTTTTTATGGGGCCTACACATACACTCTCCTACTTTTTTCCTTTCCTTGTCCCGCATACACAACTCAAAAGGGGCAAAAAATAGAGGACGGAGAGAGTACTAATTAAGACAACGCTTCCAACAACTAATATTCCGCAAATTCTTACATGGAGTGATGGACCCCAGTCCATGTTAATCACCAATTCACCATGAACCGCCCTGCGCCTTTTTTTTTTTCTTTTTCTTTTCCTTTTTCATTTTCCTCCTTCATTATTTCACTTATTTTTATTTTGTCTATTTTTTTTACGGTACTCTGTTTTTCCTTCCTTATTCCTCCTCTTTCCTTGCTTTCTCTTTCTTCCTTTTTTTTTCCAGATTCCTTGTTATTTTTTCCCTATATTTTGAATTTTAGCATTGAATATTTAAATATTCTACAACATTGCATTCTCTATAGTTATTTTGATTAGATCTATATCTTTTTTCCATGGCATCTATTTTTTATTCTAATGTTTCTTCATATCTTCAACGTTTTTGAAAGTGAATATGATGAATTGTTGCTAAATTTTGCTAGTTTTATATTAAATTTGTCTTCAATAACAATTTATGAGTGATTTATTGCATTTTTTTAGAATACACGAAACTTTTAACATTAGATGATACCAATTAAATTAACTATTTAATTAAACCCATACCAATGTACATGTTAATCTGTTTATTGGTATTATTAACAGAGAAGATATACCAACAATAAGTAAACTCATACCAATTGAATGAACTGTTTCAGTAAACCCATACCGACGTACATGTTAATTTTTTTATTGTTATTCTTAATAGAGATAGATATACCAACAATATGTAAACTCATACCAACGTAAATATTAATAAGTACAGTTGTATTATTAATAGAGATAGTTATACTAACAGATATAATTGTAAAACAGTAAGTAATACCAACAAGTGAACCTAAATTGTATGAATGGTAGTTGATGTAATACCTAGGTAACAACAAGAAGGTCCTTAATATCTCATTAATTTACAAAATTCTTAATAAGAATTAGAAGGAATTCAATGAAAAATCAAATTATTTTGCTGATTTTTATTGTTTGCCAAAAAAAATTTGAGAATTAAAAATTTTGTGAATTGGGGGGAAGAATTATCAATTAATTTTGACGAGAATAACAATACATTTGGAACAAATTATAAAACATGACCCACAATTTTATCCTCCTTTTTGTTTTTAACATTCCCTTTTTCTAAAAAACTTTTTAATTGTTGACTGCTACACACAAGTGAGGCCCACACTTCTCTAGAGTCCTTGGGAACTAAAATTCCTAGACCCGGAGAAATTCTCCCTATATAATGGTTCGCTCTTTGACCGAAAAACAAAGCCACTTCAGACCGAAGAAAACTAGTCTGGTCTCTAATTTATGAGAAATTTAAATTTTCGATTCTCAATCAGATTCGATCTAGTCAAAAAATTAATTAAATCAAAAGGACCTTAATTACCATTAATCATTGTTCATTGGTCTTATTTTAGTAGTTCACCTGTCACCACGTACATTCTCTTCTTTTCTTTTCTTTCCTCTTAAGTCACCCCTTCACATCTGCCTCTCTCCTGAACCTTCCCCCTCTTTCCTAAAAAACCGCTTCAAATCACCAATCATCATCAACCAAAACTGAAAATTTTCCAAATTTCAGCTGAATTTAAGCAAATTACATAATTCCATTATTTGGGTGATAAAAATGGGGGAAAAGGGAAAGGGAAAGGGAATGGGAATGATGAAGTGTTTACTTGGAATGGGATACTGGGTACAAGGATTCCGCTGTTTTCCATGGTTAGCCATCATTTTCTTCCTTAAAGATGGTCTTCAAATTGACCCTTCAACCCTTCAGATTCTTCTCAATTCTGCTAATCTTCCTATGGTTGGTAAACCCCTTTACGGTGTCGTTTCTGATTCTGTCTATTTCTATGGCCAACATCGTCTTCCTTACATTTCCCTGGGCGGTAATTCCTCTTTGTTTTTATCATTTTTATTTTTTTTTATTATAAATTGGTGATGTAGTCGGAATTTGATCGTAGGTGATTTAAACCACCCCGAGCTAGCTACTATATGCACTTTTCAGTTTTTATATGGAATATTGGTTTGTGCTACAGTGCAAGTAAAGTTATGTTGAACACTTTGTCACTTTACTCACTTGTCAATTTATCGTGGTTGACTTTTATTTTATGGGTTTTCTAATGTGTTATTTGTATGGCCTTGGCTTTTATTTTCTTTCAAATCATTAGTACTTGCACTTGATTACTTAAGGTTGTGATTTGTGAATATCGAATTTGGAATAATTTAGCTAGAAAATGATAGGGGTGGAAGATTTGTATATGTCACTAGAAAAGTCAAATTGTGAAAGTTCAGTTGAAATAGAAAGACTACAATTTGATGTGATTAAATGCCATGTATACTTGGGTACAGTACGGCAGTATGTCCCTCTTTTCGCTAGAAGGAGTCGTACTTATTTGTGCTTATTTAAACTTATGTGTAAAATTCATCCTTAGCTTATTGAACCTGAAAAAGCTGATTTGTATATATTATACAGTAGATCTTATTTGAACTTTATGAGCTTTTTTGAAGTTATGAAAGTGTTTACCTCTGTTTTCGAAAGTTCTTTAACACTTCCAAATTGAAGCAATTGAAGAAGAGAGTGTGCTGATTAGCGAGTGAAGGTAAAGAAAGGGCGGATATAGATAGGTAAATGTATGAAAAATGTGGATAAGATATGAGAGTGTAAGTGAAAAGGAGTAAATATTACGGTGTAAGGTAGTATAAGGGGTTTGTGAAAGATAGAATAAGGTGAAATTATAAGAAGAAAAGGTGGTATTTTAATTGTGAATCAGACTTGGGTAGTCCTTATACGAATTATGATTTTTTTTGCAACTCATCAAAACATATTGGAATTAAAAACATACTGAAGCTTGTTTGAATTACTTCAACTAGTTTTTTCTAAACTTATTTTTGTAAGGTGAAGAGTTTAGACTTTAGAGTCCAAGTTTCAATTTGTAGGTGTAGCTAATTTTGATGCTCTGCGGTTGAACTGAAAATGAGCTTAGGCTCCTTGGAAAATGGCTCTAACTCTCGTTTAAGTATTGGAGTGTGGCTTTTATTATCTTTTGCTAGTTTTTCTCATATTGCTGGTACAATAGAATGATAAATTTCTTATTTATTCATGTTTATGGATGCAGCTATTCTGCAAGCTGTTTCATGGGTAGCAATAGCAATGTTTTCATCATCAAGCATCTCAATCTCCACCATTACTTTCTATCTCCTCCTGAGCAACTTAGGTGCCTCTATTGCTGAGGTTGCTAATGATGCTATGGTAGCTGAGATTAGCAAACAGCCCAATTCAGCAAAGAAAGGGCAATCATCTTCTTCAGGGGAGCTTCAATCATTTGTTTGGATGGCTTCTTCTGTCGGGGGAGTTCTTGGGAATTTAGTAGGAGGGATTGCCATTGAAAAGTTTAGCTCACGATTTATGCTCCTAACTTATGGTGCAATCCTTATCATCCAGTTCTTGATAACTATATTGGTTAATGAGAGATCTCTTAACCTTCCCAAACATCATTCTGCTGGTGGGATAAAAGACAAGCTTGCTGAGCTTGCAAGTGCACTGCACAAGCCTGAAATTGCTTACTCCATTGGTTGGCTTGTGGCCTCTTATGCCATGACCCCTGCCCTTGTTGGAACAATGTTCTACTATCAAACTCAGGCTTTAGGTATTGATTCATCAGTGTTGGGGATTTCCAAGGTGTTTGGCCAAGTAGGAATGCTTTTGTGGAGTTTTTTTTATAACAAGAGCCTGAAATCAGCTTCCCCGAGGAAAGTAATGTGTGCTATTCAAGCAACAGTTGCTGTTTTCATGGTTTCTGATGTGCTGTTTGTTACCAAATTTTACCAGAACATGGGGCTTCCAGATTCCGTGTATGTTGTAATTTTTTCTGGTCTACAGGAGGTTCTTTTTTTCTTCAAGATACTACCCTTTAGTGTTTTGATTGCACAGCTCTGTCCACCTGGGTGTGAGGGTTCTCTGATGGCATTTGTGATGTCTGCCGTTGCTCTTGCAATGATTGTTGGTGGGTATCTTGGTGTTGCACTTGCATCTTATGTTGGTATTACTGGAACCAATTTCTCTGGGTTACCTCTTGGACTTTTGATACAAGCAGCATGCACAATAATACCTCTCTTTTTGTCGTCCTGGATACCTGATCATGTAAAGGCCGACGTTGCAAAGAAGAAAGAATAATTCAGTATGTACATCATTATGCTGTAGAGCTGTGAAATAGGTTGTTCAACAATCTCAGATTCTCAGTAAAGGTAGATGCATTTCCTTTTATATTTTTGTCAAATTGATTGATTTTCGTGATGAATATGTCTGTCTTTCGTAGAGTGATAGAGTTATACATAATCTATATTTTGCCGTTACTAAGCTCTCAAATAGGAAAACCACTGCAGTAGCTTGAAATCCTGGGCTGAACTCAATATATTTGTGCATGGGTAATTTTACCTTTGGTTGACTAGGGGGCAACTGGTATGGATTTGGAAATGAAGTGGAAAGGAAACAAATAAGAGGGAGGAAAGGGATCATTTAACTCTTACCTTTTCATTTATTTGGTGTAACCATGAAAATAAATCATTTAAACCTAACTCTTTTTTTGGTTTGAGGAGGGTAAGGGTAATTGTTACCTTAGGTTTTAGAGAGGTAACAAATAGGTGGAAACCATTACCCCTAGGATGGATGGTAATTGTTACGCAAACCTTCTAACCAAACAGTTCGTAGCGGTAATGGTTTAATTGAATCCATTCCCAACCCAAAAAAACACTCTTACCAAACATGCTTGAAATGTTAAATATCTGTTGTTTCTGTGTCATCAAGATAATCTGTGATTTTTATTTTTTTATTTTGTTGACGGGATCTGTGATTTATCCTAGCATCAATGTCCCATTTTCTCTATTTGATAAAAAAAGGTTTAGATCAAGTCATTTCGTCTTAGGGTCAAAGAAGTATGTTTTATAAACCCAAAAGTTTGTAGTTGGTTCCAGCCTTCCGAGGACAGACCTGCCAGCCAGCTTTTAAGCCAGTTTAGGTTGTGCATATTGTAATTGGTTGATTTGAATTCAAGGTAGTAGTATTTCAAGTTTGAATCAAATTTTCAATAGCTCTACAATTGGCAATAAACAGATTGTGAACATCTTTATTTGGCAATTGTTCATGATTCAATAGTGTGAGTACTATGATAAAACAGAGTATTATTTGTAAGGATCCTCAAGCAGGAAACCTCATCATCTACACAAAACATGTCAGATCAAGAAGGCATCCCATGCTCTGTATTATACAAATCCACCATTGGCTCGAATGATCTGGCCGTTGACCCACTCACCACCGTCACCAGCCAAGAATCCTACAAGCGGTGCAACATCCTTTGGCTCACCAATACGTTCCATCGGTGAAGCATTAATTGCTGCCTGGATTTTCTCCTCTGTGGCACCAGCAAAGAATAACTCAGTAGCAATGGGACCTGGAGCAACGCAGTTAGCTGTAATACTGGTTCCCTTGAGCTCCTTCGCCAAAATCTTGGTCATTGCCTCAACTGCCGCCTTGGATGCCGTGTATGCTCCATACCCTGGCCTGTAAACTGCTGTCAGAGAAGATGAGAATGTAATTATCCGCCCTCCACCTCCGCGCTTCACCCTCTTGGCTGCCTCCTTACAGCACAAAAATGTTCCCTTGGTATTTACACCAAAGGCTTTGTCGAAGTCTTCTATAGTGGTTTCAGCAATGGAAGGGTACTTTGGGTCAAGGATGCCTGCTGTGGTCACAACAATATGGGGTTGTGCCAGGAAGGCTTCTTCTGCTGCATTGAACAAGGCCTCGGCTTGATCCGGATCAGACACATCTGCTTGGACCGCGACAGACCTGGTTTCAGACCCATGAGAGTTAATCTGGGATACCACAGCTTGTGCTAGTGTTGGATTTGAAGTGTAGTTGACTACAACTTTAGCCCCAAGGGATGCGAGGTGGAGAGCGATCTCTTTACCAATGCCGCGGGAGGCTCCTGTGACGATAGCTACTCTGTCTTGTAGAGAAAGGGTGCTGGAAGATGATGCATTTGAGTCTGCTGCCATTTTAACAGCTTTTGGAGGTTGGGTGTGCGTGTGTTTTGGTGGGTGAATTGTTGTAGTGATTTGTTTGAGATTGGAGAGCTTGTGTTGTGTTTGCCATATATAAGAGATTATGAAGTAATTTTATGAACTAGTATTGATTATTTTATATTTGGAGTAACGGCAACAAATATAAATTATGCTTCTTATAGCTATTGATGTCAGTGCTAACGTCTGTCGATCATATGAGGTATATTAATAGCTGATCCTCTCTATGTGGAAGCTGGGTTGACTTATGACTTATTTTGTTTGAGAACTCGTGCGTCAAAACAAAAACACAGCAATTAAAAAAAGGCGCGGGTTTGAAGCTCGGCTGTATCGGGCTTCACGGGCTCGATTAAAAAAGGTGCGGGTTTGAAGCCCGGTTGTATCAGGCTTCGCAGACCGATATCCTCCATCAATTGGATGATATCCTTTAAACAATAATTACTACTTGATATCCTTAAAAGATTAGATTTTATCATCCAACATGTTACTAATAATATTCAAAGATAGGACGATATCCTTCAATGACCGGATGATATCCTCTAAAGACTAAATGCTCGTTGATATCCTCCTAATGAAGATGATATCCCTTAAAGACTATATTTTATCATCCAACCTATACTAATATTATCTAAAGACTGGACGAAATCCTTAAAAGACTACATGATATCCTCTAAAGATTAGAAGTTATCATCCAACCTGTTACTAATATAATCCAAAGACAAGACGATATCTGTTTCGGGGTTTTCTGATGTCCTACGGGAGAGTTACAACACCAAGACTGGAACCGGACGCCTGTACCTGCAAAACAACGAAGACTCCTTGTGGTAGGAGCTCCGCCTCCAACGGTCAAGTTAGAACTTGATTAAAGAGTAATTAATGCGGAAATTAAGGTGATTTGGTCTCTCTAGGTGAGAGTGTTTAATGTGTAATCCGAGTGTTTTCCGTATTCTCCCTCCTCTTAATGAGGGTTAAGAGGAGTATTTATAACCTCGGGAAGCGTGCCAATTAGGTTTAGGTTAACCTTGGGCTGACTGGGCTTCTAAACAGGATTGGGCCTTGGTGGCCGGCTTTCCCATTTGGCATGGGTGGACACATGGCGTGTCTCTATTGGTCCGAAGAGGACGAATCTGGGATTGACACGTGGCAGGCTCCTATTGGCCCACGTGAAGGACACGTGGCGAAACCTGGTTGGTCCACTTGTCAGACGGTGATTGGTGGATAAAAATCCCCTAATCATTTGCCCCTCACAGGCGGCACGTGACTGGTCACGTGTCACCTGTGACAGGTGTCGCCCTGCAATTGGCCGAGAGATATTTCCCGCCCAAATTTTGAATTTGGAAGTGACCCTTCGCCTTCTCACTTTGCCTATATAAGGAAGTGCTGACTTCGGTCATTTTCACATTTGAGAACCTTTGCGAGAGAACATTCGGACCCCTGAACTTGCTCTGACATTTTGGACTTTTGTTGCCTACCGCTTGCTCTGACAAACCGTTTGCAAAGGACTTCAGAACTCATCAATCGTCACTCGTTCAGGTAACCGTCGGTTCTCTTACTCTTAACTTTTTCCTTTATTTTTATTTTCTTTTGAAATGGCCCCATGGAAGCACACGACACGGCCTAAGTTAGTGATCAGCCGGTCACCGGGGACGGCTGAATCTAGGACTAGGAGTGCCGCCTGCCCTTTTCTGGACCCATCTTTGCCCTTTATACAAAGTCCGACTGTATCTGTGTCTATGCAGAACGTGATGGCCAGAACAAAAAAGACTGCTAGGATCTCAAATTCGGACGGCTCCTCTCAAAGGGTGCCTATAAGTGAAACATCTGACCAGGCGCCAGATGTAGAAGTGAAACAAGGCGGCTGCCAAGCCGACAGTTCTGAGGGAGGGATCAAGGTGGTCCCTTCCCATTTCACAGTGGATATGTCTAACTATTCTCCTGCTCCTTCTAAGGGAGAGGAGGCGGGCCCCTCTGGGAGAGGGGAGGAGTCGTCCTCTTCTGACTCGTCTGAGGACGAGTCTGAATCTAGCTCTTCTGGCCAATCTTCTCCAGGCTCAGAAGAAAGAAACAGCCGCCTACAAGAGGCGAGGAGTTCTCATGCAGTTGAGAAGGGGGATAATTGGGCGGAGCCGTCCGCCTCTTATCGGGAGGAGAACACCCCCTACTACTGCACAGTACCCCGGGGCCGGATCGCGGCCATGAAAGACAAAGTGGAGAGCTTTATAGCTAACTACAAAATGGGCCCCGGATATTTAATGTTCGTGCCGGATCCAGAAGACACAGTCGTCTGGCCGGCTGGTACCAGCTATGATGATGGCTGCTTCGGCTGCTACGCGGCGGCCATCAAAGCTGGACTGCGCTTCCCACTACATCCGGCTGTTCAGCGGATTTTAGATGGGTATGATCTGGGGTTATGGCAGTTAGCCCCCAATTCTTGGGTAAACGTACTCGGCTATGTGGCCGGGTGCGAAATGTACGGGGTGGAGCCAAGCTTTGAGGCTTTCGCCCACATGAACTATCTCAGCCGGACCCCTAAGTCAGGTGGTACCGGCTGGTATCAATTAACAAGCCATAGGGGCTACCTCATGACGAGAGGTAAGGCAAACAAATGGAAGGATTGGCGGAACACCTTCCTCATCATCGAGGGTTCAGACAAGGAGCTGAACAAAAGATTTAACAGGTGGAACAGGGATCCGCCTTTTCTTGCAGGCGGCCGTAGCTTGCCGCCTGTCCCCCCAAAGGCTAAGAAAGAGATCCTAGACAAAGGACTCTTCAAAGTAGAGATTAGGGTGAACTCTACTTCAGGGGTACGAGAGCAAGTGCCCCTAAACTGCATCCCGATCTTCAAGTGGCTCTATGATGAGTACTTTTTGGCCGCCTGTGGCCTCGGCAGTCGGTGCTCTAGAGGTAGCCGGCCTGACAAATACTCTTTTTTCACGCCTTGTTTACTTGGGATTTTTACTGACTTTACTGTTTGTTCTTTTTTGCAGCTGACGCCATGAGCAAAATAACAGCCTCCAAGACTGCGGCGGCCATGCTGCGGGCCTCTCTGATGCAGCAGTCTGGTACCGACTCCCCCAACAAGGGGGCACCCTTGGTGAGCTTTGAAACTTCTTCTTTTTGAAGTAGTCTTATACATATGCTAACTCTTCCTCTTTTTTCAGTCGGGTAATCCAAGAGCTTCTTCCTCGCAACAGCCGGACCCCAAGGCCCGGAGGACGACTGTTGCAAGCTCTCCTGGCTCTTCCAGGAAAACGGTGGCGGCTGAGAAGCAGCCGGCCACTTCTTCAAAAACTCCGGCGGGGCCGCCTAGAAGTATGGACAATTACTTGTAAAAACTTTTACACTTGCTTCCTTCTTGACTAGGTCTAACTTGCTTTTCTACGCTTGATGCAGCCGGCCCTCAGGAGCCTGACTTGGTAGAGGTAGCCAAGTTAATGATAAAAGCTGTGCCTCCATCTGAAAGGGAGGCGGTCAGGGGTGTCGGCACCCTTGACCTTGATGGGATTGCAGGGGTCCTTGCTGAGGTATACTTTGCATTTTTTGAGTATTTTTATTCGAGGACGCCTGTTATCTTTTTGTTTTGAAACTGACGCATGTTTTCTTTTTACTTAGGCCCTGCTCCGAGTGAACGGCCTTCGCAAGCCGCTTGATCGGAAAAACAAAGAGGTAAAGGCTGCGAAAGCTATGGCCGCCTCTAACTGTGATAAGGCAATGTTTCAAATTGCCCAAAATGAAGTTCTGACCATTGATATTCTTTATTATCAGGCGCAGGCTGCCGCCGCTATCCGGGCCCAGTTAGAGGCGCCCCAGAAGAGGAACAGCGAGCTGGAGGCGACCGTCTCCGACCTCAAGGCCGAGCTTAAACCTCTCCGCCAAAAAATGCTCTCATACGAAGTCATGGAGAAATCCTTGGCTAGTGTAAAGGAACACCTGGTGACCCAGGAGAAGAGTCTCACTAAAGAGCTCTCGGAGAAGGCTGAGCAAGAGAAGAGAGAGCTCGTCCGAGAGATGATGGAAGACTCTTCCCAGATCCAGCGTATGACCTGGAGCCGCCTCTTCCCCAATGCCGACTTTGCCTCTTGGGAGAAAACGTACCGCCAGTGCTCTGAAACATATAATCAAGAGATCCTGGCGGCTGCTGAGGACGAGGCGTTTGAGGAGGCCTTGGATGTGGAGGAGCAGCCGGTAGTGGCGCTTGTGCCACTTGGGGGCAAGGCATCGAAGAAGGATGCAGCGGAGGCCGAGTCAAGCAAGAAGAATGCTGACCAGGCGGACGCTGCTAATGTTTAGGATTTGCCCCCTTCATAAGCTTTTGTCTTCTTTCACGGCCTGCGTGCCGTTTTGATTGTATTTACCCGGCCAGGGGGCCGGGGTTCTGAATATTTTTTTTTCTCCTTAATGAAATTTTATTTTTCTTGAAATTTGTCTAAGTGTTGAACACTTGATATTGAATCGTACACTATATCGACTGTTTTGTATGGCCGATTGTAGATAGGTACGGATGGTCCGCCTATGCCCCTAGACGACTGATTGTCTGTTTCCAAGCTGGGCGATCAGTCGGCCATTTATTCAATTGATTACAAGACTGGATTACCTTTAGGCAGGCGGTCCTTTATTTGTAGAATTAACCAAGTAAGAAAAGATTTTCTTACTTGTATTTTGTAGGCTAGACTTAGGCAGTCTATGACTGGATTACCTTTGGGCAGGCGTTCCTGTCATTTGTTAAATTTACTAAGTAAGAAAGGGTTTTCTTACTTATATTTTTTTTTTTTTTTTATTGGCAGTCTAGGACGACTGTTCCCTATCAGAAATACTTAAAAAAAAAAAATTTTAGAGGGTGACCAAGTAACTATGACTGTTACCTAGTCGCCGATTGATTGAGTAGTAGAGGTATCAAGCGGTGGGAACCGGTTGTTCCCCTTTATTCGCCAATGTTTGTTGGCTATTAACTCGAAGGGAAAACTAGTAGGAATAGTAGTTTGAATGCCCTTGTTTGCCAAAAAACAGGTGTTCTATTCAAACTTTTTAGGTTCCATGCCAAGTTTTGGGAGAGTGACTATGAGTTAACGTTGGTGTTACTCAGTCGTCCTCATTCTAGATTGAGTAGTAGAGGTACCAGGCGGTGGAGGCCGGCTGGACCCCTTGATTCGCCAATGTTTGTTGGCTATTAACTCAAGAGGTACCCCCTGCATTTATCCCAAGTAATACAGGCGGTAATCCGACTCAGATGTCAACTGCTACCACTAATTTGGTTAGTGATAAAAGTTATCCTTGTCTCAAAAACGGCTACGTGGTTGCCCTTGGGGACAGTCGTATAGGTGCCGTGTAATTTGTTTATAGAACAATGTTCCACCCAAAAGGGAGCTGCTCTCTGCGACGAATTTCATCCGGATGGATGCCGTCGGACGCCTGCTATAATGTTGGGACAGGTCGAATTGAACTTTTATATTTTGATCAGTTCGCTTGACGCCTGGTCTGATCATGTTTTTGATAGTTCTTGGTGAACTATATTATGTGAGGGTAGCCGGTTGAATGAAACAAGCGGCGTACCCCTCTTAAATTAAACATAGAGAGTGGCCGACTGTTTGTCAGTTGGCATGCCCCTCTTAAATAAATATAAACATGGAGAGTAGCCGACTGTTGGTCAGTTGGCATGCCCCTCTTAATACAGAATTGAATAGTAAAGATACAAGCTTTATTCAAGTAATCCTTGACTTTACATTTTTCAAAAGAAATATTTCTTAAGGTTATCTATGTTCCAGGTTCGAGGTAACGGCTGGCCGTCTGGTGTTTCCAGACGGTAGGTACCGTCTCTAACCTCTTCATATATTCGGTAGGGGCCTTCCCAGTTGGGAGTTAGCTTGCCAGACTCGTTAGCCCTACCAACAGCTTCCATTTTTCTAAGTACAAAGTCCCCCACTTTGAGTGGACGCCTGTGTACTTTTCTGTTGTATGATCGAGTCATTCTCAGGCGGTAGATCTCATGGCGCAAGACAGCGTTGCCCCTCTTTTCAGGGAGTGAGTCTAATGCCAGGCGCATGGCTTCCCAGTTTGCCTCTTCGTCATATAGCATGACTCGAAGAGTCGGCTCGTAGTGTTCTATTGGAAGAACAGCTTCCGCACCATAAGTTAGGAGGAATGGAGTTTCTCCAGTCGCCCCTTTTTCAGTCGTCCTAATGGCCCAGAGAACATGTGGTAGTTCATCCGCCCATAGGCCGCCTGCTCGTTCAATCTTTTTCTTCAGACCGTCTGAGATGATTTTATTAAAGGCTTCTACCTGGCCGTTTGCTTGTGGACGGCCGACAGATGCAAAGCAGTGGGCAATTCCTTGGTCACCCAACCAGGTTTTGAGAACAGGCGTCTCAAATTGGGGACCATTATCAAAAACCATAGACATGGGAACTCCGAACCGAGTGATGACATTTCTCCAAATAAAAGAAATTACATCATTCGTCTTGATTCCCTTAACGGCCTCCGCCTCTACCCATTTAGTGAAGTAGTCGACGGCAACAAGTATGTACCTTCTTCCGCCTGTAGCAGGCGTATATGGACCCAGAATATCCATGCCCCATTTAGCAAACGGTAGGGGACTATGAATGGTGGTGAGATCAGTAGCTGGACGGTGAAGTAGTTTGCCAAACCTTTGACACTTGTCACACTTTTTCACCATCTCCATAGCATCAGCTTCTATGGTAGGCCAGAAGTAGCCCTGGCGCCTTGCCCGTTGAGCAAGCGTCCTTCCGCCTATATGCGAAGCACAGAAACCAGAGTGAAGGTCATCTAGTATCTCTCGCCCTTTTTCTGGAGTAACACACTTTAAGAAGGGTTGAAGGTACCCTCTTTTGTGAAGTTCTCCCTTTATCATTTCAAAATTGGTGGCTCGTCTTTTCAGTACTGCCGCCTGTTGATGATCATCCGGCAGGGTACCGTTTGTCAGATATGCCCTAATTGGATCCATCCAGGTTGAGCTTCTGTCTAGGATTCCAATAGGGTCTCCCTCAATGCTTCTCCTTTCCACTACCTCCCAAAAAACGGTTCGAGGAGTATCACAGGAGGCGGATGATGCTAATTTTGAAAGCGCATCCGCTTGGTTATTTTCTGATCTCGGTACTTGGACCAGATGGAAATCCTCAAGGGAGCCGACTGCTTGACGGACCGCCTGTAAATACTTGATCATGGCAGGATGGGTCGCTTCGTATTCGCCATTGTACTGACTCACTATCAATTGTGAATCAGAACAGGCGTCTATTTTTCTTGCCCCTGCCGCCTTGCACATGCGGATACCGGCTAGTAAAGCTTCATATTCTGCCTCATTGTTTGAAGCCTGAAAATTGAAACGTAAAGCATACTCGTACCTGTCGCCTTCTGGCGACTGACATATGACGCCTGCTCCACAACCAGTTGAAGTGGAGCTTCCATCCACATATACCTTCCAGACTTGGTCTGGAACTTGCGAGTCAGGGGGACGAGTCATTTCGACAATAAAGTCAGCAAAGGCTTGCCCCTTCACTGCTTTTCTAGGCTCGAAGGTAACTTCGAGGCTTTGTATTTCTATGGCCCATTTGATCATTCGGCCTGACGACTCCATGGTGGTCAGTGGCCGCTTGATCGGTTGATCTGTATACACGACGACTGCATGCGCCAAAAAGTAAGGCTTTAATTTTTTAACAGCCATGAAGAGTGCAAGACCAAACTTCTCCACTAAGGGATACCTCAACTCGGCATTTTTTAGCACATGGCTGACAAAGTAGACCGGGAGCTGACAGCCGTCTCTCTCAGCAAGAAGAACAGCGCTTAACGCATGATCAGAGACGGCCAGGTACATGTAGAGTTCTTCTTTGGGCAAAGGGCTGACTAGCCTTGGCAAGGAATGCAAGTGAACTTTCAATTTTTGGAAGGCCGCCTCAGCATCCGGCCCCCATTCAAACCTTGCCTTTTTCTTAATTGCCTGGAAAAAGAATAGGCATTTGTCGCCTGATCGACTTAGGAATCTACCCAAGGCCGCCAGACAACCTGTTAGCTTCTGAACCTCTCGGACGGTGCGGGGCGACTGCATGTCGATGACCGCCTGCACCTTCTCAGGGTTCGCATCTATTCCTCTCTGAGTAATAAGAAATCCGAGAAATTTCCCAGACTCAACTCCAAAGACACATTTCTTGGGATTAAGCATGACATGGTGCCGCCTGAGTGTGGCGAAAGTTTCTCGGAGGTCCGACAGATGATCTTTCTGAAGTTTAGACTTGACAATCATATCATCAAAATATGCCTCGACATTTCTCCCAATCTGATCAAAGAACACAGTGTTTATCATTCGTTGGAAGGTGGCCGGGGCATTCTTAAGACCAAACGGCATGACCGTGTAACAGTATAACCCTTGATCAGTGAAGAAGGCCGTCTTCTCCTGATCTTTCTTCCATAAAGGGATCTGATGGAAACCAGAGTAGGCGTCCATAAAACTCATCAAAGCATGGCCGGCTGTTGAGTCGACCAGGTTGTCAATTTTAGGCAGAGGGTAACTGTCTTTTGGGCACGCCTTATTCAAGTCTGTGTAGTCTACACACATTCGCCAGGTACCATTCGGCTTTTTAACAAGCACAACATTTGCAACCCAGTCTGGGAAGTAACATTGCCGAATGAATCCTGCATCAAGTAATTTTTTAACTTCGGCGGCTGCCGCCTGACTTCTTTCTTCGCCATGGTTCCGTTTCTTCTGCCTTACAGGCTTCTTTTTTGGATCCACAGCTAGTTTATGTACCGCCAGCTCAGAACTAATGCCTGGCATTTCATGGACTTCGAATGCAAAGATGTCCTTGTATTCTTTCAACAAATTGTGGAAGTCGTCACCTAGGACCCCTAGAGCAGTCGTCCCAACTTTGACTGTTCTGTCAGGACGCATGACATCTAAGATTAGGTCCGTATGCTCACCAGCCGGCTGAGGGCGGAATTCATCCGACCGCTCCTCTGCCAATGATTGCTATTTTTTATCTTTTCTTTCGGCCCCCATCTGGGATGCCTTTCTTTTCTTGCCGCCTGCTTCCGGAACAGGCGCACTTTCCTTGACATTGTCAAGGTCTATCTTTCCTCCACTGGACCCAGCGGCCATAACAGTGGGCTTGACGTCCGAGAGATAGCACTCTCGGGCCATCCTCTGATCTCCCCTTAGGGAGCCGACTGTTCCATTATCCCTCTCAAACTTGAGCAGCATAAGAGATGGGATTATTACAGCCTTGGAATTATTTAAGGTTGGTCGTCCCAGAATCATGTTGTAGGCCGAGAGTTCTTCTACCACCAGGAACCGGACGACCATGTGTCGTCCTTCCCCTTTTTCACCCAGGCGGATGGGTAGATCTACTCGTCCTACAGGGTGGACGACTCCCCCTCCAAACCCTACTAGAGGGTGGGATGCCGGATGTATACAATCAGGCTTGTACTTCAGTTTAGACAGACATTTGCTACTGATAAGATCTGAGGAACTTCCGGTATCTATGAGGATTCGGCCAACTCTCTGATTGGCCACTTTACATTCAACGACGATAGGGTCGTCATGCGGCCCCCGGACCCCTCCTAGATCTTCTTCAGTAATAACAATCTCAGGAAATGAATTTTTGGGGAACCGTTCTGGGTGAACAGAATTTACATCTAGCCGCCTGATATTGTCTTTGTTGCCCCTAATAGTGGGGCCTCCTCCTGCGAAGCCGCCTGCAATAGTGTAGACGACTGCGTCATCTGTATCAGAGCTGTCGGCCTGTTGATTCTTTTTGGCCGACTGTTTTTTCGAGGAAGTGCTCCCCGTGGATTTCTTGACAAAGGAGTCAAGTTCACCTTGGTCAACCAGGCGGTCTAGATACCGCATGAGACTGATGCATTCGTTGGTGTGATGACCAACGTCTTCATGATAATCACAGAATTTATCTTGGTTCCGGTTGCTTGCAGAACCCTTCATGGGGACCGGCTTCTCAATAGAGATCCGTCCCTTGATTTCTTTCAGGATAGCTTTGCTATCTTTGTGAAACGCATACTTTGGGGAGTATGGCTTGAATTCTTTTTTCTTCTTCTGGGCCGGCTGTTTAGAGGAATCAGCCGCCCATACCTCTTTTCTCTTCTTTAGATCTTTGTTTGACGACTGTATCTGTCGTCCTTCTCTTTTGTCGAACTTTTTCCCGTCCGACTGTTTTACAACACTACAAAGATCAGTCGCCTGTATATAGGCTTCTGCTTCGATCAAGGCCTCCTGCAGAGTCGCCACCCTCTTTCGAACCAGATCAAATTTGAAGGTCGACCCGTCTTTGAGACCCCTAAAAAAGTCAGTATAGGCTACTTCATCCGGTAACCCTTGAATTTGTATTCTCATCAGGTTAAACCGCCTGATGTAAGAACGAAGCCCCTCCTTCTCACCCTGCTGAATTGTCCCCAAATCAAGGGTCGTCTTCTTCGCAGGAATGTTCATGGCGAAGTTGGAGGTGAACAAGTAAGCAAGCGTCCTGAAGTTGTTTACACAACCAGTCGGCAGGTTGCCGAACCATTGCTGTGCAATTCCTTTGAGAGTTGCTGGAAAGCACTTGCACCAAGTGGGATCATCCAACCCTTGAAGGTACATTAGGTTGGAGAACGCCATCAGGTGATCCTCTGGGTTAGTAGTGCCATCATAGGCGCCTACTAACACATTTTTCACTTTGGCCGGCTGAGCGGCTGCAGTGATTTCCTTGGAGAAGGCCGTCGGCTGTTCACCAAGTCTAAGCAACCGTAGCTGCCAGTCCAAGGGTTGAACATTTTTAACTGCGTGTCCACCAAATGGAGGTGGCTGCATGAAATATTGTTGCTGTGGTACAAACGGTAGATTGTGTACCGCCTGGTCGCTATGAAAGCCGGACTGACGGGAGGTGCCGCCTGACTGACTCTCATGATACGACTGAGTATGCCTCATCGAGGTATTTCGCAGACTTTCTTGAAATTCAGAAGTAGAGGCCGACTCTGACAGTCGGTCATTCTTCTTCTGTTCTAACAGCAGACGAGCGTCTGTGTATGTTTTCTTCGAACCGTCTGCCTGAATGTGACGGACAGGTTTCCTTTTTCCTGGAGTAGGAAAATGGTATTTTGTGAGATCAAGGACAGGCGGCTCCCACTTCCTGGATTTAGGATGAGGAGTTCCCTCTCGTCCTTGAACCGGCTTCCTCTTGCCTGAAGTGGAAGGTTTCTTAGCCGACTGCTCCTTGGTCAGAGCAGGCGGCTTCTTGTTGAGCAACTCTTGAATCTCCCCCTTGAAGCCCCTCATGAAGGTCATGAGTTCGTTTCTTGTAATGGGAGCAGACCCATCAGTCGTCTGCGGCCGAACAGACGGTGCGCCTGCTGGCTCGCTTTCAGTTTGAAAATGCTCCCGTTCCGTCCTTTCGGTCTGACGGGTACGTCGGGCCCTTAGGGTCCCGTCTGGAGCTGTGTGAGCTTCAACTTCAAGCTCATTGTCAGTGTCGTGGTCCGACTGGACTTGAGGGTCGTCTAGGGGACGCCTCTCTTCAAAAGTCGGTACAAACGTGGATGCCATCTCAGAAGTACTCTCCCCACAGACGGCGCCAAAATGTTTCGGGGTTTTCTGATGTCCTACGGGAGAGTTACAACACCAAGACTGGAACCGGACGCCTGTACCTGCAAAACAACGAAGACTCCTTGTGGTAGGAGCTCCGCCTCCAACGGTCAAGTTAGAACTTGATTAAAGAGTAATTAATGCGGAAATTAAGGTGATTTGGTCTCTCTAGGTGAGAGTGTTTAATGTGTAGTCCGAGTGTTTTCCGTATTCTCCCTCCTCTTAATGAGGGTTAAGAGGAGTATTTATAACCTCGGGAAGCGTGCCAATTAGGTTTAGGTTAACCTTGGGCTGACTGGGCTTCTAAACAGGATTGGGCCTTGGTGGCCGGCTTTCCCATTTGGCATGGGTGGACACATGGCGTGTCTCTATTGGTCCGAAGAGGACGAATCTGGGATTGACACGTGGCAGGCTCCTATTGGCCCACGTGAAGGACACGTGGCGAAACCTGGTTGGTCCACTTGTCAGACGGTGATTGGTGGATAAAAATCCCCTAATCAATATCCTCCAACGACTGGATAATATCTCTTAAGACTAAATACTAGTTGATATCCTCCTAAGTGAAGATCATTTCCTTAAATGACTAGATTATATCGGCTAACCTGTTACTAATATAAACTTTAAAAGACAGGACTATACCCTCCCGCGACTGTATGATATCCTCTAAAGACTAAATACTAGTTGATGTCCTCTTAAGTGAAGATGATATCCTTAAAAGACTAGTTTTATCATCCAACCAGATATTAATATAATCCAAAGAGTGCACGATATCCTTAAAAAACTAGATATATAATCCAAAGACTTGATGATATCCTCTAAAGAGTAAATGATATCATACAAACACTAAATACTAATTGATATCTTACTAAGTGAAGATGATATCCTTAAAATTCTGGATTTTATCACCAAACCTGTGACTAATATAATCCAAATATTATACGATATTCTCTAAATAGTAAATGATATCATCCAAAGACTAAATGATATCCTCCACAAACTAGTTGATATTCTCCTAAGATATGATGTATCATCCAAAGGCTTGATGATATCTTCCAAGAATTAAAAAATTTGAATCTTATTTTTTGTGTCATGTATCATTCAACACTTTAATCATTTAAGTTGTATGTATTTAATTTGTCATCTTATTCAAAAAATCTTTCACAGCATTATTTTTTGTTTTTTTTGGAAATCATAAACATATTATATTAGTCAAATCTTAATATTTCCTATGTGTAATTTTTGAATTAGTCAAATAAAATTTTATCTTTTCAAACGTTAAAGCTAAAACTCATGTTTATATCATCTTTTTTGTCAAACTAATATATATTAATGATTTATTTAATCAAAATTAAATTATATTATATTATACAACAAAAAGAAGATATCCTCTAAAGAACGGATTATATCATGTAAAATACTGGAAGATATCCTCAAAGGAATTAATGAAATCAGACAAAGACTAAATGATAACCTTCAAAGATTAGATTATATCATCAAACGTATAGATCATATAAGACCAAGTTATCATATACAGCTATCACCATTGACAAAGAACACTTTAATCATATAGGTTGTATATATTTGGTTTGTCATTTTGTTAAAAGAATAATAAATAGTAGAAATACATTTTTTTAGCAGATTTTAGATTTTTGGAGTGTTATTTTTTGGAAATCATATATGAATAATTCAAATTGCATTATCTTAACATTTCATTGTTTCACACGTAAATAGCTACTTAAAACATTTACCTTTAAAAAAACCTTTGCCTATGTATAGCCTGAGTCTATATACAGGTTGTATCTATCTATATAAACCTTTAAGTCTATCAAAATTATACATACTCTTCTTCTTATTCTTCAAAAAAAAAAAAAAAAAAAAAAAAAAAAAAAAAAAAAAAAAAAACCTTCATCTTTAAAATGGAGACTAAAATTTTTCACAAAAACATGGAACACTGCATTGTGAAATAGAGACCATCTTGCAGAACTTCGCTTGTAAGATTATATTCTTATATCTAATAGAATAGTTTTAATATCTTACTAGTAATTAATTTTGTGTTAATTTTGTTTTCAGCCTCTTCCTGCCAAATGGAGGAAATTGCTGCTTTCATTTAAGGATACAACAAGAGTGTATCGAGGGAAGAATGGATGCACTTCGAATGTCAATGTGTTGAGTGTAGAAGACGATACAGGCAATAGTGGAGGATTTTTCATTGATCAAGAGTGGCAGGACTTTGTGGATAGAAATAACTTAGCTGTTGGTGAATTTCTGCATGTGCATTATAAGAATAGAACTTTTTATATTAGAGTTTCTGATAATGTTGGTAATGAAAGGCTTCCTATTGAAGCCAAAAATGGTATTTAAGATGTAGTACTATTATTTTATTTCAGTCTATAAATGTTATATATATTATGTATTATTCTTTATTATTATAATAAAATAAATAAATGGTGTTGTATTATATATCTTATAACTTGCTTTATCTGAAAATTAATATCCTCAAATATACATATCATATCCGCAAGTTAATATATGATATCCTCAATTGTGAAAAAAAAAATTACTCCTAAGCTAAGATGATATCATTTAGGCTAAATATATTATATCCTCAAACAAATATATCATATTCTCAAAGATACATATGATATCCTCAAATAAATATATCATATTCTAAAACATACATATGATATCTTCAAACAAATATATCATATCCTCAAATAGACATTTCATATCCTCAAACACTCATATCATAGCCGCAAATTAATATATCATATCCTCAAACAAATATATCATATCCTCAAAGATACATGTGATATCCTCAAATAAATATATCATATCCTAAACACACACATATCATATCCTCAAACAAATATATCACACTCTTAATTGCGAAAAAATATTACTACTAAGTTAAGATGATATCATTAAAAGCCAAAATATATCATATCCTCAAACAAATACATCATATCCTCAAATAAATATATCATATCCTCAAAGATACATATGATATCCTCAAACAAATATATCATATCCTCAAACACACATATGATATCCTCAAATATATATAACATATCCTCAAATAGACAAATGATATCCTCAAAACTACATCATATCCTCAATGAAGAAATACAAATCCTCAAAACACCCATACCATATCCTTAAACACACACATGATATCCTGAAAGAAATGTATTATGTCCTCAATAAAGGAAAACAAATCCTGAAAAACATTTATAATATCTTAAATTGAGAAAAATAAAAACATCAAACAAACATATAATATCCTGAAATACACATAACGTATCCTCTAAAAAACATGTTATATCCTCAATCAAGAAAAAGAAATCCTCTAAAACTTCTATTACTTGAAACAATAACTATATTTCCTCTATAGCTTTACCTATATCAACTATCCTAGAAATGATATCATCAACCAAACATAAGATAAACAAATTATAGATCAAAGAAAATTAATCTATAACAATTTAAACAAGCACGTGATAGCATTATAAAAATGAAATAAAACTAATTTAAACCAAAAAAATAATATCAGCCATGAAAACGATAGTATAAGCCAACAAAACAGGTAATCATAAAAAAATAAAAATAAATAAATAATGTTTTTTTTATTTGCCTATAAAACCATATGATTTCTTACACATTTCGCATGTTTTACATATTCTCTCTCCTAAAATAAACCTTTTTCTTTTACTCTCAAAAATGGAAAACAATTCTCAGTTTTCTACTTCATCAAATGATCCAGAAGAAAATATTATGGATAACTGGGAAAAAAGATTAAATAATCTATTCCAAAGAAGAGATAGAGTGAAAGACGAACAGATGAAACTCTATGAGAAAGTGCAAAAGAATGAAATCGAAGAACTGAGGAAGAGAAAAAGAGAACGGGACAAATTCTAGAAAGCACAAAACAAGAGAAAGAAAGAAGAACAACAAAAGAAGAAAGAGGAAGAAGAAGAAGGAGATCAGAAGAAAAAAAAAGTTTAAAATCTCAAAAACAAAGAAGAAGATTAATATTCTAGGGTTTTTTTTCCCCCCTTTTAAGTTCTAGGTTTAATGTTATAATTTCGTAATCTATGAAAATTCCTTAGAATATATAAAAATTATCTTATATAGTAATTAAAATTTTCGAATATATGACATTCAAAAATGAATTTTAATGAAAACTTGTTATTTTTATACATATATTATACAATATATAATATTATAGATTAGCTGATTTTGACTTATATGTATTATACAATAGATAATATTATAGATTAGCTATTTATCCTCAAACAAATATATCATACCCGCAAATTAATATATGATATCCTCAATTGAGAAAAAAAATAACTACTAAGTTAAGATGATATCATTAAAAGCCTAAATATATCATATCCTGAAATAAATATATCATTCTGTCCTCAAATAAATATATCATATACTCAAATGTACATATGATATCCTCAAACAAATACATCATATCCTCAAATACACATATGATATCCTTATATAAATATATCATATCCTCAAATAGACATATGATATCCTCAAAAAACTACATCATATCCTCAATGAAGAAATACAAATCCTCAAAACACACATATCATATCCTTAAACACACATATGATATCCCCAAAGAAATGTATTATATCCTTAATAAAGGAAAACAAATCCTGAAAAACATTTATTATCTTGAATTGAGAAAAATAAAAATATCAAACAGACATATAATATCCTGAAATACACATAACATATCCTCAAAAGAACATATTATATCCTCAATCAAGAAAAAGAAATCCTCTAAAACTTCTATATCCTGAAACAGTAACTATATATCCTAAAACAATAATTATATTTCCTCTATAGCTTTACCTATATCAGCTATCCTAAAATGATATCATCAACCAAACATAACATAAACAAATTATAGATAATTATAGATTGTAGAAAATTAATCAATAATAGTTACCCAATAATAAGATCTTAAGAATTAAATGCACTTACCATAATCGAGGATAACTACATGCGAAATGACGGCTTTGAGTGACATGTCTTTTTCCTCTTCCAAGACATTGCACCATTTTGCGCGCTGGAACCCCCTCCTCTTCTTCTCTAAATCCTATGTATTCAAGCAAAGAGAAGAACAGACAATATTAAAAAAACCAAAAAAAAAAAAAATAAATTGCTTTCCTTAGTATTCAAATTATTTTTGCAAGAATTTTCACGATCATAACTACTACTACTGCAAAAGGTATATTGTTTGGTTGTTCAATGATCATATACTTGGTAGTTTATTTTAGATTATTTTCTGTAATGTTTTACGTGTTTCTTTTTTTTTGTTATCTTGTTAGGCTAGATGGCTAACCAACAACCACACCTTGTTGATGCTTTAGAAGATGCTCATCCAGCACTGTCCATAAAAGAGATACTGTGCATGCACATATTCCCTAGGTGCACGTACAAGGCCCAGGGTATGATTAATTGTACCTGTAAATTATTGGAATTAACTATGGTACTTTAAATTTTGGATTCCAGAAGTAGTAAAAAAAAATCAAAATTCAAATAGATGGTGGGTTGCCTATGACATTATGAGGCACAAAGGATATGGTTTCCACAATGGCATGGTGCATTAGCGAAAGAGGAAGCCATGTACAGCAAGAAGAGAAAGAGAGAAGAGGCAAGCCACCCAGGCAAGGAGCCAAAAAGGATGAAACTAGAGTAGGATGAGATTAGTTGCATCTTTTAGATGTCCTGTAAGCATTTTTTTGAGGCAGTACAGGACATGCTTTTGTAGTTAATTCTATATTTTTGTGATTGTCAAAGATTATTTGTGACAATGAGCTTTTGCAAATGTATTTCATTGTCATAACTTTGACAATTTTGAACTATATTGATATTTATTCTAAAATATATGAATGCTAGATTACCTGTTTCAATTATCAAATATATGATTTACACATACAAGGATGTGACACACAGCAATGAGGATACAAATTACACATAGAGAATATCATTCAAAACACAAAGGATATGATTCACACATAACAGGACATGATTCTCACAATAGAGGATATCATTCAAAAGTGTTTCAATTAATAAAAAAATATCACTATAATGTTTTGAAAATAATATGTTAGTAAAAACAAAGGATGTAAGAATGTGAAACGAGGATTTAAGAATGTAAATGATGATACCAATTACACATATAGAATATCATTCAAAGGTTTGAGGATACGATTAACACATAAGAGGATATGATTCTCACAATAGAGGATATTCGTATGTTTAATGAATTTTAAAGTGTTTCAATTAATAAAATTGTATCCTTATTGTCATTAGATAGGATATCTTTTATATATTAGAGGATATGATTTTTGCAAAATAGGATATCACTTATTAATAAGAGGATATATTATCTCACAATAAATGATATAATTTATTCATAAGAGGATATGACTTATTAATAAGAGAATATATTATCTCACAATAAAGGATATAATTTATTCATAAGATGATATGACTTATTCATAAGAGGATATGTTTTCTCACAATAGAGGATATAATTTGTATCCTTATTGGCATCAGATTTTCACAATAGAGGATATCTTTTGTATATTAGAGGATATAATTCTCGCAATATAAGATAACACTTATTCACTAGAAAATATGTTATCTCACAATAAAGGAAATTTATACATTAGAGGATATGACTTATTCATAAGAGGATAAGTTTTCTCACAATACAATATATAAGTATGTAACTAAGGATATAAGTATGTGAACTAAGGATATAAGTATGTGAAATAAGAATATAAGTACATCAATTAAGGATATATGTATACAGAGTACATCTCTATCATCTATTATACAAATTATTAAAAATATCTTAAATAAAATCTTATTATTGTTAAAAATATCTTAAATAAAATATTAATATCATTCAAAGTATCTTATCCTAAACCAAACGACACATTGTTTCAAAAAAATAAAAAAAAAACCCTAAACCTAAAACTTGACGCCCCCCTATATATAGTACACTTTTTTTTCCCTATTCTTTCATCTCTTCAAATCTATCTCTTCATCTCTTCAAATCAACACTATTCTTTCATCTCTTCAAATCTATCCTTCAGTATCAACAACCCTAAACCTCATTTTTCTGCAAACATGGAAAACAAAAATTCATCACGAAATAAAAAAAAAGAAAGTAGGATTCCATTGATACCGAAGGAATTGATATAAAATCATTGGAGATCCAATTGGGCTTTCTCAAGGGTAAGTTACAGGGAGCAATTGATTGATGCAATGCTAGGAAAAGCTTTGTATTGATTTAACAAAGGAAGTGAACAAGATTGAAAATCTTGTAAAAGAGAAGAAGAAGAAGGTGTGGGAAGATGATATTGCCACTGCTGTAGAGGCCTCTGAAGAAAATTGGGAGGAGATGCAAAAGGATAAGAGGGTGGTTGGACAATCCTCAAATTAGTCACCATAATTGTATCTCTTCTTGTCATCTGATTTTGAGAACTCACTAGGGAAGGGTGACTGCATTTCTTTTAATATTTCAACCTCAAACACACCATCTTATAACTTTGAGCCTGTAGGACAATACCTATAAACAACACTCTCTCACATCCCAAGTTCTCTAAGACATCCCAATATTAAAAGTTGGGGTGTTTTAGAGAACTTGGGAAGTGAGAGGGTGTGTTTGTAGGTATTGTTTGCAGCCTCAAAGTTAAAGGATGTTTTGTTTGGAGTAGAAAAAGTAGAAAAAATACAGTTACACTATAGTAGTTAGTTATTGAAATCTGATGAGAATAAGAACATGATTAAAAATTAATGCTTTTTGATGTATTTTCATATTATGAAAGATGTTAGAAAAATGTAATATATATATATATATATATATATATATATATATATATATATATATATATATATATATATATATATATATATATATATATATATATATATATATATATATATATATATATATATATATGCAAATGAAATTTTGTTTCGTATTAAAGCTTGTTTTCTGCCTCAATAAAAAACAAATCCTTAAACGCATATATCATATCCTCAATCGAGATTAACAAATCCTCAAACAGCATATATCATATCCTCTTATAAATAAATTATACACTTTGATTATTGCATATCCTCAAACTAACATATTATATCCTCAATAGATTTAAACAAATCCTCAGTGATTTATATCAAATTCTCTGATAAACTTAAACAAATCAACAAAAAATCTGGAACACTTATTACATATACTCAACTAAGAAAACCTAATCCTCACACATACAAATTATATCCTATTATGAATTAATTGTATCGTTCAAAACAATAAAAAACAAATTTGCCTCAACTTAAAAAAAAAAAGCATATATCATATACTCAATAGAGAAAAACAAATCCTCAAACCGTATATATCATATTTTCTTATAAATTAATCATATCCTCTGATTAGTTGAAAAAATCTAACAAACCTTCTTAAAATTAAAAAACCAAATCCTCAAAAACATATATGATATCCTAAATTGAGAAAAACTAAACCTCAGACCCTTATATCATATCCTCTGAGAAAATTAAACAAAGCTACCTCAATTTAAAATCAATAAAAACAAAACCTGAAAGGCATATATCATATCCTCAAACCGCATAAATCATATCCTCTCATAGATAAATTATATACTTTGATTATTGAATATCCACAAACAAATATATTATATCCTCAATAGAGTTAAACAAATCCTCAGAGGTGTATATTATATCATGTGATAACAAATCTACCTCAACTTAAAATCATTGAAAGAAAATCCAAAAACACATATTAGATATCCTCAATCAATAAAATCAAATCCTCACACATATGTATTATATCCTGTTATTAATAAACTATATCATCTAAATCACTTTTACAAACCTACCTCAATTTAGAAAAAAAAAAAAAAAAGCGGGGGTTTTAAGCCCAACCAAAAAAAAAAAAGCTCGGGGGGCTTATATATATATATATACATATTAAAAAAAAACCTAGGTTTTCACGTCGATACTCATTTTTGTTCAAAATACATCAACAGAAAAGTGCAATATCGATGGAAGAAAACTCAACAAATTATCGACAAAATGAATAAATGATGAACAAAATGCAAAAAAAAAAAAAAAAATCAACAGAATGAATCAATTTCACTGAATTTTTCTGCATCAACGTCAAAAAATGGTGAAGCTCGATTGAAGAAAATGAAGCAAATGCTCTAGAAATTCAATCAAATGCTCAACGAGCACAGAATGATCCTGAAAAAGTATCAATTTCTCCTAATGAATCTACTGTAACATCTGAAAAAATAGGTATTCATATCTAAATTTTTTGCTTCAATTTGAAAATAGTATATTTTAACATTCATATGCATTTGAATATATATAAGAACAAAAAATTTGGGTAAAAAAAAGAACATTATAGATCATATAATTTGTGACAAAACAGATGATATCATCTTAAATATATATGATATATGTTTGATATAATCTTTCGTACAGGCCATATCATGTTATACATTGAATAGAAAATATCTTTAGTAAAACAAATATAACTTTAATACTACTTTTGATATCCTCCATATAATACATGATAACCTAAATAATAATAATGTTATCATAAAACCCTAATCACTATGTTATAAAATAAAATAAAGGATGTCATCCATAGATATAGAGATTAAAATGCATACAACAGAGGATATAATGCATAGAATAGAGGATATCATAGATAGAATAGAAAATGTCATTCACATAAATTGAGGATATGATGCGTAGAATAGAGGATACATCAATTGCATAGAGGATATCATTAATATTAATTATTCTCTATAACTTATTAAATATTTTTTCAAATTGCAGATTTGGAATATTTCAAATATGATAATGATGAAAACATCAAGTTATCTTTGATGGGAAGAATTGTTGATAATCGTGAGGATGCGTTGCGTTTGTACAAAGCTCATTCAAGAGCAATTAGATTCAGTGTAAGAAAAAATACTCTTAGGAGAGATAAAACAGATGGAAATACAGTATCTGAATTTTTTTTTTTTGCTGCTCAAAATAGGGTCATACAGTAGAGAAAGAAAAAAGAAGAGGAGATAGCAAATTCAGAATTCATAATTGAGAAAAAAGAGCCATCAAAGAAGAGAAAAGTAAGGTGTGTTAATAAGACTAGAACTGGTTGTAGAGCTAATATAAGATTCAAGAGGAAAGAATTTGGAGAGTAGTGTGTTATTCAACACAATATAAAACACAATCATGATTTGGTTAATCCTTCAGAAAGACATCACTTGAAATCTGAAAGAAATGTAAAAGAAGAGATGGGATGGGTGATTTAAAAGATGGTAGAAAGTGGAATTAAACCAATGGATTGCTATGAGTATCTTAAAATAGAAGTAGGATCAGAGGAAGCTTTAGGACACACAAAAAGAGATTTACTAAACTATGTAACTAGGTATAAATCTAAGATAATTGAACGAGGTGATATGCAAAGTGTACTGGACACACTACAAGAAAGGGCATAATCATATTCTTCTTTCTTTTACAGATTCAAGTTTGGTGAAACAAATCATATAGTAAGTTATTTTTAGCATGATTCAATGATGTTGGAAGATTTTAAAGCATCTGGAGATGTATTAATATTTGATACCACATATAGAACCAACAAATATGGTTTAATATGTGCACCATTTGTGGAGTAAACAATCATTGGAGAACAACAATGTTTGGGTATGCTTTTATTACAAATGAAACTACATAAACTTTCGAATGGGATTTGAAACTTTCAAAAAGTCTATGGCTGGAGTAGAACCAAAGACAATTTTCACTGATCAAGATCAAGCGATGAGCAATGCAATAGCAAAGGTCAGTAATACTTTTTAGTTAAATTATAGTATTTTAATTTCAATGATTAATATTAGAAAACAAAAAGAATGGAAATATCATCCAACAGAAAAATGATATCCTCAAAAAACTACAGGATATCCTACAAAAACTGGATGATATCCTCTAAATATTGGATGATATCCTCCAAATATTGGATGATATCCTACAAAGACTGGATGATATCCTCTTAAGGCAGTATGATATCCTCTAAAGTAAAGATTATATCCTCACAGATTCATACCATATAATTTATTATTATAATTTCATATTTTTTAAATAAAATTTTTAGGTTTTACCAAAGTCAAGACATAGGTTGTGTTTGTGGCATCTCCAAAAAAACTTTGTTTCAAGATTTGGCCAGCTAAAAAGCAATGAAGATTTCAAGAACATGTTTGACAAATGCTTATATGGCTGTGATGATGAGAAATAATTTGATGAATATAGGAATGTTATGATTCAAAAGTATGGATTAGAAGAGAAAGAGTGGTTTGATAGACTGTATGAACTAAGAGATTAATGGTGTCCTGTGTATAGCAAAGACATATTTTCTGCTGGAATTTTGTCGTCCTAAAGGTCTGAAATTATAAATAGAGCAGTATCATTCAAAGCCAACAAAAAAACTTCATTATATGAATTCTTTTATATATTTGAAGCTACTGTACAAAGGTGGAGAAGCACTAAAAAGGCAAATAACTTCAAATGTAGAACAGAAAAGCCAAAGCAAAATGCAAACTCTTGAAACAGGCTTCTGAAATTTACGAGGAATATGACACAAGTATGAGATCGTATATTCGAGATGTGCCAAATGAAATGACAGTTGGCCTAAAGATGTTTGAAGTGTCTTTGGTAGAAAAGTTTAAACAAGCCATAGTGTGTTTTACAATGATATTCTGAGGGAATTTGCTTGTTCTTGCCTATGTTTCAATGAAACGGGTATAATTTGTTATCCTATACTCAAGGTAATGCATATGCATAATGTGTTCATCATTCCTCCAAGTTACATTATGAAAAGATGGAAAAAAGCTGCAAAATCTTCAACTTGGGAAGACAGAGAAGGTATGGATAATACAGTATAAGTTTAAAGTTAGTAAAAAATATTTAATATGGTTACTCAAATGATACATATTGTATTTGAAATTTTTTAGGAAGTGTGCAAGAAGTTGCAAAAGAAAATACAATGCTAGACACTCCATGGAGACACACTGTTGCAAGAAATTTTTACAGTTTAGTATACATTTGTCAAACAAACACTTATGCTAAAAAGGTGTGTGATGAGTCTCTTGACAAGATGTATCAGGCAGTGAAGAAAGCAATTCAATCTGATGAGGAAAAGATTAAGGAAATCAATGAAGAAGAGGAATGAAGAAAAACAATACCTGATCCTTTACGACTAAAAACCAAAGGAAGGTCACCTGGAAGAAACAAGAGAATCAGAGGTCACTTCGAGAAGAGAAAGACAGCTACTAGACATGCTAATGAATTTGGAACTAAAACTCCAAATCCACAACTAATTTAGATATGTTTTGCATAATATTTCTATTACATTTTGTAGACTATATGACTTAACAATTATATCATCATCTGTCCTCTATCGCATTATTAATATCATATATACTAAAAATATATCAGCGGTGATTAATTACATATCCTCTATCATATTTTTGATATCATAAGTCTATAAGAAGCATATCTTGTATCGTATTAATGATATCATAACGCCAGATGATACATATCCTCTTAAATCCCTCACACATCCTCAAACGTATAATTGAATCCCTAAGGGATATATGATATCCTCTTAAATCTCTTACACATCCTCAAACGTATAATTGATATCCTCTAAGGGATATATGATATCCTCATTTAATAAAACATATCCTATATTGCTTTACTAATATCCTATTAAAATCACTCTTATAAGATTTTTATTACAAAAATCAACGAAATCTAACCAGAAAAACCACAACACCACGAATAAAGATATGAATTTGTCCCACCACCGCTGACCATAAATGACAATAAAAGAAAAAGAGAAAGAGAAAGAGGGCAAGAGAAAAAGGGCGAGGAAAGAGAAAGAGAAGACTAGGGGAAAGAAAGAGAGAGAGAGAGGAGATGGTGACAAAAGAAAGAAAGAGAATATATCAGGGGGATGGGGCGGCTGGGGTTTAATTTCTAGGCCAGGGACCAGGGTTGTTCCCCTTTTTTTTTAATCTTTGTATAATATCTACCGATGGTTTTATCCATCGGTAAAATACCGATAGTGTAAACATTTATAATATTTTATAATACGTATTTGGAGATATTTCGAGGGGAGTTTCCTTCCCAAGACTCTATATATACTTGTACTAGGTGATTCTAAAATACAATAATAATTATATAAAGGTGATACTATAACTACATGCTGAAACGAATCTAACAAATTTCACATTTATAAATTACCGATGACTTTAAAACATATTTTCAAAAAAAAAAAAAAAAAAAACTTAACGGATGGACAAAAGCCATTGGAATTTTTACTTCCGATAGCCTAACCATCATTGATATTTGCAAAATTTCCGACGACTTTATAAAACTATCGGCAAATTATATTTTAACCGTTTGATCGGTATTAACCATCGGTGAATGCGCATATTCTTGTTGTGACTTTATTTTTTCATTTGTTTTGTAATAATAGCAACACTTCCTTATTTAGTATGGACCGCTACTTCTATTTTATTAGTCCCTCTATTTTTTTTAATTGCAATACTTTGATTGGCACGGAGTCTCTTGAGTTAAATTTGTTAAAATATTATGAAAGTGAGGTTTATTGTGGAAATAAAAATGATAAGAAATTGTTGGTGAGTCAATAGTTTATGTAAAAGTAATGAATGTGAGAGAAGTAAAATATTTAAAAAAAAAAAAAGAAAGTGTAAGTAGATTGGAATGAGGACTATGAAAAGCAACATATATAGTTCCTTTGTTTGTTAATAATTACAATACTTGTATAAGAGTAATGGTAGCCCAATACTAGTTTTGGTCCATACCACTAATATAATATTTTATTTGTGATTTTAAAAAGGAGAATGAAATTTAGATAGGAAAAAGAGAGTTAGTGGGGTAATAATTAAACTAAATATATAAACCAGGTAAAAAACCATAAACCCGTTACTAAGCTCTTAATCTATGAAACCATTACTAAGCTCGAAATCCATGAAACCCATGAGCTAACCGTCGGAAAACCGCTGAAGAAATACCACTACTAAGCTATCGAGCAAAATGTCCCACGCGAAGTTTCACTGAAGATCTCGAGGAGAAGATGGGATCCCATGTGCAGCCAGTAGCGGACCCACGTGTAGTCATATTGGGTTCGCGGACAACCTATTATTTTCTATAAAAAAAAAAAAAACTAAGTATCAAGAGTTTTAGCTTGTAGTCTAGTGGTTTTTTCCCCATCCTACCACATATGAGATACGGGTTCGAATCCCATTACTCTCAAACTTTTTTTTTTTTTTTTTTTTTGGCTTTACAACCTCATTTTCACAATTTCACGATTTTAGAAAAGTCAGAAGGCAGAAATATCCCCAAATCCCCGATTCCCCCAAATTGAAACCCTAAGTCTCAAAGTCACCCAATTACCCAAGCCCCGTCGCCGTTCACCGTATCGCCGGCAGCCCGACAGCCTTTTCGTGCTTCTCCGTCAGGCGTGAGTGAGGCGTCCGTCAAATCGTCAATCCGTCTGTGAGTTTGTTAGCGTCGTGCTCGTGCAGTGGCTTCCCAAATTCGATTTTTTTGAGGTTAGTTTTTTACAGCGTAGTAGCTAAATGAATTACAGTCTAAGATTTTTGCGTGAAAGTATATTTTTGCCATAGGTATAGCCCTTAGCTTCGTGGGCTAGCTATCACGGCTCCTATAAATTGGAAATGTCACAATACTTGCGACCCATTATTATGGAAAGTTTTTTAGTGAAAGTTAAACTATTACCCCTTAGCTTCGACGTAGTGGGCTAGCTATCACGGCTCCTTCTAAAAATTGGAAATGTCACAATTCTTGCAACCCATTATAATGGAAAGTATTTTTCTAGTGAAAGTTGAACGATTACCCCTATTTAAAACTCATAACCCACTTAATTATACTCCTAACAACCTTTCAACACCATTTTAAATTTGTTAAATCATGTGAGACCCAATTTTCTTAAATATTGTGAAAAGTGTGTATTGCAAGTATTTAAAATTTAAAAATGGAGGAAGTAACAAAATAGTGTGAGAATTTCCATTTAAGGAAGTGTTGCACTTAAAAAAGGGTTGATTATAAGAAATGTTACAATTAAAAAAAAAAAAACAGAGGGAATATTTTTCTTTCTTACCAGAGTTACCACCCCACTTATACCAGTTTTTTTTTTTTTTTTTTTTTTTTTTTTTTTTTTTTTTTTATCCTACTAAGGCCTTGTTCACTTCACCTTTTTTTTTTTTTTTACTGAACTGTCATAATTTTTGCTAAATTTTTATTACTTTTACTGAATTGAAATTACTTTTATTAAACTGAAATTATTTTGTATAAATTAGATTATCTCACTAACTTGATATTATTTTTACAAATTCCCTATTATATATTTTTTTAAAAAAGAAACCGATATCTACATAATTGAAATTATTTTTACTAAACTGAATTTTTTTTTTTTTTTTATGGAATGTTATGTTGTAAGATATGGTGAACATAGCCTAACAATTAGGAATGTCAATGAGGCGGGGCGAAATGGATGTTGGTCTTCCCGTCTCCATCCCCACCTTAAATTTACATCCTCATCCCCATCCCCGTGGCAGGTTCAAAATTCATCCTCAACCCTACCCGGCGGATACAATATCAAAACCATCCCTGCCCCCATCCCCAACTTGGATATCCACCCCCACCTGATCCTCACCCAATACTCGCCTCCCTAACACCAATCCTACATAATTAATATAGAGTACAAAAAAGAAAATATTATTGTTAATATTTAACACTTTTTTGTTTATAATATAAGTGTATTACAAAGTATTATATTTACTATTTATTTTACATAATTTTTTTTTTATAAAATAGTATAAAATAATATAGTTTTGTCTTTTAAAATATATGGATGTGGGTATGGGTTGGGGATGGAACGGGTAAGAAGTAAGGCGGGCGGGGATGGGACGGGTATAACCTAAAATCCACCCCCGCCCCATCACCCATGACGGGTATGGTTTTTATCCCCATCCCCGCCCCATCACCCGCCAAATTAAGATCTATCCCCCCCTCCCCCACTGGGGCAGTGATGGGGCGGGTTTCCTACTTGACCCGCCCCACTGACATCCATACTAACTATTATATACATCCCACTTACTACCCTTTATGTTATTTCGCATAAAATATTCTATTGGCTCTCCACATTATAATTTTCCTCAAATTTATGTCCTTTTTAGTGTTGTAATTATTACAAAATAGAAGGAATATAACAATTAAAAAAAAAATTGGAAACTGTCGTGTATTGAACTGACCCTTATATTTTCTAAATAATTTAATATACATCCTAGTGTGTACCAAGGGTATTTTATGCCCTTTTAATATACTTTTTTTCATCTTTTAAAAATTTTAGAGTGAGGAAAAAAAAAAAACTTAAATGAGAGAGAAAAAAACAAACCACCCTTAAATAATAAATACGTCTACCTCTATCGGCTTTATATATGTACACCCGAGTGTACATAAAGTGAATTGCTATTCGTCGTTCGCAAATTACAGGGTGACGCTCCCATTTTTAGGTGAATTGACATTTTTGCCCTTGTGTGTATTTTTCTATATAAGGGTCCACCATGAGTCACTTTACATACCGACAAGTTAAATAATATTTCCGAGCCCACCACTTGTCCTAAAAAAATCCCGATCCCACCATTGTACGGTAATCCCGAAGAATTTAAAAATCCCGAGGCACAAACGGAAAGTGTATCGAGCGATGTTTGACGATGAACGACGACAACGTTCATACGCCGGAGGATTCGTCGAAAGAATCTGCGAGTTTTTCAAAATTTTTTTTTTTTTTTGGAAATGAGACATCCGCCCAAAATTTTCGGATGTATAAGTAGGGATCCGCCCAAAATTTCCGGATCACCCACTTCAGATCCGGAAATTTCAAGCGGATGTCTACATCCGCCTAAAATTTCCGGATCTTAAGTGGGTGATCCGGAAATTTTGGGCGGATCCCCACTTATACATCCGAAAATTTTGGGCGGATGTCCCATTTTAATATTTTTTTTTTTTACGTAATTGCCTTTTTATTATTTTTATTATGATAATAGTTATATTAGTTTATATTATGTATTATTTGTGAATATTATGTACTTATTATTATTATTATTATGGTTATTATTATTATTATTATTATTAATTTTGTTAATATTACTAAATTTTGTTATGATTATGATTATTATTATTAATATTATTATTATTATTATTATTATTATTATTATTATTGTTGTTGTTGTTGTTGTTGTTGTTGTTGTTGTTGTTAGTATGATTATTGTTGTTGTTGGATGTTTATAATTTTTATTGTTTTGGTGCGCATAAATTGGGTTGCGTAAATTATGTTGTTTGTAATTGTTTTTTGTATTGTATTATTGTTATTGTTACTTGTTTATGTTAGTATTACTTTATGTGAACGTTAGTTTATATTAGTTATTATTTGTTAATGTTATGTAGTTATTGTTGTTATTATTATTAGTATTATTAGTATTATTATTATTATTGTTATTATTATTATTTTTATTATTATTATTATTATTATTATTACTATTATTATTATTATTATTACTATTATTATTATTATTATTGTTATTATTATTATTATTATTATTATTATTGTTGTTATTATTATTATTATTATTAAATTTAAAATACTAATCCTTGCGTGTTTTATGTGTTTCTGTCGGAATTTTATAGGATTCGGAGGTTGAAGAATGCGGTGACGTTGTGAATTACATTGCACATTTTGTGACAGACATGGTTTTTTTAACGTTTGAGGATGCAGTTACATGGGCGGATGTTGTTGCCATAAATCTGGATTTATTCTGGTGAAATCGTCTTTCAACAAAACCAGATATGGTCGACCATATCGGTATTTGAGATGTGATCGGGGACGCAGGAGTAAGCCAAGAGATCTTGAGAACACAATTCGGAAAGACACAAAAACCAAGGCCAATGGTTGTCCTTTCTACATCAAGATATACCACGAGTTCATCACGAACAGTTGGATTATCCGGGTGAAAAATGATGAAACTGGGACTCACAACCATCCAATGATTGCGTATCCAGAGGGGCATCGTAAAATTAGTGGGTTGAGCCCGAATGCGAAGCAGGTTGTGCGAGACATGACGAAGTCTAAGGTTGCACCGCGTAACATCATGGCGACTATTGCGGAGCAATTTCCTCATGATCATCCAAACATCAGACACATCTACAACTGCCGGAATGACTTGAGAGCGGAGATGTCTGATGGTAGAGGAGTTGTTCAGCAATTCCAACATTTGGCGATACAGAGTCAGTATCTTTACTGGGTCATGTCTGATGATCTAGGCGTTTTACAGCACGCCTTTATGGCGCATCCAGTCATGGTAGACATCCTACGGACGTAACCATATGTGATCGGTATGGATTCCACCTACAAAACTAACTGATACGGGATATCGTTCTTTGAGATAGTTGGTGTGACACCGACAAATCAGAATTTTCTCGTCGGTTACGTGTTCATGCGCAACGAGTGCACGGCAAGCTATCGATGGGTTTTGCAGAGGTTGAGAGACTTGATTGGGTATGATAAGGAACCGTCGGTTTTCTTGATAGACCGTGAGCTTGGGCTATGTGCGGCATTGAGGGAAGTGTTTCCAGGGACCTCGCACTTACTTTGTCGATGGCACATTAACAAAGATGTGGAAGCTCGGGTCACTGCTATGTTCAAAAACAAAAAGATCGGTGCGACTTTCAAAAACGAAAAATGGAAACGTATCATGGACGCTGCAACCAAGGAGGATTATGATGCCGCTGTAGATATAATGGAAGATAGGTGGGCAAGTTATCCAGCAGTGATAGAATATGTACAGAAAACATGGCTTTGTCAGAAAACGAAGTTTGTGACATTTTGGACAAACCAAGTTCTACATTATGGCAACACCAGCACTTCTAGAGTTGAGAGCCAACATTTGGCCGTGGAGATATGGTTTGAATCCTCGACAGGTTTGTTGTTTGCTTTTTGTAGTTCATGTATGTACTTTGTTGTAGTTATTTGAGTTATAAATCATAACGGTTTTTCTTTGTAATGTGCAGGTTCTTTGGATACCGTATGGGCCCGAGTTCATTGCCACATTGGTAATCAGATCATCGCAATTCGTAATGGTTTGGAGGCTTCTAGGTCGAAGATAGGACAAAAGTACCGACAATTGCCACTGTCACGTATAAACGGCAAGGTGTCTCAGCATTGTTTGAAGGTTCTCGATGAGGAGACAAGGAGGATGAGGGACTTGAGTTATCAGGTGCATGAACGATGTGAATGTGCAATGCGTGTGACCCACGGTTTTCCTTGTGTTTGCCAGATACATGATTCTCTAGCTGCAGGGTACATCAGGCAAATTCACCCGTTCTGGAAGACCTTGGTTATTGGTGATGGTGGTGATGTACCGGCGACTGGCAATGACTCGACCGAGGATGCTGCACATTTTCGTTCTCTGGTGGATGAGTTATTCGGTAGTGATCCTGCTGTTCTTCAAAATGTGTCTCGCATCATTGAAGAGGAGCGGCATCCGGATCATTCTGACCTCAGAGAACCTGTTGTAAACCACCGGGTTCGTGGTCGACAAAGGAACAATGATACAAGACGTGATCGTTCTTATTTTGAACATGTGAACCGCCAATACACTGAACGTGGTGCACGGCAAACAGGTACGATTAACTGTTGTGTTTTTCACATAAGTCATCATTTACTATACTAATAACTGAAGCCCACATTTGTGCAGGAGATCCAGGCGACATTAGCCAAAGCCATTATCGACACATGCTTCCGGGACCGATGTTGCCATACATCACAGGATGGAAGGATGTCATTGGCGATGGTAACTGTGGATTTCGTTGTGTGGCCGAGTTCTTCTTCGGTGATCAAGGGTGATGGTATGACGCTTGAGAAACAATAGCGAACGAGGTCCTCGGTTATCGAGCTTTATACGAGAGGATTTACGGGCTTGGAAGACTTGAGATCAATGTGGAGCGTATTCGATGGAACGGTAGGGCGGTTGATTCTTGTCATTGGATGGCTGCAATTCAAGATTTATTTCCTATTGTTACTTGGTTCAACGCAATGGTTATTATTCTTGGTGTAGGCCAAACACCAACCTGCTACTACCCATGCCTCACGATCTTGCCGTTGCGGGCAAGGAGGGGGGTCACGGCACCTGAGCGAGAGTTTGTCATCGCTACAGTTGGAGGCTCACATTTTATTTGTATTGAACTTGCACCAGATTCGCCACTTCCCACGATTGCAGGTTGGTGGACCGAGAACCACGACCCAAGTGTTGACGGTTGGGATCAGCATTATGCAGCTAGAAGGAACATGTGGGATGCGTTAATTAGATAATGAACTTATTTTTGTACTTTCATTTACGGTGAACAGTTGTAGATATGTAATTTGTAAATAAAAGAACTGAATTAAACAAAGTTTCAACAAAACCACAAAAACAGTTGTCCAATCCTTACAGTACATGACGAATAAAGAGTGTTTAAACGAAATGCGTACAACTCAAATAAAACTTAAAAACAACAAGTTCACAACCCCATCATCGCCCTCCAATCAGCTCTTAGCGCCTCATCCAATGCTCTTGTGTCACGCGACACGGTGGGATACTCCTCCAGTGTCCTGTTGATCACCTCCATGGATCGACCCATCCACTGCAATTAAAAAAACAACATATTCAACAAATTACAATTATTTGTAGTAATAATTAAATCACAAAAAATCACAACTACTTACGTAATCCGTGTTAGTCCTCTCTGGTAGTGTGCCACTTCCATGTGAAGACGCAACTGGAGAAACACGAGGATGAGAAAATCGGTACAACCATTGCATGTAACCAGGACCAACCGTAGGACCACCACCGCCAAGTCTGGTGAGGGGACCTAACACCACACTGAAAGACGAACCAGGGACAAACCGAGTCCACATCATGAAGGTCATCTCTATAGGAAACTTTACCCGATACATCTTCAAGTTCGTCGGTCTCTTCGCCTTCTCAGGCCTGATGATGGCTTGTGGAATGCCCTGGACGTATCCAAGTTGTCGAACCACTCGATCAGGCATATATGGCTCAATGATGCTACGGTACTGGATGCAGCCAATGAATAGAGTAGCAGGCACGTGCCGTGCTGGATCAACTCCGTACGGTAGCCAGTTCACCTCATTGTTAGTCAGATGATCCAACCTAGCACGAAAAGCGAGGAGGCGCTCCGTGCTCTTGTTGGGGCACCCCGATCCGACATCCCAGGCAGACGCACGAGGAACAGTAAGCTCTTTGGTCAAGGTCCCCTGCTGAGGCCGAAAACAGGGAAAGTACTCGTAGATTCACGCCTACAGAAGCGTAAGACAACCAGCGATTGAATCAGCATCTTTTCGTGATATTGTACCCAACTGCCGATACATATATGCTAGCACAACAGAACCTCAAGAGTACTCAGTAATCTGAATATCCTCAACAAACAGCTCGTTGAGGAAGGAAGGACGAGTACGGTTGCCACTCTTGTCCAAAAACAGACATTCGTCAAGTACTAACCACAAGTACGCCTGGTAATGGACACTGAAGGGCCTCTGCGACTCCAAGGTTGACTCCATTATCCTCTCAGTGAGCACCCCACTACCCTGCCGTACGGTTTTAGTACCGCACTTCTCATTCAGCTATTCCGCAGTCATATCCATGGTAATCGAGCACGCGTCCCGTAAAACGTCCGTGCTAGGAGTAGTGGAAACCATGGAACCGTCGACACGGAGCCCTAAAATATGATACACATCATGCAGCATGATCGTGATCTCCCCAAATGGCATGTGAAACGTGTTCGTGTCTGGCTGCCATCTTTCAACAAAAACAGAAATCAGGGTCAGTCAAATCGCCGGAACATGATCCCAGGTAAGTGAGATAGACCACTCTCATCAATCAGTTCCAGGTGCTTTTGCGGAAGACGAGCGCGCCAGTTACCCAATTCAGTACACAACTGTGTCCTGCTCAAACACCGCAGAACATTTCGCTCCTGCCCAGCCCATAAATATGCAGCCACGTGACCCCCAAAGCTAGGAATAACAGTACCATCCTCAGGCCTACCTGGCATCGGCTCCTGTACTACCCACGTCTCTGAGGAGCTAGTAGAAGGTTGGCCTGGCTCACTACTGCCAACAAATCCCCCATGCTAAGCCCTACACACGGTATGATAATCATGAGGGTCGTACTCTGAATCTCGACTAGCTCGACTAGCTCGCTCGTCGTCCTCATCGTCAAATGAAGGCACTCTACCCGACGAGTACATGGGGGCGCTCCCATCTGACTGATGCTGCCCCGACCAAGTACCACCAGACCCGTACTGCTGCTCATGATGAAATGGTGCCTCCGAAGGTCCTACACCACCTAAACTCCCTCCTAACTGATGCATTTAAACGTCTTGATCTTGCATGTCGAGCGCCTGAACCCTCAATCTGCATTACATAAGTACAAAAACAGATTTCATTAATACTTACCCACACAACTATGATATCAAACTTGAATCACTAATATTCAAATTCAAAAATATCATTTCAAAATTATAATAAACCAAATCAAATAAACAATAATAACAACATTACCAAGGATCAATAATTACTAATTATAATTTAACATCAATAACAATAAACCAAATCAAAACAATAATAAACCACAAAATCGGCAACATTACAACACAACAACAACAATAATAATAACAACAATGGTAATAATTGTTCCGGGGTTTTCTGTATCCCTTGGGAGAGTTACAACTTCGAGGCTGGAACCACGCGCCTGTACCTGCAAAGATAACGGAGACTCCTGGGGTAGGGAGCTCCGCCTCCAAAGATCAAGTTAGTAGATGAAGGAGTTGTAAAGCAGAATGTAAATGGGTGCCGGATGCTAGGACGAGTCTAGCAGGCGGTACCGAGTAGTGTGTGCTTGTCTTGGGATTTGTGTAAATCCGAGTGTTTCTTGTGAACAGTCTCTCTTGTCATAAATGAGCATTTATGACCATATTTATTTCCTTGGGAAGCATGCCAGGTTCTAGGGTTTTGGCCAACCCTAGGACTGACTAGGCTTCCTTGGGAATTGGGCCCAATCTCTTACCTGTTTAGGCAAGGTTGAGAGGGGCTAAATGGCATACCATAGGAGGTCCATGGTGGACCAATGGAAGCGCGCCACGTGTCAGGTCCTGATAAGCCCAACTTGGTGACACTTATCAGGCCCTGATTGGTCCACATGGCGAGAGGTGGATTAAGGGAAAATCCCCCTAATCATTTGCCCCTCACAGGTGGCACGTGACCTGGCACGTGTGACCTGTGGAAGGCGTCATCCAATGGGGAGACGACAGGTGTCGACGGATAGCTTGGCCGAGAATTTTCCCGCCTAAGTTTTTGAATTTGAATGCCCTGCTGCTCATTCTTCCCCTATAAATAGGGTTGGTCAACAAGTCTTTTGTTTACATTTGTTCACTTTGTTTTCAGAAAAAGATCCCTCGAACCCCTGAACTTGAGCTCTGACCCTTTGCCACTACTGAGTTGCTAGGACGACTGCTGTACGGGACGCCTGCTTTGATCAAGCTGCTTCAGAACTTAAGTTTCAGGTAACCGTCTTCTCTTTGATTTTTTGCTTTCACACCCTTTTCTTTTTCGAAAATGAGGCCTCAAAAGCATCCGGCACGACCTAGGTTAGCAATCAGCCGGTCACCAGGGACGGCTGAGTCTAGGACTAGGGGTGCCGACTGCCCTGCGGTACTTCGAACTTTGAGCAAGTCCCGGAATCCAACTGTCTTTGTTTCTATGCAGGACAGTATGGCGAGAACAAAAAAGACCAAAAGAATAGAAAACTCTGATGGCTCCTCTTTCCGGGTTCCGATTAGTGACATATCGGACCAGCCGCCTGATACCGCGGGGACCCAAGGCGGTCCTTTAGCCGAAATCTTTGAGGAGGGACCTAAGGTGTTCCCTACTCATTACACTGTTGACTTGGCTAGTCGACAGTTGACCCTCAAAGAAGAGGAAGGGTCGGACTCTTCTGACAACGAGTCTGGCTCTAGCTAACCGAGCCGCCCTTCCACTAGCTCGGAAGAGGGACAAAGTCATGAGGAGAGAGATCCTCATACGACTGAAGAGAGAGAAATTCAATCGGAACCATCCGCCTCTCATAGGGAGTTGAACACTCCTTATTACTGCCATGTACCCAAGGGCCGAATCAAGGCCATGCGAGAGCGCCTTAACACCTTTCTTTCGGACCATAAAATGGGTTCAAATTATCGAGTATTCGTGCCGGATGGCGAGGACACAGTCGTCGGGCCAGAGGGCGCCAGTTACGGGGAATCCTATTTTGGCTGTTACGAGGCGGCCATCAAGGCAGGATTGCGGTTCCCATTCCATCCGGCCGTCCAGCAAATCCTCGATGGGTACGAGGTGGGGCTTAGGCAGTTATCCCCCAACTCTTGGTTCAACATTCTTGGCTATGTAGCCAGATGTGAGATGCATGGGGTGGAGCCAAATTTCGAGGCGTTCACCCCTATGAACTACCTCAGCCGAACCCCAAAAGTAAGCGGCACCGGATGGTACCAAATAACAAGTCATAAGGGCTATATTATGACAATAGGCAAAGAGAATAAATGGAAGCATTGGAGAAACACCTTCCTCATCATTTCCAGCCCCGACTGCCTGTTGAACAAACGTTACAATAGGTTGAATAAAGATTCACTTTTTCTAGCAGGCGGTCGCAGCATGCCGCTTGTTCCCCTCAAGGCCAGGGAAGAGATCCTGGACCGAGGGCTGTTTAAGGTAGAGATTAGGGCAAACTCTACCATTGGGGTATGAGAACAAGTACCCTTAAAATGCATCCCAGAGTTTCAATGGCTCTACGACGAGTTTTTCCTGGCCGCCTGTGGCCTTAGAAGTCGGTCCTCCAAAGGTAGCCGGCCATTTGAAAATATGTACCCTTAACTTGATTGGTTTGAATATTTTCTAACTTTTGTGGTTCTCACTTGTAGGCGAGGCTATGGACCAGATTACTGCTTCAAAGAAGGCGGCTGCCATGTTGCGAGCCTCCATAATGCACCAGCAGCGCACCGCTTCTTGCTCTCCTGCTAAGGGGACGCCCACAGTGAGTGTCGATCCTTAAAACTTATCTTTCAAAGACTGTTTGATGAATGTTGACTACTTGTCTCCTTTGCAGGCGGGCACTTCCAAACCTCATCCTCCCACCAGCCGGACTCGAAAGTTCGGAAGCTAACTGGTGAGAGTACACCTGGATCTACCAGGAAGCAATCGGCTGACAAACAGCCGGCCACCCCACAAAGTGTGGGGAACCAACCGCCTGTTGTGACACAGCCGCCGAGAGGTATAACCTGCTCTGCTAGAGTTGCTTATTTTCTTTTACTCTCTTCATGTTTCTAATGTTTCTCTTTTTGATACAAGCGGTTCTTCAGAGCCAGACTTGGTCCAAATGGCCAAGTCTATGATTAAAGCCGTCCCTCAAGAGGAGAGGGACGCGGTCAAGGGAGTCGGCACCCTTGACCTGGATGGCATCATGGGTCTCCTCTCTGAGGTAGACTTAGAATGTTTTTAAACTTTATTACTTGTCATACCCCATGCCTTTCTCGGATCTGACGCCTGTTCTCCCTATTTTCAGACCATGTTGAGAGTACACGGCCTTCGTAGGCCGATCCACGCCAAAAACAAAGAGGTAAGGGCTGCTAACACTATGACCGCTTCTGACGCTGATATGGCAATATTTAAAGTTGCCCGAAATGAATTTTCGACAACTGACATTCTTTATTACCAGGTGCAGGCTATTGCCAATATCCGCGCTGAGTTGGAGGCGGCCAAAAAGAAGAATAACGAATTGGAGGAGGCAGTCAAGGGCCTAAAGGAAGAGCCGAAACCGCTTAAATAGAAGATGACTCAGTTCGAGACCTTGGAGAAATCCTTGGCTTTGACCAAAGAGCGCCTGGTCCAGCAAGAGAATAGCATTACTAGCGAGCTCTGGACCAAGGCCGAAAAAGAGAAAATGAAGCTAGCTTGGGCCATGATGGACGACTCTGCTCAAATCATGAGGATGACCTGGATAGCTCTCTTTCCAAAAGCTCACTACGCCGCCTGGGAGAAGAAATTCGCGGCTTGTACTAAAAAGTACAACCAGCAAATCATGCAGCAGGCGGCTGAGGAGGACCAGGCAGCCGAGTCTAGCTCAGAAGAGGAGGAAACGGTGGTGGCCCTGCAGCCGATTGAGGGGGAGACATCTAAAGAAGCTGCCCCTGATGCCGAGACAAGTAAGAAGGATGCCTCTCAGAACCAGGCGTCCCTTACTGATCAGGCGGCAGTCAATACTGAGACTCTACCCCAATCTTAAGGCTTTTTATATACATTCTTGATCCGGCCTGCGTGCCGTGTATTTATGTATCTTCACCCGGCCAGGGGGCCGGGCTTCTGAATATCTGCCAGCTTGTCTGGCTTTAACTTTAACTTTACCAGCTTGTCTGGCTTTAATTTGATGTGAACTGGCGACTGTAGAGTCGTCTTTTGCTGTTACATAAGCTGTTTTTTGGTTTTTTGATTTTCTGTTTTTGCTGAATTTGCCAAACATGTTAAACTTCGCAACTTAATAGCCGCTTGAATGGCGCATCTATGTTAAACTTTTAATCTAAGATGTTGTACCTTGGTGCCGACTGCCCTTGCCCCTGGACGACTAGGTTACTTCTTGAAAAGAGAGTAATTAGTCGGCCATAGACAGTCGGATCCTAGTAGCAAACATAACCAGCCTTGATTGAAATGCACTTAGTCACAGTGGTAAGGTACCGACTGAATTAACCAACTTATAGAGCATTTCAAGACACAGGGGTTCGCCTAGTTCTTAGAGAACAGTCGGCTAGTCACTGTTTTATCGATTGTCATAAGTCCCTTAGTATGTTTACGAGAGACATAGTAGGTGTTATCGCATCTAGTCGGACACCGAGAGGTCCTTCTAAATTGCTCGGATTCATTTAGTATTTCTTAGTAGGAATGTTTGTTTGAGTGCCTTTTCTGCCAAAGACCAGGCGGCTGCTCAAACTTATTATGATTCCAGACCAAGTATGGGAGAACAACTATGGTTTAACTATGGCGTCAACCAATTGTGGTTGCTCCTAATCCTGAGTAGTAGAGGTATCAGTCGTTAATGGCCGACTAATCCCCTTGATTCGTCAATTTTGGTTGACTATTAACTCAGTAGGCGCCTCCTGTATCTATCCCAAGTAATACAGGCGGCTATCCGACGCAGATGTCAACTGCTAACACTCATGAAAGTGTCGAGTTCTCCTTGTCTCAAAACGTATACGTTGTCCTTGTGGACAGCCGTATAAGGGTCGTGTAAGTAATTTATAAAGCATTATTCCACCCAAATGGGAGCTGCTCTCTGCGACGAATCTCATCCAAATGGCATGTCGTCAGACGCCTGCTATTTATTGGGACAGGTCGTATTAATTTAAAAATTAAGCGTAATCAAGCGGCTTGGTGCCTGGGTTGATTAGCCGTATGGTGGGCAAACAGGCGTGCCCTTTAGTAAGCATGTGATGGGGAGTATCCGCTTGTCTTGAGACAAACGGAGGGTACTCCTTTTTGAAACATATAAAAAGAGGATAAACTTGAAACTTTCATTAATAAACTAATTGATTATATCAAAAGTAATATTTTTTCAGATTGTCTACATTCCAAGTCCTAGGTAGGGGTCGGCCCTCTAAGGTTTCCAGACGGTAGGTGCCGTCCCTGACCTCCTCATAGATTCGGTAGGGTCCTTCCCAATTAGGAGTTAGTTTTCCCAACTCGTTGGCCCTGCCGACTGATTCCATCTTCCTTAGTACAAAGTCCCCTACTTTGAGTGGGCTTCCGCTCATAGTGCTCAATGGGTAGGACGGCTTCCGCCCCATATGTTAGGAGGAAAGGTGTTTCTCCAGTCGCTCCTTTTTCAGTCGTCCTTATGGCCCAGAGAACATGTGGTAGTTCGTCTGCCCATAGGCCGCCTGCTTTTTCAATTTTCTTCTTTATACCGTTTGAGATGATTTTGTTAAATGCTTCGACCTGGCCGTTTGCTTGCGGTCGTCCGTCTGATGCAAAACAGTAAGCAATGCCTTGATCTCTCAACCAGGTTTTAAGAACAGGCGTCTCAAACTGGGGGCCGTTGTCAAAAACCATGGACATAGGCACCCCGAACCGAGTGATCACATTCCTCCAGATGAAGGAGATGACATCCTTGGTCTTGATGCCCCTGACTGCTTCGGCCTCCACCCATTTGGTGAAGTATTCGACCGCTACCAAGATGTATCTCCTACCGCCTGATGCAGGCGTATAGGGTCCCAGAATATCCATGCCCCATTTAGAAAATGGTATGGGGCTGTGGATAGCTGTTAGATCTGTAGCTGGACGATGAATCAATTTGCCGAACCTCTGGCACTTGTCGTATTTTTTAACCAGATCCATGGTGTCCGCCTCCAAAGTCGGCCAGAAGTACCCTTGTCGCCTCACTCTCTGAGAAAGAGACCTACCGCCTATGTGAGAGGCACAATATCCAAAGTGTAGGTCGTCCAGGACTTCTCGCCCTTTTTCTGGGGTAACACACTTCAAGAAGGGTTTAAGGTACCCTCTCTTGTAGAGTTTTCCCTTTACCATTTCAAAACTGGACGCTCGCTTCTTTAGTAAGGCCGCCTGATGATGATCATTCGGTAAGGTGCCGTCTGTCAGGTATGTCCTGATTGGGTTCATCCATGTTGAGCTTCTATCAAGGACTACAACGTTTTTTTCCTCAATACTCCGCTTTTCCATTACTTCCTAGAATACAGTTCTAGGAGTGTCGCATGAGGCCGAGGACGCCAGTTTGGACAAAGCGTCCGCCTGGTTATTCTCGGACCTTGGGACCTGAGTTAGCTAGAAATCTTCAAGCGAGCTTGCCGCCTGTTTCACGGCCTCTAGGTACTTGACCATAGCCGGATGAGTGGCTTCAAAATCCCTATTGAACTGGCTGACTATGAGTTGTGAATCAGAACAGGCGGCTATTTTTCTTGCCCCGGCTGCTTTGCACATGCGGACACCAGCCAAAAGGGCCTCATACTCAGCTTCATTGTTTGACGTCTGAAACTTGAAACGAAGAGCATATTCATACCTGTCGCCCTCTGGCGACTGACATACAATACCTGCCCCACAACCATTTGCTGTGGAACTCCCATCAACATAGACCTTCCAGAGTTGGTCAATTTTTTCACATTCTGGTGGCCGGGTCATCTCAACTATAAAGTCTGCAAAGGCTTGCCCCTTCACAGCTTTTCTGGGCTCGAACGTGACCTCAAGACTTTGGATCTCAATTTCCCACTTTATCATCCGCCTTGACGACTCCATGGTCGTCAGGGGCCGCTTGATTGGCTGATTTGTGTAAACGACCACCGGATGTGCCAGGAAATAAGGCTTCAATTTTTTCACTGCCACGTACAGGGCGAGTCCAAACTTCTCCACCAGTGGGTACCTCAACTCTGCATTCTTCAAAACATGACTGACAAAATAGACTAGGAGTTGGCAGCCGTCTCTTTCAGCTAAGAGGACGGCACTTAAAGCATGATCCGACACTGCGAGATACATGTAAAGCACTTCTTTTGGCAAAGGACTGACGAGTATCGGCAGGGAATGCAGATGTTCTTTCAACTTTTGGAGGGCCGACTCAGCATCCGGCCCCCATTCAAACTTTGCTTTCTTTCTGATTACCTGGAAAAAGTACAGGCACTTGTCGCCTGCTCGACTTAGAAACCTTCCGAGGGCTGCTTGGCAGCCTGTTAGCTTTTATACCTCTCGGACGGTGCGAGGCGACTGTATGTCAATGACCGCCTGCACCTTATCAAGATTTGCCTCTATTCCCCTTTGATTTATCAGGAATCCGAGAAACTTCCCAGACTCGACTCCAAAGACACACTTTTTTGGATTAAGCATGACTCGGTGCCGCCTGAGTGTGGCGAATGTTTCTCGGAAGTCTGCCAAATGGTCCGTTTGAAGTTTTGACTTTACAATCATATCATCAATATACGCCTCAACATTTCTTCCTATTTGTTTAAAGAACACAGTGTTGATCATTCTTTGGAAGGTTGCCGGGGTGTTCTTCAGACCAAACGGCATGACCGTGTAACAATAGAGCCCTTGTTCTGTGACAAAGGCAGTTTTCTCTTGATCTTTTTTCCATAGAGGGATCTGGTGAAAGCCTGAATAGGCGTCCATGAAACTCATCAAGGCATGGCCGGCTGTTGAGTCAACTAAGCTGTCGATCTTTGGCAAAGGATAGCTGTCTTTTGGACATGCCTTGTTTAAATCAGTGTAGTCCACACACATGCGCCAGGAACCATTCGGCTTCTTGACTAGAACAACATTTGCAACCCATTCTGGGTAAAAACACTGCCGAATGTATCCCGCATCAAGTAACTTTTTTACCTCGGCGGCGGCCGCCTGGTTTCTTTCTTCACCATGATGCCTTTTCTTCTGTCACACCGGTTTCTTTTGTGCGTCGACAGCTAGCTTATGTACCGCCAGGTCTGGACTAATACCTAGCATCTCATGTACTTCAAATGCAAAAATATCTTAGAATTCTTTCAACAGTTGGCAAAGGTCATTGCCAAGTTCAGTCAGAGCAGTTGTCCCTACCTTAACAGTCCGGTCTGGCCGACTGTCATCGAGGGCGACATCAACATGCTCCCCAGCTGGCTGAGGGCGGAATTCATCCGGCCGCTCCTCAGCCAGTGATTGCTATTGCTTATGTTTTTTCTAGACCTCCGTCTTGGAGGCTTTTCTCTTCCTGCCGCCTACTTCTTGGGCAGACGCGTCTTCAATGGCTTTGCCCGTTGGGCCGTCTGAAGTTACCGTTGTCTTGATGTCAGTGAGGTAACATTCTCTGGCCATTCTCTGGTCCCCCCTTATGGAGCCGACTGTTTTGTCGTCCTTCTCGAACTTGAGCAACATAAGGGATGGAATGATAACTGCTTTGGAGTCATTAAGGGTAGGGCGCCCAAGGATCATGTTGTAGGCAGTAAGCTCTTCCACAACCAGGAAACGAATGACCATGTGGCGACCCTCACCTCTTTCACTCAGACGTACGGGCAAGTCAACCTGACCAATCGGATGGACGACTCCCCCCCCAAATCCTACTAGAGGGTGGGAGACAGGCTGTATGCTCTCAGGCCTGTACTTGAGCTTGGTCAAGCACTTTTGGCTGATGAGGTCCGACGAACTCCCTGTATCAATAAGTATTCTGCCGACTCTTTGGTTGGCCACTTTACACTCAATGACAATTGGGTCGTCATGCAGCCGTCGGACATACCAGAATCTTTCTCAGAAATAATAACCTCAGGAAACGAGGTACCAGAGGTCTCACCCCGATTAACAGAGTTGACATCCAATTGCCTGATGCTATCCTTGTTACCCCGAACAGTCGGGCCTCCCCCTGCATAGCCGCCTGCTATTGTATAGATGGTGGCTTCATCAGTGTCAGAGCTGTCGGCTGGCTTCTGTCTTTTTTGCCTGGCCGTCTGATTTTGTTTGGGGGGCTGTTTTCCTGTAGGTTTCTTGACATAAGAGTCCAGATCACCCTTTTCAGCCAACTGATCTAGCAGGCGCTTGAGGCTAATGCATTCGTTAGTCTCATGCCCAACGTCATCATGAAAATGGCAGTGTTTGCCTTGGTTGCGCTTGCTAGGATCACCCTTCATAGGTGCCGGCTTCTCAAGTGAGAGTCGGCCCTTAACTTCTTTGAAAATAGCATGATTATCTTTGTTGAACTCATACTTGGGGGAATATGGAGTGAACTCTTTTCTTTTCTTACTGGACGGCTGACCAGTGGAGTCGGCCATCCAAACATCTTTTCTCTTCTTATCTTCCTTGGGGGCCGCTTTCTGTGAGCGACTCTCCTTTTTCTCGGACCTTTTTTGGTCCCCTTGCTTTCCCATGTGACAGAGGTCGACTGCCTGTATATAGGTCTCGGCCTCCATCATTGACTCTTGAAGAGTAGCTACTCTTTTTCTGACTAAGTCAAACTTGAAGTTCGACCCGTCCTTCAACCCCTTGAAGAAGTCGGTATAGGCTACTTCATCCGGCAAGTTGGGTATTTGTATCCTCATCAGATTGAATATCTTTATGTAGGAGCATAATCCCTCCTTTTCTCCATGCTGGACGGCTCCTAGATCAAGAGTCGTCTTCCTAGCAGGTATGTTCATGGAAAAGTTTGATGCAAACAAATAAGCCAATGTTCTGAAGTTGTTGACACAGCCGGCTGGCAGATTGCCGAACCACTGCTGGGCGACTCCCTTCAGAGTGGCAGGAAAGCATCTACACCATGTGGCATCGTCCAATCCTTGAAGGTACATTAGATTGGTGAAGGCCATAGGTGATCCTCTGGGTTAGCAGTGCCATCATAGGCGCCTATTAACACATTTTTCACTTTATCCGGCTGGGCGGCTTGTAAAATTTCCTTTGAGAAGGCAGTTAGCTGTTCTCCCAGTTGGAGCAGCCGCAACTGTCAGTCCAAAGGCTGGACATTCTTAGCCATCTGACCTCCAAAAGGAGGGGGTGGCAGAAAGTAGTGAGTTTGCGGCACATATGGCGGCTGAGTGGCATATGGTGCCGACTCTTGTTGGTGAAAGCTAGAACCGGAGTGTGTACTTCCTGTCTGAATCTCATAGTTTGACCTGGAATGATTCATAGAGGTGTTTTGTACACTGTGAAGAAAATCAGAAGTGGAGACCGACTCAGACTGTTGTTGGCTCCTTTTCTGCTGAATCAGCAGCCGGGCGTCTGTGTAGGACTTCTTTGAGCTGTCTGGTTGGACCAGGCGGATTGGTTTCCTTCCCAATGAGGCTGGGATACGGTGCTTGGACAAATTGAGTAGAGGTACCCGCCTCTCCTCTTGGCGAGGGTGGGGGGTTGCCTCACGGTCCTTTAATGACTTCTTCTTTCCTGAATAGGAAGGCTTCTTGCTCGACTGCCCTTTTTGGGGGACAGCCGTCTTTTTGTTGATGAGATCTTTAATCTCACCCTTGAAACTTCTCATGATGGTCATGAGATCATTTCTCGAGACAGGAGCTGTCTAGTCGGCCGCTTGGTGAGAGTCGGCCGATGGCCTAACTGATTGGCCTGGACCAGCCTGGTCTTGCCTTTCCTGCCTTTCACGAGGAGTAGTGCGTCGAGCCCTTAAGGACCCGTCTGGAGCCGTGCGAGTCTCGATTTCAGGCTCAGTGTCCTGATCAGAAACAACATTAGGCTCGTCTTCTTGGTAGTCGTCCTTTGGACGCCTGTCACCATTAGTCGGTACAGATTGTGATGCCATCTCAAAGGTACTCTCCCCACAGACGGCGCCAAAATGTTCCGGGGTTTTCTGTATCCCTTGGGAGAGTTACAACTTCGAGGCTGGAACCACGCGCCTGTACCTGCAAAGATAACGGAGACTCCTGGAGTAGGGAGCTCCGCCTCCAACGATCAAGTTAGTAGATGAAGGAGTTGTAAAGTAGAATGTAAATGGGTGCCGGATGCTAGGACGGGTCTAGCAGGCGGTACCGAGTAGTGTGTGCGTGTCTTGGGATTTGTGTAAATCCGAGTGTTTCTTGTGAACAGTCTCTCTTGTCATAAATGAGTATTTATGATCGTATTTATCGCCTTGGGAAGCGTGCCAGGTTCTAGGGTTTTGGCCAACCCTAGGACTGACTGGGCTTCCTTGGGAATTGGGCCCAATCTCTTACCTGTTTAGGCAAGGTTGAGAGGGCTACATGGCATACCATAGGAGGTCCATGGTGGACCAATGGAACCGCGCCACGTGTCAGGTCCTGATAAGCCCAACTGGGTGACACTTGTCAGGCCTTGATTGGTCCACATGGCGAGAGGTGGATTAAGGGAAAATCCCCCTAATCAATAACAACAACAACAATAATTTCAATCCATTTTTTATCAAATTTTAATCACGAAAAAATTACATAACAACAATACATAACAATAACAACAAAAACAATATAATTTATTAGTAAAAAAAAAAAACATATCAATAATCACAAGGAAAAAAAATTCTGAAATTAATAAAAACCATAATACATAACGATTACATGATAAGAATAACAATAAAAACAATTAAAATATATTACTCAAAAAAAAATTACATATCAATAATCACACAGAAAAAAAATTCCAAAATTCATAAATAACACACACATAACAATAACAATAAAATTATATTACTCAAAATAATACAAAAAAAATACTAATCACGAAAAACAGAAAAACAAAAAAAAAACAAAACAAATCGACCAAAAAAAAAAAAGAACAGAAAACCCAGACTTCCGCCTGAAATTTCCGGAAGTCTGGGGAAACATTCGGAAATTTCAGGCGGATGTGGGACTTCCGCCTGAAATTTCCGGATGTTTCCCCAGACTTCCAGAAATTTCAGGCGGAAGACTAGGTTTTACGAAACTGTTTTTTTTTTCCAAAATCTGAAACAATAAAACAACAACCAACCTACTCGCCGCCACTAACTCCGCCCCCACGACCACCGTAAGTCAGCCTAACGCGTCGCCGGTCCGCCATACCCGGATTCAACCTTCGATTGGTGTTCGTTGTTCTTTGTTTGATTTTCAAAGTTTGGGGTTTTTTTTGAAAAAAAATTTCTGATTTTTTTTTAAAATTTCTGACTTTTTTTTTTTTTTTTTACAATTTCTGACTTTTTTTTTAGAGGGAGAAAATTTTAAAGAGACAGTGAGTGGGTTGTAAAATGACTTGTGAATTTCGGAAGTGAGTTTTCTGAGTATTTATATACGAGGAGCAAATTAGGAAATTCACGAAAAAAATGCGAGCATCACCTATTAATTTGCGAACGACGTTTAACAACACCCGTACATAAAAGAGGTATTGCATACTTTCCGGTGAAGCATTTTTATGTCGACATATGTCGTTGCCCCTTCCCTTTAACTCCTCCATTAAAGCGTACTTTCATATTCTCCATTGAAGCAGCTTTTAAGCTTTCTCTCCTCCATTAAATAAAAGCAACTTTTGAGGTTACATTTCCTTACTTTAATTATCGAATATCAATTTTACAATATAATCATAATCGTTAGTTAATTAAATTTTCAGCAAACGAATATTTTAAGGGTATAAATGTTCACACACTATTCTTAAGAGTTTAAAAAAAAAAGAGTTAATCAACATTAATGGGGGTAATAAGTAAATAAACACTTTAAGAGTATAAATGTCCGCACACTATTCTTAAGAGTTTAAGGCTTTGTTTGATTCAATATTAGATTATTAGTAAAGGAAAAGAAGAGAAAGGATGGGAAGGGAAAAGAAAGGAAAAGAAGGGAAAGGAAGGTGATTCTATTTTCCAATATTTGGTTAATGAAAGGAAATGAAGGGAAGAGAAAGGAAATTTATGTACTACTTTTATTTTTCTCTCTCCAATCGAATTCCTCCAATTTTGGGAGGAAAGGAAAGCCAAAATTTTGTTAAGAGACTTTCCTCCCACTTTCCTTCCTTTCCTTTAGATTTTCATGTCATTTATTCAATCAAACATGAGAACATGATTAAAACAATTTCCTTTCTTTCTTTTCCATCCAAATCACTTCAACTAAAAAGGGCCTATAAAAAGTGTTAATTAATCAACATTAATAGGGGCAATTAAGTAAATAAATATTTAAGAGGGTATAGTTGTATAACAAAGGTAGCTCATATTTGTAAGTAAATATTCATAAGAGTTAGCTCATATTTGTAAAAGGTAGGGAAGAAGTTGAAATTTGCAACATAGGTACAATTGAACCATTGTAATGGTCTTGGATATGGATGGTAGTGTAGGGTGTTTATAGCTGATGTAAACTTTACAGAATTGTATAATTGTATAGGGTGTTTTTAGTTGAATCAGACTATAAAGAGTAGTACTTTTGAGCTTGTTGGAAGAATTAACACATCAATGGATGCATGTATATATACATTTTTTATTCTGTTATAATCGTGCCCCACATTTTGTACAATTGTATATTAGTATCCTTCTGTGGATGATATTGTTTATGTCAAAAATCGTAAGATAACTTTTGGTTGGGATGCCAATAACTAGATTAAAAGAGATTGCGAAATGTAAATGATAGAATCAAAAGGAGATATACACAATATGGTGACGCGAAAAATCCCAATGAAGGTGGGTAAAAACCGCGGGTGGCTACTTGTCCACTAATTCACTATGATACGAGCGTTATAGCCATTATTAATACAAATACAATGATTATTTGGGCGTTTAAGGCCATAGATGATAAAGAAATACATAAGATCAAGAGATGATGTATACATTAAAGTTATTGAAAAGATGTATAAACGTTGGGTCAATCATTGCGACTTGTAGAACAATCGGATGAGACATGCCGTCGTGTAGATCGTCGAATAGAGCTTCATGATGTATCTCCTAATGATGTATTTTGTAGTGTATTATTTGTGGGTGTTGTATACTTGAAATAAGCTGTGTGTAATCTACCTTTATGGTTGGTCGTTGCCCCCCTTTTATAGAGGTTTAAGTGGAAATAATCGGTTGAGGAAGATAAGAGTTAATCCCTTGATTTTAGGAAGTAGTTGGATGACTTCAAGACTTGGTCCCTTGATAAATGTAGACTGATTAAGGTTTCATATGTTGGTAATAATGCTAAGGAAACAAGTTATTTGTTTTGGAGGAAAACTCCTAGTCCCACATTGGTGAGATAAGGTTGGTTTTACTTGTTTTATATATTGGAAGTGATAAGTCTATTTTATATATATTTTTATTCCCCGTCCCACGGTCATATCTGTGCTTATTTGAGCTCTGCGGAGCTATTTTTATTACTAATATACGTTTTCTAGTGTTTTGGTAGAGTTGGTATTATTTTGTAGGAATTTGCAGATTTATGACAATTTCCGATCTTATTTTACCACTACGAAAATATTGGAGTCAGATCGTGTTTTATGACTGTATATTTGAAGCCCAAGATTGAGCTAATAAAATTTGATTCGGTGATTAAGGGCTCGGTTTGTTTGGAGACTAATTTTAATTATCCAATGTTTGGATATGAAAAAGAAGGAAATTGGGCCAATTTATATAAAAGCACAAGTTACAAATCCAAGGATCAAAGCAGCCCAACACGTTGCCCAGTTGACCGGGCCTGATCGGACGGCACAGTACCCGATTGGTTTGGCAGCTGCTGTGCTTGGTCGGTTATATTTTAATTGGGCTTAGATTAGTTAAAGGCCCATGTATTTGCGGATGTTGGATGCAACTTTAATTTCAAGAGGATTAGAAGTTTACTGGAAAGCAAATTCCTTTTCCTATCTTATAAATAGGATTAGGTAGTTACGTAGCCAGGGAGTTATGAGTTTGGAGAGTTAGCTTTGTTTAGTTTTAGTTTTGTTCTTTTATAGTTTTATTAGCTATTTTTAGTTTCGTTAGTTGAGAGTTAAATTCTTTAATATGTATATTTTATTGTTTCACCTTAGTTTTATTATTATTGTTTATTATGTTTTCTTTAATTGCTTTGGTCAATTTAGATTTAATTATGTGTGAGTAGTTTTATTCCAAGATATAGGGTAGCCCAATTATGATTGATGCATGATTTAATTCTTTAAATTCTCTAATAACTATTGCAATTGTTATGCTAAATTGATTGTGATTATGCCAATACTAGATTAGAGATAATTAGTATTGTTATTATTCCATAGTTTCAATCACAACGAGAGTTGGGTTTTAACGGATTTGAGTAAATTAATTTAGGGTTTGAAATTCATCACGAGAGTAGTTGAATTGATAATTGGGAAGTGAAGTAAAGTGTTTAATGTCTCTAATTTGCATGATACCATGAGAATAGGCTTGATTGTAGGTTAGGGAAGCCATTGATACTCGAGAGAGGTCCTTGGTATTGATTAGGGTTTACTTTTCCCCATGTTAATTGGAATTGTATGTTAGGGGTAGATATATAATTGCATCGATCGTAATTGTGGTGATACTTGATCTTGGATGTTTTAGTTTATTGATTTATTATATTCGTTTGATTTATTCTAAGTTTTCTATACATTAGCTTTTAGTTTATTCCACCATTGTTTGATTCTTGCTTGGTAATTACTTGAGTCTAGATAATTTAGGTGAACCTTAGTCTCTGTGGGATCGACCCGACTTACCCTATTACATAATTAGGAGGAATAGTTAGGTTATTTTTGTTAGGTGTGCGACCGCCTATCAGGAAGAAAAGAGTTTTGTCTCACATTGGTGGAGGAGGAAACTTTTAACTTGGTTTTTATATGAGGGTTTAAGGTTAGTTGTTTGAAGTTCTTTCCCTATTGTTGTGGGGTAGAAGGGGGCATCCCCAAGCGCGAGCCGCCATCCAGCTTGTTCAGTTTAGTTCGTGGCACGTGCGCGGTGTGATATGCCTATCTTTTTGGGCTGTGGCGTAACTGACGATCGAGGTTTATGAGATCGTTTAGTTACAAAGCTCGCAACATACGTTTTACTCATTCAAAACGTTCCCCTAATTTCCGCCCTCTATCTTTACCGCCCCCTGATTTTTCTCCAGCAGTTACGAGTTGTGAATGCTTTTAAAAACCGAATTTGCAATCAGTTCTGACACACTGAAAAATTTCTCTTCTTCCTCTTCCTCTAAAAATTAGTTTTCCTCTAATTAATTCTGAGCAATTATGAGTTCCTAATCTCTCTTTTTGAGTGCACATTAAGAGAGATCGCTGTGTTAAATCTTGGGGGGCTACGTGATTGCACCATAGTCGGGGCGAATTTTTCTTCTAAGATAGTGTTCCTAACACGTCACACCATTATACATACATTAAGCAATTCGGCCCACATTTCGACCTTTTTTTTTCCGATTTTATAGTATTTCAACCTACATCATATTCATGATTAAAGCCCCCTTGACTGATTAAAGATCGGTAGAAATACTCTCCTTTTTCTTAGGAACCACTAGTAACAACCTTTACTTGTTCCATAGCTTTCTAGCATCGCATTCGGATGTAGGGCGTTAGCGTCATGCATCATCTTCTGACGTCGTTCGACGATGTTGCGTCGGAGGTCGACGGAGGTCACAATAGATCAACGGAGGTCACTGGAGGTCGACGGAGGTCACTATAGTTGTCGAGCGTCAAGTATTAACGTCCATTACTAAGATGCGTCATTCAGATGCGTCATTGATGTTAGTTGTTGCTAGGACATAGACATTAGTCTTTTTGGTCTTTTCCACCTAATTCAACCTTGAACACCAAGACTCGCCTATCATGTGATTGTCTTGGTAATAAGACAACCCTTAGACTTCATTTTGTGTCGTGGAAATTACTCCCATAACATTTATTGACTCTTTTTGCTAAAGATAATTTTGTAGGATGTATAGATTATCAGATGTGTATACATATCTAGAAATATAATTTTATTCATTACTTCCTTTTTTTAGTCACTCACTATAGGATATTGTAGAGAACTCAACAAAGTTCAGTGGTTTAGCCATATGCATGTTGAATCTCTTGGTAATTTCTCGATATATCTTTTCTGTGACAACCATAACTTTTTATATTTTCCTGTCACGGAAGATTTTCATGCCTAGTATATGTTTCGCTGGTCCTAATTAAGTCCTTAATGGCAAGAGCGATGTGAGTTTAATTTTATAATTGTCCCATTATTTATGGTTTTGGAAGCACTATTGAATTTGTTCAAATGCTTGGTCTGTCTCATGGAGATGAAAGGATGTTATTTGTTGATGTTACTAGGGAATGATAGGAATCTATATCTATACTATACTATATATTAAAAAGCGTTTCTAAATATGTATATGTGCCATGTGTATCTTTCTTACACATGTATCACGTCACATCAACATTTAATAACCTTTAGCATCACTTCACATCATCACTCAATATTCTAAATTAAAAATGCATACAAAGGGAATTGAACCCCAAACCTCATTGAATGAAAACCACATGTATAACCATCTTAGTTAGAAATGAATCATGATCTTTTAATCCACATTTATATATAAATACATACAAGTAATATAATGTAGAATAATCACCAAAAAAAAAAAAAAAAAATAAATTAACATGTTTGTTAAAGCGTTTAAAATAAAAATGAAATTATTCAAATTAAAGTGTCACCTGGGGCAAAACTCGGGGTCACGCACTAGTTTTCAACTAAATATGTTATAAGTGAAATTAATTGGTCTTTTTTTTAATGTCTCTTTTTGTGTCAAATATTACATTAGTAGTAGTAGTAGTAATTTTTAGCATTTGACGTGTTTCTGTTAGACTGTTTTCCCCTGTTTTCACTTTTGTTTTTATTTCTTTATTGTCAAAGTAACTACTAAAAATCTTCAAAATAAATAAATAAAAACTAATAATACTACGTATAAAGTATAGTACTCCTTCCTTCACTAAATATTGTTCTTAAAGGTAATCATCTTACAAAAGTAGTCAAATTAGAAACGACATTTATAGATGAAAGTCTAAGTGAAGAGGGTCAGTTTTCTCTTTTTTAAGTATTATAGTTATATAATCATGTATCGTACATTTTCACTTTATATACATGCATTCTCCTTTTTTTTTTTTTTTCCCTTGTATTTCTGACCCATGTTTTGCTTTGTTTTGCTTTTTTACTGTGCAATGGGCTCCATCCCGTTTTTTTCCCTCCAAACTGGCCCCGTTGTATTGTTATGCATTTTCACATACATAACAACACTCCATTACTACTTCCTCCCTATTAGGTGAGCCGTGTGCGAAGGTATAAAAGTACAGTACTTATATACTTCCACACAAATCGGCTTCGTCTGTCGGGCGGATAGAGAAATGTGCAATTGCATTACTTGGATTTCTATCACCGATAGAAATCCAACTGAATTAAGTAACAAATTCCAGAACAAGGATATTCATGCAAAACACAAATATAAGAGAAGTTAATAACAGAATTATCATTCATAGAAGCATATTCCTATATAATAAAAAATAAGGTTAAGAAAAGGGCAGTTCCTTGCTTATACTAGAGAGAATTAATTGATTAGTTGTGTCAGCCATGAAAACCCGAAGAGATCGTTTCCTAAATTCACAATTTACAGAGCTACCAATCTCTTCTCATGGCCATGGATACATCAGATGCCCTGTAACATTAGACACACTTGATGCGTAACTAGAATACCATAAGGCATAAGTGTACATGAAGGACCGATAATTATATACAACCACCTTACATGTTCAGGCAGTGCCACTAATCATTTGAAGCCGTCATTTTGGGAGGTATTGACGCCACTCCTGAGGTGTTCCCTTTTTAATTTTCAGCATCCTTACAGTTGCACTGGTCAGCGGTATAGCAAGTATGTCGTAATCTTTTGGTGCCTGCAAAACAATATAGTCTTGAACAGATTAGCTGGTCAGATTTTCTGTGAAAGAAAATATAACACTTGTAATATACTTTCATTCACACCTCAAGTCTGCTTGATAACATGTATAAGCATATTAAGCCTTTTTTCAAAGCATATATTCCAATATATGCCATATTAGCATACACTTAATGATGTTACAAATCACTCTACTGAGTATTGAATATATATGCAATAAGAACAATTCAATACTTTGAGTGCATAGCCTTAAATGACAATGGACAACCCTTTGTGACTCTCTCTAAACTAAAAATATAAAAATAATATTATAGAATTAAAAAATAAAAAGATTAAAGTTTGATTAGTGAGAATTTATAATACCTTTGGGGCTTTAACAAGATTCATGTTTGCTTCTTCTAAAGTTTTGTGGCCCTTCTTCGAGTTACATCTAATACAAGCTGTCACCTGTTTCAAATATATAGGTTACCGGAAAAAGAATCATCAATTAAATTTCAACAGCAAGAACCTGTAGTCAGCATAGTAATTATCAGGCTTCAGAGGAAATCACTACAGCACCACCAGAACAGCAGAAAGCACAGTAATAGTTTTCTTATCCATACTCCTGTATGACTTCAAATTTTGATTACACCGGTATAAAATATTGGTATACTGTCAAAATACAAGATTTTCTAATGATAATTACTACCCTATGGTTTAAATCTATAGATTTTAGTTGCAATCTTCAGAACTTAATCGATTGATAACCATGAAAGTGACAATTACGGGCAGGACAGTACAAGAAACAACTATCTAATTAAGAATTATCATGGAGGATTTTTTGGTAAAATATAAAAGACTAAGATACAAGTAGAGGCAAGACAAAGAAAGGAAAAGGATGCACATTGAATGAAACTAGGGGTATTTTTAATTTGATATTAATGTAAATAAGAAAAGTTTCTTGTACTCTAGAATCAACTTTACAAGCCAGTAGAGGTGGCAGCATGATCCAACATTCATAGCAATAAAGACAAGTTTAACAATCAAATTCAGCTTTACTATCTTCATTTACTCTTACAGTTATAAAGTTATGCCTTAAAAAAGCTAGATACACAAAAGCCAAGTACAAGCCCATAAATTCCAATTTCCTTCTTGCTACCCAGTAAAATTGATAAAAATACAAGGCTTTGTACTTCTAGGTTAGTTTTAACTCATTGAAAACACAGCACAGATGAGTAAACTCATCAATGAAGTACCACTGTCCAGGAGGTGCACTTACCAGGTTTTCCCATTCCCATTTTCCACCTCGTGCAATCGGAACCACGTGATCTATAGTCAAATTATTTGTCACTTTACAGTACCTAGAGAGAATAAAAGGCCATTGGTAAGTCGTTTGTAGCACAATAGTACATAAATAAGAAAAGCTCATAAGCGATTAAACAGGATAACATTTTTCAAAAGCAGTGCAGTGCAAAATGTCAAAAACATTGCAATATATGTATAATCCTATTGTTCTGCGATATATGGGAGAGCTTACAAAGACAAGAATTTCACTAGCATAGTCCAAAAATAAAAGTACAAGCTCAAAAAGCAAGATATTTCATTTACATTAAGTAGGAAAGCCGATCTATTGTGCACTTTAAATAGTTATGTTGGAGTAGAATTTTGGAGAAATGGAAAGCATACAAGTGCAGCAAGAAAGTAGCTTTACTTAATACACAACTTACTGACACATGTAATCATCTCGATAGAAGATGTTTTTGCGGCTTAGGATGTTTCTGACTTTTTTTCTCTTCATTACCTGAAGCAGATGTGGAACCTGGCAGAAAACACTTCTGCTTAGATAATTTGACAAATTGGAATGTAAAGCAAGCAGAAAATGTAGACCTTCAATATATACCCTTAATACAGCTGGTATGTTAAAAGAACCATTAGGTGAGTTTACTGTCTGATCGTAATATTCCAGAACATCAGCCTGCAGAAGAAGTTAAAATTTTCAATAGATGAGTCAGGGAAATCAATAGAAAGTTATGAGCATGAACATAGTAAGTGGCTCTTGTATAAATAGATACACTTCAAATAATACTTAGTTCATTAATATGAGAATTGAAAGAATGTTCATTCTTTGAATATCAGAAATAGGAAAGTGAAGAATCAATGATAAAGTAGAGTAACATAAATTGCCAAAAGAGAAAAAGATGCCTTTAGCAGAAAACAATATTTGTATGGAGAACTTTTCCCAACTCTTCTTTAAAGATCAGACCAATTAGGAAAAGTATTTTAAGAAAAGACGAAAATAAGCTACAACAAAAGATCCAATATGTGAACATAAAATCCCATCATTAACAGTCATATAAATTCTTAATTCCCGATAGATTAAATGCTATATGTAATAGGGAACAGAGAGGAGGAGACCGCTTCTCATACTTTGAGTGTTGTAATTGGGTCAGTTTTCTGGAATCAGAGAGCTTTTACAGAAAAATGGCATTACGATGCAGTTTGTATTAAGTATAGAATTAAAATGTCCAAGGCAAAGATGTGATACAGAGAAGTTTAGTGCTTTTATTATATGGACCTGGGATGTTTGGTTTGGAAGAAATTATAACACATTCAGCAAGGGAATTTTGTTGAAGCTGGTAAAATGACTACTGCGAGTATGCATCAAAGTATATTCTGACACTGGATGGCTACCCCTGGTGGAAGCAATTAAAGGAAATACTAAAACTGTAATCTTAGACACAAGAGTGATGGTGATGAGCGTGTTTTTGCTGCAGCTGTGGCTAGGTCCATGGTGTGATGGAGTATGTCCATGGAAGAAACTGCCTATGTTTGCAGGGGCATCTTAGTTACAGCAAGGGTTAGATATTTTGTTGTAGTATGGAGTCTCTTGCATTAATTCTTGTGCAAAAAAATCAACATTATGTATTTTATGCCCAAACTGATCTTGGAGGATAACAGGTATCTTAGTTACTTTGTTCATTCTCAATTAATCATGTAAAGAGGATAAGAAACTCTAGCACACTGCCACTCTATACGGCTAGAGTTCTTCCATCAAATGGAGATCAGTGTATCATCAGTAATAGCCCCAAAAGAATCTTAATCATGGCGGAAATGGAAAATTCCTATCAATTAAAGTATTAAACTTTCCCTAACCTGCTTTACCTGCCCTATAAACATCCCATGATAAAATGACAAATCCTTGACATAAGAAATAGCAAAAAAAAAAAAATCGCTCTCCTAGTACTGAGTACACAAAGTGATTTCCTGAACATAACATCCTTCTTCTTGAACCCTCCTTGCACCTCCATGCTCCCCCCCCCCCCCCCCCCCCAAACGCACCCTAACCCACAAAAATTATGAAACCGTAGCTAAGCTTGAAGCCAAATTCCCCAATCAAAGTAAATTCCATACACTACAATCAATTTTTTTTTTTTTTTTTTTTTTTTTTTTTTTTTGTGTTTCAGTCTCATCAACAAACCTTCTGTATTAAGTTTCAGGCATTCAGCACATATTCAACTTCCACTTGAGATGTGAGTCGAGTAAAGATAACAACATAATACTACTATACCAAATTCCAATATTAACTTTTCATCAGATTTTGGCATCAAGATTAATTGAAGTTTATTATTAAATAAACAATTGAAAGTAAATAGAAAGATAAATTTGTTTTTTGAGAGGAAAAAAAAACTATTACCTTACAAGGATATAGAAATATTAATATGGGGCATCAAATAATAAAAATGTGAAGCTGTTTATATCAGACAGAGGGTCAAAGTCCATTTTTATTTTTAATGTTTTATATGCAAATTTAAAGTTTCTATATCTATTGCCAGCTTTATATTGGAAAAAGATGTTGTAGCCCAAAAAAGAGTGCAACAGTAGAAGAAGCAGCCCACATTAGTCTAACCTTCTCTGTGAACTCCAGACAAATAGCACGCTTCCAGCAGACAACATTGACCGGTCTGGCAAGGACAAGCAGAGCTTCTTTAAATAAGCCTTGTTTAACAATGTTATGTTGAAAACTAATTCATAGCTCAAAAGTAACTGAGTGATTCTTGCCAATCAAATATAAGATTAAGGTATGGCCAATGAAGACAAGAAACTGAATGTGCAGCAAGTCTGCAACCTTAACGTGCTTTCATAGAAATAATAAAATACTAACAAGTATGATCAAGTCAGGCCTTATTTTTGTGTTCCATCAACTTACTGAAATCCAGTATTCAATAATGGCTTACAACCAGTATAGACAGACATAAACACAACAAGTTCGATAGGAAAATAATAACCTTGTTCCTGGACAATGTCGAGACTAATGTTCAGAGAAATCAATTGGTGATTACTGAAGGGTCCTCAGAAGTTTGAACAGCTTAAATTACTCCCTATATTTATGGTGGAAAATAAAAAAAAATAAGAACACTTTTTTTCACTGCAAAAAAGGGATTTGGCCCAGATTTAGTTGATACATCATACATTAACTGCATCAAGACAAATGCAAGGTATTTGTACTTCGTTGAGTTGTTTAACTTTTTCATATCCCCAAAAATAAATAAAATGGTGGCAATTAGATTCTCGGACCCTAATCATTCATTCACCCTAAGGGAACCGTCGTAATTTGTTCACGCCCCAATTTGTTAATTCTCATTGGATAATCCTTTTTTTCATTGAGAGGGCAGTGAGATTTTACGGACAAGCCACAAAGTGCAGCTCTCCAACAATGCAAACCACCTCGACATTGCAAATTGAGGGATTGTCATCTAAGTCACCAAGTTACACCACTAACTTCTATAGCAAGATTTAGTTTTGCCGGAAAGTTCAGTGGTTTAGATAGTATGTAAATCTATAAATTATTATGCCAACAACGAAATTTACCAAACCCATCCAAGTGCAAAATTCTATGCTGATGACCTCCAAGTTGTGAGACAGAGTTTAACTTCTAAAAAATAGGCTAACCTCTCAATGTTTTCTATTTCAGCTTTGTCTAAGGGAGGCAAATATGGCAACACGAAAGCTTTCCAAATATCATGACAGAGTGAATTCCAGACTTGAAACTTAAAATACTTCTAACAACTTGACCTCGGCTACTAATCTAACAGCTTATTGGTCGTTCCTTCTCATTTCATTATTTCTTTAGGGACAAGGTGTAGCATTCAATCAAATCTAACAGCTATCCGTTTTTAAAAAATGTTTGGTTGATTTTTAAGGTTGCCAATTCTCATGCAAAAATGTTCATACTTCTTGCATTCAATGCCGTACACTAGACCTATGAGCACGCACCTAGGGGTAGGTCCTCCATGATTGTCCCTTGTAATTTTTCATATTATGCTCATCTCAATCTTAAATCTTTTGGCATAACATTACATAATCAATATAGACATTTTTCTTCACAAAGAAAATGACTTGCACATACCCTACATAACTACACACAAATTTTCAAAACATACATACCAACTACCAAGATACCATACAGTTCAATAAACAAGCATTATAATACCTGAATTAAAAACACAGTTACATATTTATAAGAACATTATTTCATTCTAATGCAATCCCAAGCAACATTAACCAAATGCTTTTGAAACAATTATTAATAGATTCATTAAATAAAATAAAAAATAAAAAAAAAAATAAAAAAAAAGAGGAATTTAAACTGACCTATAAGAAATGTCAAGAACTAAACCCCTGAAACAAGAAAGATCATCATCACCATCTTCATCTTCATAATCATCAAAATCATCACTGCTATCACCATTAAAAACTCCATTAACATTCCCATTTACAGAAACTTTTGAACTACCCTTTGTAGCAGAAGCAATTATTGTCACTTTTTTCGACAACCCATTTCTTCTAACATTGTTTTCGTTGAAATTAAGTGGAAAAATCGAGCAAAAATCACCAAAACCAAACACCCCACAACTTCTATTTACCCCAATAAGCTTACATTGAGCTGAGTTTTCACTGTTCAATAGCAGCTTCAATCGCCCTTGTAGAATGAACTGTGCCATTGATTAAAGCTCAAATTAGATTAAAAAGTTGAAGAAAGAGTTGAATTTTAAGCGGGGGAAGAGGAGAGAGAAAATTGGGTGAAGTTCTTCACGGAAGAAGCCGTTGCCACACGTTCTGTTTTCTTGCAGCTAATATCTTCTTTGCGGTTCTCTGAATTTCAAATCAATGTCCTTTTCCCTAATTCTCATTTTGTTCACTTAATTTACTTAATAAACCTTTAAACAACAAGTTAGCGAAAATTATAAAGGTTAGTATGCTTTTATTATCAAAAGTAGGGGTGTCAAAAGCGACTTGATAATCCGACATGAACTTTATATGAAATGAGCGGGTTTGGGTAAAAAATTCTCGACCCGTTTACATAATTGGGTCGACACGTTCCCGACACGAAATTTAACGGGTTAGATTTAGGTAGAAATTTTCAACCTGAAATCGACACGCATAACACGATTGTATAAATGGGTTGGATGATAAGCAAAGAAATATTGAACTGCATAAATCACGTGCTCCCTAACAATTAGCTAGAAGGTCTTAAAGAACGCAGAAGAGAGACCATCAGGACCAGGAGATTTACCATCATCTATGTTGAACATGGCCTCCTTAATTTTCAGAAGAGAAAAAGATCTCATCAAACCCTTGATCCATTGCCCTGGAGAGAGGGGGAAGGAAGATGCAACTAATCCCACGTTATTTGAGAGAGAGGGGAAGCAAGAGTTTGGGGACAGTACAAGGAAGAATAGAATATCAAAATCATGAAGCTAACCGCGGAGGGGTCAAAATCTAGGAACCAGAACTAACTATTTTTTAACCCGAGGATAGAACTACAACGACATCGAGCCTAGACCAAAGAAAATAATAAATGGGAATGAGATCACCAAAAGCATCCCATTTAGTCTTAGCCCGCTGGCGCGAATAAAGAAATGCAGCCTCGGCCATAGCCACTTTCTCCTCTCTCTCACGTATAGTGGTAAAGAAACATCTATCAAGTCGAGTTTGAAGACCAAAAGAAGCAATCTTAACATCAGTATCTAAAGATTTCCAGTCAATACCCTACGCCCTTTTTGTGCTATACACCAGGCTAACAGTCAATTCCTCGCGCCTTTTATGTGCGATACAAACATTTCTATTAGTTAGGATATTAAAGAAAGAAGAAAAGGAAGGGGAGGTAAAGAAGATGAAGTGATACAAATACAAAATTAGAAAATATAAAATAATAAATAAATTAAGTTCTAATAGTGGAAGTGAATAATGCAAATAATAAAAATAAATGCATACATAAATAAAATAAACCCCAAATTTGGTTTGTGTTGCATATATTTTAAAATGGAGGGATAATTTGTCAATTACTACCCCTAAATAATGTCATTTGTGAATTACTACCCCTAAAAAATAAAGTTGTTAATTACTACCCTAAAAATTAATTAATTCTAGTAACTACTACCTTTTCCCGTAATTAGCCTACTTAACCACTTAATGATATCATTGTTTGACTAATTGTAATTAGTGGCTTTCAAACCTTGATTAATTAACTAAACCCTTGGACCACCTACACACCACCATTGCACTACCTCCGTACGGCTCCCACCACAAAAACTACCCCTCCTGTTCTCCCTACCATGATTCCCACCCCCTCTCGTTCCCCCACCACGATCCCACCCCTTTCCCTTTCCCCTTCCCCAACCACGAAACCATCCCCCTTCCATTCCCTTACATCGAAACTCACACCATCACGTGGCTGGGCTGTTTCTGAGGGTTGGGGGAAGGGGAAGGGTGGTAACGGGGTTAGGGAAAGCGGAGGAAATGGGTTTTGAGATTTGGGGCAAGGTAAGGGGCGGTAATTGCGGTGGGGGAATAAGATGAGAGTGGATTTCGTGGTGGGAAAATGGGAGGGGGGTCGGATTTCGTGGTGGGAAACGAGAGAGATGGGTTTCTCGGTGGGGGAATAAGAGAGAGGTCGGTTTCGCGGTGGGGAAACGAGAGGGGTCGGTTTTGTGGTGGATAAGCAAGAGGGGATGGATTTCCTAGTGGGGGGCTGACGGAGGTGGTGTAGAAGTGGTACAAGAGTTATTCTAATTAATTAAGGATTTAAAGCTTCTAACTAGCGTGTGGCTCGGGTGATGCTTCGGGTTGTTTCTTTGAACACTTGTAATTGAATAGATAGGTTTATTTGTTTATTATTTATTTATTCATTATTTGTTTATGATTTTTTATAGTTTTTCATTAAACCTTTGAATAAATTATTTTTGGAACAACTATTGACTAATTATATAAACATGTTCCTGTCAAAAAATTATATAAACATGTGCTTTGTATATAATTTACAATATAATGAAAATAAAGACATAATTATTATCAAAATCATTAAATAACTAAAGTTAATTTATAACAATAGTTAATTATTCTTGCTTGTATGTATTACCTCGATAAGCATAATTAGCAAATTATGCGATTGATTTTTTTTAAGAATTGCAGTTATTAAATGTTCAGATCTCCATCCAATTCATATATGTATTCATGAGTTGAGTATAAAAGCATGAATAATCTATATGGATGAGATGGTAAGACATCTAATGCATATTTTTGTGGTTGTGAGTTCGAATCTCATGATAGACACTTTTCATTAGAATATGCTCATATTTGAAAGATGACATGGTGCCACGTGGCACATAAATGTTTTTAGGAACTCTTTTTAATGTATAATAATAACAAGTACATAATACAATTTGACTAAGCCCTGTTAAAACTAGCAGTAGCGGGTAGCTTTTAGCGGTCAAGTAGCGGGTAGCTGTTAGGGTAGCGAGTAGCTATCAATTAGTAGTGGGTAGAGGTTAGCTGTCGAAGTAGCGGTTGATAGTATGAGTGTTTGGCAAAAGTAGCGGTTGCAATACTAAAATATATTAATAATCATATAAATTGTTTGAAAAAAGTAAGCAAAAATTAACAAACGCTACTGCTACTCTTAAACGCTACTATTTTTAACGTTTGGGAAAAGCTACCTAAAGGCTACCTCTACCGTTAATTGCTACTCACACCGCTACCTTGTCAAACACTGTTATTTTTTTTTCTAGTAGTGTTTTGACTGGTCAAAACGCTAATCGCTACCTCAAACGCTACCACTAAACAGGGCCTAAATAACAATGTCATTAAGAGCTTAAGTAGGCTTATTAGGGAAATAAATAGTAGTTGCTAGAATCAATTAATTTTAGGGGTAGTAATTCATAAATGGCGTTTTTTAGGGGTAGTAATTCACAAATTTCCAAAATGGAGATGTATATTTCTAAATATCATTATATAAAAACAAAAGTGAATATATACATTAAAAGAAATTTAACAAGATATCAAATCATTATACATCATACTTTTAAACTATAAAAGCCAATATTTCTTATAAGAATAGAGGAACAACGTGGTATAAAAAAAATCACAAACTATTGGGTCAGTCAAGCCTGACCAATAGTTTCTCAATCCAGCGGGTTTGTTGGCCCGGCTTTTCTTTTTAGGCAATTTTGTTGGCCCAACCTGTTTTTAAACATATTTGTCCTGCCCAATAATGCGTCAACTATTACTCCAGCCCAATTTATTCTCTCAATGTTTATTCTTCCGTTTTTTTTTTCTTTTTCCAAAATAAACCGTCATTTGTTCATCTTCTTCATCAATTTGAAGTTTCCTCCATATTTCTTCTTCTTCTCTTCACTTGTACTTCGATTTCGCTTCTCTGCAGTCTTACTTACTCTTCGTCATCTTTGTTTCCTTTTCTATTTCTTGATTCTTGTTGTTTTATGAAAGATTTTAGTCGTACTTATTATCGTCGCAAAGCAACAACGATGAGGTCGAAGAATGCGACTCAACCTCTGTTATCTTCCGATGATAATGCTTCTCCTAAGTCCAATTCTACATCTAGGTATACATTTGAACGTTTTCGTTTTTGAATTTTCTGTTTTCATTTAGGTTTTTCCAGTTTTTGTTTAATTTGCTAAAATGCTCTTTGATTTTACTGTTGATGAAGTTATTATTGATGATGATTGTTGATGAAGTTATTTTATGTTTTATTCCAATCTTCTTCTTCGATTGTTGATTATTGTCATTGAATTTCATTTCTGTGTTTATTTTACGTTATTTTGGTTAATTTTTCATTTTCTAGTTCAATTACAACTTGTGTTTCAAAATTTGTGTTGAAAATTTGATTGTTGATTGGCAGAAGATCTCCAAAGAAAACGTCAAAGAGAAAGTTAAACACCGAAACTAGGTTTATTTTGTCTCTGCCAGAATAGATGATTCGTATTTTATTTCGTATTTTATTATTGAGGATATAAAAGCTTTGTTTGCTGATTTGTATTCTTTGATATCATATTTTGTTTCCTGATTATCATTGTGCTACAGTACCTTATTTTTGTTTTTGTAGATATGTGTATTCATTTCATTATATCCTATATTATGTATATAATATCCTTTGTTGTTTTACTGATGTCTCACTTTGTTATGATTTTATTTTATATTGTTTTGATGATATCTTATATTGCTTTGATGATGTCCTCTATTGCTGAATATGATATCCTCTGCTACTGTACATTATATCCTCTAATGCTTTGACTGATGTCCTCTATGTAATAAATGATTTCCTCTATTCTCTTGATGATGTCCTTTATTCTCTTTATGATGTCCTCTATTCTCTTGATAATGTCCTGTATCTAATTCTTTGTATATTGTCCTCTATTTAATGTATGATGTCCTTTATTCTCTTGATGATGTCCTGTATCTAATGCTTTAATTTGTATACTGTCCTCTATTCTCTTGATTATGTCCTTTGTTTAATAAATGGTTTCCTCCTTTGTTTTAATTATATCTTATATTGGTCCTTTATTATATTAATGATAAAGGATATTAAAGTATGTTTTCTTTTATGTTTCAATGATATCTTGTATTGTATGTATGATGCTCTATATTGTTCTCATGATATTATTTATTATTTTATTTTACACTTTGTTTTCTTTTTCAGAAATCCAGCAAAAGAATCTCCTATTAAAAAAGTTAAAAGTGATGTTCCAAAGCCTCAAAAAAGAAGGAAGTTGGAAAAACAAGCTTTTGATTTGAGGTATTACATTGTAAAAAAATTATTATATGTACTATTTTAAATCTTTTGCCTTGTCTTTTCATTTTCCTTTATTTTTTATTTTTAGTGATATAACTGAAGATAATATGACAGATGTCAAAGTTGCTAGTCAATCAAGTGCAATTTCAATGTCTTATTTTATAAGTGTTTTATTTGAGAAACAAAAGTCTGATGCTAAAGAAATTGGGTTTGGTGGATTTTTGAAGATGAACTTTGATCTAATTAGATCTTTGTATGTGCCTCTTGTTCTCAATTTTAATCCTACTGCAAAAATTTTGTTGGTTGGAGATCAGAAGATCTCTTTTAACAGTGCTGATTTACACAATGTTCTTGGTATTCCTCACACTAGGACTCCGGTTATTGAATTGTCAAAAAAGAAGCATGGTGAAAATCCAGATAAGGATATATATAATCAAGGAATGGAGGGACTATTTTGGTTTAGACGATGATGAGAATGCTAAAGTTGTCAAGCCCTAAAAGAAGAAATTTAATTTTAGATCTGGAACAACTGCTTTAAAAGCTGAAAAAGTTGGTGACAAAGGTATTGATGTCTTTTATCTTTCTTAATACTATTTCTCTTTGTTATATTATATTATATCTTCAATTGTTTGATTGATTTCCTGTATTATCTTTACTGATATCCTTTATTTTAGTTCTTAATTGATATGCTGATAGCTTTTTTGATATCCTTCATTGTGCTATTGATATCCTCTATGCCTTTAATCATATCCTCTTTATATATACTAATGTAATTTTTTTTTTTTGTTTCTCTAGCTCCTTCAACTTTTAGGACTGAGAAGAAGTCTTATGGAGATAAGTATGTGAATAAGATAAGGCTCCTGGAGATAAATCTGTTGCCAAAAAGAGATATATTCCTTTGGAAGGAGAAATTTTAGGCTTTACAGGATGGTGGAGATCAGTTTAAGAGACTTTTTGTGGTTTATGCATTGACTAATTTTCTAGCACCTTATGGTGACAAGTCTCTTAACATAAGTTGTGTTAAATCTTTGAGTGATGTTAATAAAATCAAAGATTTTGACCAGTGTGGATATATTATGAGGGAAATGTGCAATTCTATAGAGGATTTTCAAAAGTTTTTGGTTGAAAAGAAAAAACCGAAGGACACAACTCCTGGTAAATATTTAAAGAATATTGGTGGTTGTTTACCTGCATTATTGATTGGTTTTGTGCAAAATGTGCATTTTGGAGAACATGCAGAAGTTAAATTCCCTTTTATAAGCAACTAGGATTCATATTCTTTGAATGCTCGAGTCAAGGCTCAAAGTAAAAGCCCATCTCAATTTGGTAGTGGTATTGTCATACCAGATTTTGTTGTTTCTACCACAGGGTTTGCTGAATCTTTTAAGGTTGCTCAATCTTCTAAGGAACCTGAACAAATTGAGAAGGATGTCCTTTTAAGTCTTGAGTATAAAAATGAACTTGAGGTTTTAAGTGAAGATGAATCTGATTTGTATGTAAAATATAAGATTCCTAAAGGTTTTCATTCTGATAGAGAAATCCGTTCTATGGATATTCCAGTAAGTTTTTTTATTTATGTCTTATATTTTTTTTAATCTTTTTATATTTTGTATCATCTATATTTTATCCTTAATGTTGTTAATGATATCCTATGTCTTATTTAGCATTTATGTTATTCTTATTATCATATCCTGTATTGATATCCTCTATGTTGTTAATTATATCCTTAGTTACATGCATTATATCCTGTATACTTATTTTGTATGTATTTAAAATGATATCCTCAATTCTATGAATGATATCCTACAACCGTTGTTTCATTTCCTTAGATGTTATAATAATTTCTTTATTTGTTGTTTAGCTTGATGATACTGACTAATGTTTCATATCATGTATTGATATTTTGATATCCTCTATGTTCTTATATATATCCTCAGTTTCATTCATTATATCCTGCATACTTATTTTGATATCCTATGTTTTTTAAATGATATCCTCAATTCCATGAATGATATCCTAAGCTTATGCTTTGTTTTCTTTTTTCAGGATGTTGATAAGAAATTGTTAATTATACAGCGCAACATTCAAATTGGTGCTACTGTTAATCTTGATTTGATTAAGGACCTTAGGAAAGATGGTGAAAAATTATCACAAGAAGCTTCTCAGTCAGACTCGAATTTTGACATGAATGAAGAGTTTTTTCAGATGCTTGATGTTGTAGAAGAGAATTTTCTAAAACAAAAAGAGATTGCTGAGAAGAATAAGGGATATCTTGTGATGGTTGATAAGAATAAGACATCAACTGATTTGGATCAACCTAATTATTATTTACAGGACTCTGGTTCAATTAAAGGTAATTTGGAGGGTGATATTTCAAACTCATTAACATCGTTTGAGAATGCTTCTGTTGATATGGGAAAGAAAATTGATGAATCTGCTACTCCAAATTTGGTTTAAAGTCCAGCTTTAAATTTGGAGTCAAATGAGGATGTTACTCTAGAAGTTGGTGTTACTTCTGCATCTAAACAGATAGGTGTTAATTTACATCTCCTAACTTTAACCTTATTGATAGTCAAGAAACACCTTCTCCTCCTCCAATTTCTAGACAACCTTCTCCTCCTGTTTCATCATCCTTTCTACCTCTTCTAACTAATCCACTTGTTTCATCAACCTTTGAACCTTCTCTTCCTCCTCTTGTTTCTTCACAACATCATCCTACCACTAATGTTCCTTCTGCTACCTCTCTTCCTCCTACCACAACTGTTCTTCCTGCTACCTCTCTTCCTCCTACTACTTCTGATCCTATTTCTTCTTCTGGGCAACAAAAACCTGATGAGGTTAACATAAAAACATCTTGTAATACATTTATGTTTAACATAAATATAAAATATACTAGTGGTTTTGAATGGTTTATGTGATTGATATTTATTTCAGAATAATAATATATTTTATTTATTTTTGAAATTATTTTTATTGATTATATATGTTCTTGATATTTTATATTCTTTGTATGTGTGATATCCTCTATTTACTGGATTCTATCTTTTATTTGTTATTTGATTTCATCTATTCTATTATCTTTTATCTATTATATCTTTTATAGGTAAAGCATATAAGGCGCCCTAGTGAAATATTGCAAGTGTTAATTGATAAGAGAAAGAAGTTATCTGCTACTTCAGCACAGGGTTTCGTTCTACATACCTGTTTCTTCTGGTTCTGTTCTTCCTCCAAAGGCTTCTGTTCTTGCTACTGCTGAAGTTGTTGTTTCTGCAGTACCTCTTTCTGTATATACACCAATAAGTTCTATTCCTATTTTTCATGTTGGTGATACTCCTCAAGTTTCTGCTTCAACAATATCTGAATCTGTTCATACTTCTGCAATACCTGTTTCTGTTTGTACACTAAGTTCTTCTGCTCATGTTGATACTGGTGCTGTAACACCTGTTCAAGATGTTGTTATTGTTAGTGTCGAGACTCCTTTGGATAAAGCAGAACGTGAAGAACTTGCAAAGAGAATTGCTGCTGATTCTAAGTGGAGAGAGACAAGGAAGAAGGAATTGAAAGAAAGAAGGATTGAAAAGAGGAATGCTAATATTCTTTCTTTACCAGTTGAAATACCTGTAGTCAATAGTGATTTTTTTGTGGCTAGGAAATTGCAGGAAAGAAAGCAAGACTTTTAATCATTTACTCTAGAAGAGAAGCAGCTACTTGATTTTTTGTTTTTTTATCCTATGGAAGAAAAGTCTCTGTTGGAGATAGTTGAAACTGCAGAAGGGAGACAAAAGAAGCAAGATATTTTCTTTGAACTTGATTTAGATATAATTGCAGAGTTTGGTAGAACACACACTGAAATTTCCATAACAAAGCATGATATATTATCTTTATTGTTGATTTTTGTGCTTATCACTTTAACTTAAAAGAAGTGGAACTTGAGAGTCAGTATGGTGGCAATTCTCCAGATGGGCAAAAGCATATCCGGAAATTTTGGTTTACACTCAGTATTTTTGTGAGTAAATTTTCTATATTGTTTTAAACTAATTGTTAATAATGCATTTTACATTTTCACATTTTTTGCATTTTTGTTTTAACAGCATGAAGTTGATAGGCAACACAAAAAGTTGAAGCGGTTTTATAAGAGATGTGAGGATGTAAAAGAAGCAGAGTCTGTAATGGAGGATATGCGTAATGGTCCTTATTATGCTGCTTATTTGGATGCAAAGAAGAACTTGGATAAACTGAAGTCTCCATTTGAACCAATAGATATTTCCAATAAAGAGGTTATGGAAGACATAAAGAGGTGGTGTGATAGATTTCCAGGAATTAAGTTCGACAAATTGGATTTGGTATCTTCTATTGTTCTATTTATTTCCTCCATTGCTTTAATTATATCCTTTATTGAATTTATGATTTCCTCTATTACTTTAATGAGATCTTGTATTGTTTTAACGATTTCCTCTATTAATATAATGATATCCTATACTGTTTTAATGACTTCCTCCATTACTTTATTGATTTTCAGTATTGTATTCATGATTTCCTCTTTTGCTTAAATGATATCCTATACTCTTTTAATATGATTATTTATTACTGTAATGATATCCTGTATTTTATAAAACATTTCCTCTATTAATATAATGGTATCCTGTATTTGTATTCATGATTTCCTATTTTGCTTTAATGATATTCTGTATTTGTATTCATGATTTCCTATTTTGCTTTAATGATATCCTGTATTTCTTTCATGATATCCTGCATTGGATAGATGATTTCCTCAATTGCTTTCATGATATCCTGCATGTGAATAGATGATTTCCTCTATTGCTTTTATGAAATCATGTATTCGTATTCAAGATTTTTTCTATTGATTTCATGATATCCTGCATGTGAATAGATGATTTCCTCTATTGCTTTTATGAAATTATGTATTCGTATTCAAGATTTCCTCATTTGCTTTAATGATATCCTGTAATGTTTTTCAGATATTTTTCCTTGTTCATAAGCACAATCATTATGCAAATATTATTGTTAATGCAATTGGAAATGAGAAAAGAAGACCTGCAGTTGAGATCATTGATAACCGAAGGGATAAAATTATAAAGTATAAAAATAGAGACAATTTGTTGGTAAGTTAATTTCTTATTTTTTGTCTTTTTACATTTTATTTTGTTTTATTTTCTATTATTAACTTTAATATCTAATTATCCATGTAGATTGATTCCGTACATGAAACTGGTGGGAAAATTTTTAAACATCCAATTTTGTTTAATCTTTCTACATGGGGTGAGAATAAGTATCTTAATTTCAAATGGAGGTCAACAAAAGAATATGAATATTGTGGTTTGTATGTAATAACTTGTTATTTTTTGATGATTTTAGAGTGATTTTGAGCCCTAGAATTGTGGGAAATCAATGCTTAGTTCACTAATTACTCTATTTTTATGCATTTTTTGTGTATCATACGCTTCACGGGTTTGCTAGTGTTTTGGTGCATATTTAGGTATAAATATGGCACTTTGAAGCTTTTGGAAAAAGAAGAAAAGAAGTTTGAGACAAGAAGAGGAAATAAGGGAGCTATGGAAGAATGAAAGAAGCAAGGAAAAGTGTCCAAGAGTGAAATAAGAGCATTTGGAAGGATTTTTTTCCTTAAGGTCAACTTCAAATGACCACAAATTTTTTCGACTCAAGTTTTTCAAGTGATTCAAATTGGAGATTAAAGTTCATCTCAAGAGCTTTCCAACGACTGCTTACATGCCTTATTCCAATGAGTAATGAAGAAGTTATGACCTTCCGAAACGAAGCTGTTTCACCAGAAAAAGCTGCACGACCGTGCCAATTGATGCACGTCCGTGCCAATTGATGCACGCCGTGCCAATTGATGCACGTCCGTGCCAATTGATGCACGTCCGTGCAAGGTCAGGCAGTAGCTATTGTTCTCATTTTAACAGGTCTGCACGTCCGGCAACCTTTGGCACGTCCGTGCCGACCTGTAGACGGGCCGATTCTTGGTTTCACCGTCCTTTTACTTGGGGGTTATATAATATCCCTTTAGCTTCATTTTTATGGGGGGGGGGGATCTTCTTAGTTTAGTTTTAGCTTAGGTTAGGGTTTTTAGAGAGAGAAACTCTCATTTTCTAGAGAGAGAAAGTGAGAAAAGCTTGTTGAAAACTTGGAATATGAAGAATTGAAGGAAGGAGACTTGAAGATTTGGATACTCCTTGCAATATCAATGAGAATTTCTTACTCCCTCTCTCCTATTTTGTTATTCTATTTACTTATTTTTGTACTTTTTCATCCTTAATTACTTGTTTATGTTAGATTAGTGTTTGATTTTATGTTCTTAGTTGTTAATTCCTTTAGTTTTGCAATTTATTATGATTTGTGAGTAGTTCTTTTTACTTGGGATGGTTGAAACCATTGATGAATTCACAAATACTTGTTTGTATGTGTTGATTTAGCTAATGTGGGATGTTAATTAGTTGAGCTTAAGTGATTTCATTGTTAGTTCTTGTAAGTGGCCATTGCTAACTATTTATCTAAGCTTTCTCAACGAAGGATCGAGAGATGAACTTGAGTTAGCTCCCTTATGCTTAATTGACTTAAAATGCCATGAGAATAGGAATTTCTAGTCAAGGGAATGTTTATGTCATCGTGATTATGCTTTACCACTTGTTTTATGCTTTGTAACCACGAGAGTAGGTTATATTCATGACTCAAGTAATCCCTCTAGCTTGAGAGAGTAGTTGGGTGCCTTAGATGACTTCCCCTAATTTATCCCCAAATTGATATGTCTTGTATGTTAAATTTTAGTTTGTGAATGACTTAATTGGTGGATACCTTCCCAAGATCCTTTTTATTATTGTTTGTAGTTTTTCTTCATAACTCATAACCTAAAAATACTTGACTTAGCTTATCACAAATCGATATTTGTTAGTGCTCCCCTTAGTCCTTGTGAGATCGACCCTTACTTGCCCTTTCTACCCATTAGAGAGACCAAATTAGGTTTTTATCTTTGGTAGGCTTGACGACAGCCTATCAAATTTTGGTGCCGTTGCCGGGGACTTCGGTTGACATTGTCTAATTATTGATTAGATGAGTCTAAGTCTTTGTACATTTTTTTTTCCTTTTCTTCTTCTTTTTTATATTTTATTTTGGGGTTTCTTGAATTGAAATAAATGGCAATTTTTTCCCTTCCACAATACGAGAATGAAACATTTTGGAGATATTACCATAGGGTTAATGATTATGTTGGTTATGATTATGGTCATACACTTTTAAAGGTAGATATTTGTGAAGTAATTTTTGAAGGTTTAAATGATGAAATGCGAGTTGTTGTTGAATCTATGTCAGAAGGTCAATTTATGTCTAAAACCATTAATGAGAATTGGAGTATGTTTGAATGGCTAGCTAAAGATACTTATGATTAGGAGATGGCTAATCATGAGACGTATGACCATTTTAATGATGCGAGCTCATTTGAAGAATGTGATGATAATGTTTTGGATTCTAATGTTTCGAGTTTTAGTGATGCAAATTGTCAAAATTCCCCAACTTTTTTCTTGGATTACAATTTTATGTCATGTATTCCTTATGATGTGGCTAATGTGCATAATGTTAACACCTCTTCTCAATGTGATTTTCAAAATTTCTCCCATGCTCAAAAACCCAAGTCTTCTTTAGAGCTCGCTCTAGAATGTTTTTTGGAGGGTTGTGAAGAGATTTCTAAGAATCTAATGGACATAAAGAGCAATTGTACATCCATGAATTATCATAGTGAAGCTTCTAGGGTTCAAATGAATGAAAATGAAAATTTTGAGAAGCCTCTTCTTGAAAAACCTTTGGTTGATGACCCAATTTTTCCAAATATCATCAATTTGTATAATGAGCCTAATGTACCATTAATTATGAATAATAACAAAGTTGATGATTGTTTGTTGAATTCCACTAATGATATAAGTCTACTAAAGTCCAAATATAATGTTGATGGTATTCTTCAATTTGATTATATTGATGATTATTCAAGAGGTGTTGAGGATAACTATCAATTTGGAAAGAGTAACCTAGATATTCATGATGAATTTTGGGAAAGTAAGGATAAAAGGTATGAAGTGAAGGAAAGTCCCTCTTTTGAGGACCACAGAGTTGAGAGTGAGGTGATTGTTGAGTCTTTACCAATTGACCATTCTTTTTTTGAGCCTCATGTCCCTTTCTCAAAAACTCTTGATATTATTGTCTCATGTCCAAGCCTTGCCCCCCTTCTCTTCCCAAGTTCACTTCACATGAGCCTCTTTGTACTTCATTCTATGATTTACATGATCAATTTTTAACCAACGATACTCAATTGGATGAATTTAATGTAAATATGGTTTTTGATTTACCAAATGAATCTCCAATAAAGTGTTTTGTTGATAGTTATACCTTTATTTTTCCTTCTTCTTTTCAATCTAGGACCTTTTTTAGATCTTCTCATTTTTATTTTAGGAAACTTTGTAGATTAATGTATATCCTTTTCTTCTTCTCTTTAAATTTTCTTCTTATTTTTATGGTTGCAATTTGTGAAATTTGCTCAAGTGCATATGATAAGCTCCTTAGGAGTTTGTCAAATTACTTACTAGCTAAGGTCTAGCCAAAGACCGAAAAGAAAGGCATTTTTTTTTATTTGGTTATTTTTGAATAACGATGTGCATGGATTTTTATTGTATAATGATTTGAACTAACGAGGTTTATGAAATGATTCTCAATTAGGTACTCTTTATCACTCCATTCCAAATTACATCATATAGTCTCAAATTCACAAGAATTTTGGAGTTTTTGCTACATTTGAAAGACACAACATACTCTACAAAGTTTTGAAGAATTTATGAAGAATTTTGCATCAAATTGAGTAATATCTCTTCCTCTCTTCATCCCTTCTCAAGCTATTGATTTTATAATTATTTTTGTCATTCATTGGTTGGTTGTTAAAGAGTTTGGTTTGGGGCTAGATTTTATTGTTGTGGTTTTCGTTGTAGTTATGGATGTTGGATTAGATGTACTTTGTTGAGATTGATTGTGTTCCCTTCCCTCCCTCCCTCCCTCCCCCTTGATTATCTCTTCAAAGCATTGAGGACAATGCTTCGTCTAAGATGGGGGGGGGGGTAGCTTCACACTTTCATCAAGGGGGGTCGATTGTTAGTTTGATGCTTGAATTCGTTCATAGTTGTACATTTGGATATTCATGCTCTTCTTTCTTTTTCTTTAATATAACTTAAACAAGAATTTAAACAAATAAAAAATGCCCAAGGATGAGACTCAAATGACGATACTTATATGTTTTGCTTGTTTGACTCTTGAGTGATGAGTAAAGTTCTTTTAGAAGGGTGTGTGCAAGAGTTGGGGTCATTTAGAGGTCTATTAATCTTGATTGCATTAGAGTATATGAAATGAAAGCCAATGAATTCTCAATTGCACGCCTAGTATAGGATATTGTCTAATTTGCTCAAGTAGGATATATTTGAATTAATTTGCGGTCCCTTGTGCCCTTGATGTGCCCCCTTTCCTCCCTAAAATGAAACTTTATTAGTGAATTAGTTCTACTTGTATCATGTGTAATAAGTGGCGTAATAAGCCACACGTTCTCAATAAAGAAAGAGCCGCTTACAGTTAAAAGAGGCGAGGGCATTGAAAATTGAAAAAAAAAAGAAGAGCATAGAAAAAGGGGAGAACAAAAACTCCCCCAAAACTTCTAAAATAAAAAAATTTCTTTTCTTTAGAGGTCAACTCGTGGATGCCTCCCACACCTTGTTTGCATTGTTGTTTCTTATGAAATTCCCGAGTTAGAGTGTAGTTAAGGGGCATTGGGTGTGCATTTTGGGAGGTGGACTAGCATTTTGAGATTTTATAACCGAAAGAGGGCTTGTTACAACTTTGGAATATCTAGGTGTGCTCTAATGAACTAGTAAAAGGCCTAAGGAAGTATCCTAGTGCAACCTTGGTTAGTTCTCCTCTCTACCCCCAACTCATGTGTACATTTATATGATTGGTAATTCTTGAAAGTTGTTCACTTCACTAGACGAAAATCCTAATTTGGCACCGGTTCAAACCCCCCCTAAGGCACCGGTTTTGAACCGTTGGGGATTTGAGGGATGCCAAATCCTCAAAAATTTGGCACCGGTTCAAAACCAGTGCCAACTAAAGCATTTGGCACCGGTTTTAAGCATGAACCGGTGCCTTTGACTTGTTTTTTTTTTTCGGAAATAATATATATTAATATTAATACTAATAAATATAATAATATGAGATCATGCACATAATACCGATAATTAATAATAATAATTATTATTATTATTATTATTATTAATTTTAATAATAATAATAATAATAATAATAATAATTATTATTATTATTATTATAATATTAATAATAATTAGTATTATTAATATATTAATAATAATAATAATTGAAAATAATAACAAGGACATAAATATTGATAACAATCCCAAAATATGATATTAATTAGAAAAATGTGCCATAACTACAAATAAACATAATTAATTAGTAATAATGTAGTACACTAAGCTAGTTAAAACAGAAATAAATGTTATTTACAAATTAAATGTGATGTAGGCCGCCAACATGTCTCGAATTACATTGAGTTCCTCGCTCGTGAATGGATTTCCCGTTTGTCCCTTGCAAAACTTGGAATACATACACAAAACATAAGTTAGTAGGAGTGAACTCATAAATAGTCTTAACATGTCTTTATCACTTATTTATAGGTGGCTAAGGCTTGAAATTACAAGAAAATAGCACTTGTGGGGTTTTAGAACGCATTTTCAACCAAAATGGCCCGAGTAAGGCCATTTTCACTACTAGGATGCCTATTTCCTATATTTCTTGTCAAATGAACTCATAAATAGTCATAACATGTCTTTATCACTTATTTATAGGTGGCCAAGGCTTGAAATTACCAGAAAATAGCAATTAAGGGGTTTTAGAACGCATTTTCAACCAAAATGGCCCGAGTAAGGCCATTTTCACTACTAGGATGCCTATTTACTACATTTCTTGTCAAGTGAACTCATAAATAGTCATAACATGTCTTTATCACTTATTTATAGGTGGCCAAGGCTTGAAATTACAAGAAAATAGCAATTAAGGGGTTTTGGAACGCAATTTCAACTAAAATGGCCCGAGTAAGGCCATTTTGACTACTAGGATGCCTATTTCCTACATTTCTTATTTAGTGAACTCATAAATAGTCATAACATGTCTTTATCACTTATTTATAGGTGGCCAAGGCTTGAAATTACAAGAAAATAGCAATTAAGGGGTTTTAGAACGCATTTTCAACCAAAATGGCCCAAGTAAGGCCATTTTCACTTCTAGGATGCCTATTTACTACATTTCTTGTCAAGTGAACTCATAAATAGTCATAAAATGTCTTTATCACTTATTTATAGGTGGCCAAGGCTTGAAATTACAAGAAAATAGCAATTAAGGGGTTTTAGAACGCATTTTCAACCAAAATGGCCGAGTAAGGCCATTTTGACTAGTAGGATGCCTATTTCCTACATTTCTTGTCTAGTGAACTCATAATTAGTCATAACATGTCTTTATCACTTAGTTATTGGTAACTAAGGCTTGAAATTACAAGAAAAGAGCAATTAAGGCGTTTTGGAACGCAATTTCAACCAAACTGGCATACCTCTTCAAGCTGTTGTGTGTTTGTACAATGACTCACTATGTCAAACATGAATCTCATCACGTATAGGCCACAATCAACTCCGTTATCTTGTTGTGCGCACTAGCACGAGGAACAAAGCACATGAATCAAACATACATAGCAAATTAGCAACATCTTACGCATTGTATATTACAAAAATCACAATATCATGTGGTATTACCATCGGTGATTTCCATGTAGGACCTCAAGTAGCTCGAGAGTTTATCTTTTTCATAACACTACATAGAAAAGTAAGTTCAAATTTGATTAGTATAATTAATATATATGAGTTAGGTTATGATAATCAATAACAAGAATTGAAGTTATGTATATTTACTTTTGCAGTATGGACTTCACGAGGCGCTTTCTTGGTTGAGGTAACCGAGCAGAATCAAAGAAGAATATTGTGTTACTGGAAACACAAATCACCAGTAGGGTCCAATGATAACTACGTACATACATTCACACGAGACAAACAAATCAATAATTAGGCAAGTACAACATAAAACTGGGAAAACAAATGAATTTGACAAGCATAATCTGACGTACTCCTCATAATATGGGGAAAATATAAACATGTCTCCCGCACGCACTGATTCCTTGATACCCCTTTCAACATAGTACAACACGTCAGCGTGGTTGCCTAAGATTCTAGCAGTGGAGATCTGCTCAGGGCATAACCACCCAATTTGACATGGAGAACAAAACTCCCATAAGTGCTCCTGGAGTGCTCTGCATGCATGATAATAGAATGTTAATCGAAAACCAACCGACAATCACCACTAAACTGAATAACATAAATTGAGTACTAGTTGAATTACCTGATGCATATTTGAATGAGGGAAATGTTAAGAATTGCACCACTTAGAAATTCCTTCACATCTTCTTTGAATAGCCATGCCATTGCATCATCAACGTAGTGGAACATTTCCTTAGGTAGTGGAACTTGAATGGGGCAGTCACTAGGCAACACGCAAACACGGTTGTGCAAATAAGTTAACTCCTTAGAGAGCGATTGAAGCACCGTGTCTTCAACTAGTGGAGTAGCTTGCATAGCTGAACCTCGTGAAGAGATCTTGTTCGACGCTTTTCCACTCACCGAGCCATGTTCACTCCTCTTCTTTGGCATATGTTGATCAATGCTTTTTGGCCCCTCCACCCTCTTCTTTGGAGTTTGGCTTTTCCTCGATGGCTAATAAGACAAATCACACAAATGGTTAGAAAAGAATTTCATCCAACTCTTAGGATGAAAATCGGGTATAGAGTAAAGTGTGAACTTTAAATCTTAATTACCTGGTTCACCAACCGTATCCAAGCACATGGCCATTGCACAAAACTACCTTTTGCCTCCCAAAGTGTAGTAAACTCATCCTCCTCTACGGGCACAGGTATTAGGATGTCCTCGAACCCGGCAACCACATAATGGATCCCGACCGAATAATGCTCAGGTCGAAGCGGTCGCAAATGGACCGTACCTTGTTCGGCCGGTTGTGCACTACCATATGCAACGACATTCAAAGCTCCACTAAGCGATTCGACCGGGTGAAGAATTTCACAACGGGTCTCTTCCTGCACCAATTTGGAATATCACTTGTAACAAACAAGTAAAACAAAAAAAAAGGGAAGAGCAAAACAACGGAACAACGCAATAACAGAACAACAGCTGCACTGCCGGCACTGCTGCTGCCTGCACTGCTGCTGCCTGCTGCTACACAGCTGCTGCCTGCACAGCTCACAGGCAGGCAGCACAGTTCACAGCATAACTCAGCACAGTTCACAGCTCACAGCACAACTCAGCACAGTTCACAGCTCACAGCACAAAAACAGCAGCAACATAGCACAAAAACAGCAGGCAGCATAGCTCACAGCTCCACAGAAATAGTAGACACATCTCACGACACAGAAACAACAGCAACACAGCACAACTCACAACATCACAGTAGGCAGACGGCAGCATCAGATCAACCATGAAAGCAGGCAAGCAGCAAGCATAGAAACAGGCAGGCAGCAAGCATAGAAAAAGCATGACAGAAACAGCATGACAGCACAGAAACACGACAACAATAGCACAAAAACAGCACAGAAACCGGTCTTTACAGGAACGAAGAAACACGAAACAAACGAAGAAACGAAGAACATTTACAGCACATAAAACCGCAAACTTCATCCAATATAAAGAAACAACACAACAAACTTCACAAATTCACAGCAGAATCAAAGAGCCAATATCACCAACCAAAGACATAACTAAACAACTCACTTATAGAACTGGAAAGTCATAAGGTGTTGGATTTTTAGGCTCCCTCAAGTACGCATGTGTAGGATTACTAACCTGCAACAGTGTATTGATAGTGCGAGGCTAATTAGAACCCACGTAACTCAAAAAGTCAAAACTTATACATTAGAAACCACTTGATCATGTACCTCCTCGTCTGCATGTATCTCATCTTCTCCTTGTTTTCGTGGGCGACTAGAAGAGTCGACCGGTGTAGTCGAGGAGAAAGGCAAGCTCGGCAAGTTCATTTTCTTTGCCCATGCATTGAACTCTTCTCGCATCTCGTTGCGCACTTATTCCTTAATTGATGCCACCGTGGCATCCAAGTTGACCGGTGAGTTCACACTTGCCCGGGATCTCCCTGATTTGGTATATTCCTGATCCATCACCTTCTCCCATCCTAGCAAGCTCCCCCCCACACCCAATACGCATCCTGGATGGTAGGGCTTTCCCAAAGCCAAGGTGAAAGGGTCCTTCTCCACTGTTGGGACGAGCTTGCCTTCAACAAGCTCTTCAGTGTACTCAAGTTGTATCAAAAACAAAAAGGCAACATCAAGTTAGTGTTTATGTAAAGTGATATATATGCAAAAGATTCATGCAGTTTACAATTCATAGTTGCTTACAAGTTTATCTGCCATTTCTTTCGTTTCCGGAGCCTTGATGGATCATTTTCCGGTTTTCTTGTCACGAGAATGTAAAGAACAAAAGAAATCTCCGGCACGACTCACCAAAGTACTGGTCGTGGAGTCAGAGGATACTGTGGAGGACCCTAGAAGCGCAGTGGGGTATACTCCCTCACTCACCCACGTCTCCCTCCATTCATCAAACGTCATACACCCCATACGATGGTAGTATTGCTTCTGCAATGCATTCTTGGAATTCTGCTCCCTTATTTCCTACATAATTAGACATATTAGTTTCAAAACTACCAAAATATTAAATATATTATACAATTGTCATCAGAGTTACTTGAACTTACAATTGCTTCTTTTTTGCTTTTTTGGAGAACGAAAGCATCCCAATCTTCTTTTGATACGCTAGGCCACTTTTGCCATGGGAGTTTCTCTTCATCGATGACTTCATCATCATTGCCACCTCCTTTCTTGTTCTTTGGTTTTCTCACAAGTTTCTTTGTGATAAACCGACGAACTAAGGAGGCCTTGAAGCCTTTGAATCTTGCCGCAAGTAAGGATTCAAACACCCTTCGCTTGGCGTACTCATTTGGAATGTTAAATAGACTCTGCAAGCACAAATAACAGTCATTATTAGTTTTCCCATTTAATAACAATAAATTGAAGGAATTTGTAAATGTGAAAACAAAACACTTGCCCTAGTATCATTCCAAAACATGTCAATCAAGCCTGTAGGTACTTCGCTCCAACGAAGAGTAATAGGAATTTTGCGCGCACAAATCCCAACTTGAACAGCATACTGACGACCCCATTTGCCTGTAGGTTGGCCTACCCTGTCATACTCCAGGACCATTGGACCGACAGGTTTCTTGAAACTTATCGTCGGACCCCTCAGCTTTTTGTTCGCTGGTGCCTTTACCCCCCCTCCACTAGGATTCTCATCAAACGATTCAGACATTGCATTTTCGATAGGAGGCGCTTGTTCAGCTGCAATTTCAAACTCATCAAGCATACGATCCAAAACATCTTGAGCCTGATCTTCTGCCTCACCCAAATCAGGCTCCTTGTTCACATCATACAACTCATCCCCATCCCCAGATGAATCATCATCATCATCCTCTACATCCCCCACTCCAATACGGTAGTGATCATCCGCCATGAGATGTAAAACCTATCATTACAAATATAACACATTATTAGTTGTAATATAAATAAATTTGTAAGGTAAACTTATAATCAAATATAAATTGCTGAATTATAATACAAATTAACATAGAAAATGGGGAACTAAGTTACTTCATTCATTTAAAAGAAAATACGAAAAATGGGCAAGTAAGTTAACAATTTCATTCATTTTCACCTAAAAATGTGATTTAATAATATTTTCGACGACTACAATTTCAAACTAACAAAAAAAGTACCTCAATCTAATATTCCTTCGTCGTGGTCTGATCGCATGTAATTGGCTTGGTCGTCTATCTCATTTGGTACAACAGGTCTAGGAACAGTGAAAGGTGCCGAGTCATCAAACGCATCATATTCTTCCTCATCCTCGACATCTCCAACACCAAGGATTCTTCTTTTGCTGGCTAGCACAATAGACCATTTTGTGTCGACTGGGTCACTTACGTAAAACACTTGCTTGGCTTGAGATGCAAGGATGAATGGTTCAGCACTATCATTCAGGTGGCCAAGATCTACAAGAGTAAATTCATCATGTTTGATGTTACGCCTGATATTATCAACCCACTTACACCGGAAAAGAACAATCGTGAAGTCACAATAATCAAGCTCCCATATTTCTTGAATTCGACCGTAGTATGACAACTCTGCATCAACAGGTGATTTATCCTTAGCACTTGCAAACTCCCTTGACGATGCCACAAGCGTTACACCACTGTTTTGGGTCGAGGATGATTTCAAATCCTGACGCTCAGTCCAAAATGTGTACCCATTTATGTCATATCCCTCAAATGAGCGAACGTCATCCCTAGGACCATAAGCAAGCCACCTTACTGTATCTGTGACACTCTCATACTTTCCACCCATCACTCGATCACGAAACTAACTCACAAACTTCTTATTATGCAACTGCATCAGTGCCCGTTCACCTTTCGATTGAAATTCATCACGCAAACTAGCCATGTGCTCGTCTAAATATGGGTGAACATCTGCAACATGGTGCAACACATATAGGTGCGCTTGTAAGAACTTATCTCGATCAGGTGACATTCGTTTCGACCCGATTGTGCCATGACCATCAAGTCTCCCTTCATGTCGAGAAGTAGGAATACCAATAGGTTTAGAAACGGCTATATAGTCGGCCACAAAATTACCGACCTCCTCAGCCACGGTCCCTTGAATCATAATTCCTTCCGGGTGAGCCCGATTCCTCACTTTATCTTGCAATGTACCCATATGTCTTTCAAAAGGATAGCACCACGGCATGAACACTGGACCGCATAACTTAATCTCACACACCAAATGAAGAATCAAATGCACCATTATGTCGAAAAACGAGGGTGGGAAGTACATCTTAAATTTGCATAAAGTCACAACCACATCCGCCTGTAAAGCATCAAGTGTACAAGGATCAAGCACTTTGCTGCATATTGTATTGAAAACCAAACAGAGGCTTGTAATAGCTTCCCTCACGTGCTTTGGTAAAATACCACGTATTGCAATTGGTAGGAAAACTTGCATCAGAACATGACAATCATGGGATTTCCATACTTGTCAGCTTCAATTCTCTATTTAAGGATACAAATCTCTTCATGTTAGATGCGTACCCTGATGGAACCTTAATGCCATACAGACATGCACAAAACATCCGTTTTTCTACCCTTGACAATGTGTAGCAGGCCAGAGGTAAATAGGCCTTGCCCTCCTTGGTTTTTCCCTCATTTTTCTTCTTCGACGCATCCGTGGCCTTTCCCTTTCCCTTGCACTTCCCCTTTCCTGTTTTCGAACTCAATTCATTTTCCTTTTCTTGTTCCTTTCCCTTACTAACCCTTTGCTGAACCCACAATTCTGGACGCACCCCATCTTTTTCAAATCGTCCCGTGCACCCTTTTCGTCCTTTGTCTTGCTTTGAATATTCATCAGCGTTCCCACAAGAGCATCACACACATTCTTCTCTATATGAATTACATCAAGACAGTGCCTAACGTCATGTTCTTTCCAGTACGGGAGCAACCAAAAGATTGATTCTTTTTTAAAGAGTGTAGTTGACTCCGCCGCTTTTTCTGATTTCCCAAAGACTGTTCGTACACCCTTAACTCGAGCGTAAACCTCCTCACCAGTCAACGGCCTAGGCGCACTCCCCTCTTCCGCTGTCCCATCACAAGCCTTTTTCTGCCTACGATACGGGTGATCGCGCCTGAGCAACCTTCTAGTCCGCAAATACACCTCTTTGTGAGAATGATCAAGGCGTCTGCTTGGCGTATCATCAATACAAATGGGGCATGCTTTTTTCCCTTTGTTCTTATACCCAGACAAGTTGCCATATGCAGGAAAATCATTAAACGGTCAACATAAGAGCTGCACGCAATGTGAACATCTCATTCTTATGAGCATCAAACACGGAAACCCCTTAGTCCCACATCTTTCTCAAATCATCAACAAGTGGCGCAAGATAAACATCTATGTCGTTTCCTGGTTGCCTTGGCCCCGATATCAAAAGTGAAAGCATTACGTATTTCCGTTTCATGCACAACCAAGGAGGAAAATTGTAGATCACTCAAAGTACCGGCCATGTGCTGTGTTGGGTACTAAGAGTGCCAAATGGATTCATCCCGTCCGTGCACAAACCAAGCCTTAAATTCCTGACTTCATCACCAAATTCCCCAAACTTCATATCAATGTTCTTCCATTGCGGGGAGTCAGCTGGGTGCTTCAGCATTCTGTTTTTCTTTCTTCCCTCTGCATGCCACCTCAAGTTTTTAGCGTCTGTTGGTGTTGAGAATAGACACTTAAACCTTGGAATAATGGGAAGATACCACAACACCTTAGCAGGCGGTCCCTTCGTATCAGCATTGCAACTCATGCGCTTGTAGCCCGACTTCTTACATCGTGGACACTCCTCCAATTTTTCATATTCATTTCGATAAAGAATACAATCATTAGGACATGCATGTATCTTCTTATACTCCAAACCAAATGGACACATGAGCTTCTTTGCGTAATAGTAAGACTTAGGAATTTCATTCCCGTCGGGCAACATCTCACTTAACACGCTCAACAAAAAAGTAAAACTACTGTCCGTCCACCCATGCTTCGACTTAATGTTAAAAAGTGTTAGCACGGCTGACAGTTTAGAGTATTTTTTGCACCCAGGATACAAAGGCTTTTTTGAAGCCTCCGATAATGACTCAAACACGTCACCTTCAAAACCACGCATCATCTCATCCACCCCTTCATCCTCGACCTCATCCACATGATCATCCTCAAATCCATCCTCAACACCAGTATCAACAATATGTTCATCATTCTTGTATTCCTCGTCCACACGAATGTCATTGCTTCTATCATCATGCACATCATTCCCAATAACATCTTCACTGTACTCTCCTTCTTCACCGTGCCAAATCCACACATGGTATTTAACCCTAAACCCACGACAAACTACATGATCTCTAATGATATCAACACTATTGACCACCTTCACATTATTACAATCAACACAAGGACAATAGAGGCAATCGAAACCCATTCTGCGCTCATAAGATGAAGCCCTCTCGCAAAACTTTTGAACCCCATTAAAGAATTCCAATGTATCACGTCTACCATACATCCAGCCACAATCCTTCTCCATTAAGTAAATTGTCTCTAAACATGGCAACATATTACGAATCATGTATAATTGCTACCATCTATTATATATGCAAATCAAATTCAAACACACAACATGCATATAACATTCATATAGATACAAATATGCATATATGCTTCCAAAGGGCCCTTATCACTCCAACCTAACCCATCCTTGAACGTTTACTCTCACTAGTGAATGTATGTCGACTTTCCAATTTTAAGGAAAATCTGGCAACATTTCCCCGCAGTTCTCCAAGTACACGATGTAGGTAATAACTTACCCACATATGTACCCAGAGAACATGGTGGTCGAGGAAATGGTAAGCCAAGATGTTCCTTAAAATCGAAAAAAAAGACATACATTCACCACCTAAGTGAGAGTAAACGTTCAAGAATAGTCCCAACCGGGGACTATTCAAGACTTTCTCCTAATGAGAAAGACTTGAACGGGTATCTAGGCATATGATGATGCAAGCATTTCACATATTTATTGTTGTCGCCAGTTTGTCATGAAAAAACTTTTATTCAAACAATAAAGAGAAAGAAATATACATAGCTTATTAGAGAAGTTTATAATTCATACCAACACAATGGATGTAATCTTTCTAACTTCCCACTTGAGCTAAATATGTAGTCTTCAATCTGGTATTGAACTTCAAATCACATATGAATCTATAAAAACGCAAAAAAGAAAAAACAAAAGAATAAACAAAAGTTAGTAAGTATAAGAAATGGGTAATAAGAAAAGATAAGGGCATATGATTAAGGAATGAGAGAGAAAATGGGGCAACAAACCACAACCACCACAAAAGGTATAACACTACTTAACCCTATATATCGCTTATATATCAAATTTATCACCACAATGTATTTATACATGTTTGGTTCGCATTTTTGCAATTTTATATGACCTATTACTACTTAACCCTGGTGGCTAAGTTTTATTTATTCATTTTAGCAATTGCAATTTTATAATTCGAGAGACAAGTGGCTAAGTTTTATTTATTCATTTTGCTCCCCTACTACCTCACTCAAACACCTACACCAAAACACTACACATCCAGCCCGCATTCCCTCAGCTCCATTCACTAGTAGAAAAATCTAAATGGGAAGCGGTTCAACCCCCCTAATTGGAAGAGGTTTTGAACCGCTTCCTATTGGGGGGCTTGCCATTGTATAATTAAATTGGAAGCGGTTTGAACCGCTTCCAATTTATGGAGAATAGGAAGTGGTTTTGGCCCAAACCACTTCCAATTCCCATTTTTAACATGAAAAAAAATGGAGAATTGGAAGCGGTTTTAGCGCCAAACCGCTTCCAATTCTCCATTTTTTTATTATTAATATTATAATATTATAAGTGACCCTTTCACAATAATTTTAGTATTATTAATTAATAATAATATTAATATTACAAACAATAATACAATGATATATATAACACGAAATAATTATATATATTAAAATTAACATCATTAATATATATCATGAACAATAATATTTAATTACACCAAAATATTAAACACACTCTGTAAGAATGGCAAACGTCCATGTTATTCAAGGACAAAAAAAAGAGAAAAAAAAAAAAAAAAAAAAAAAGAGGAAGCTCAGGCAGGCTGCACAGCAGCACAGCAGCACAACAGCCCAGGCAAAGCAGCCCAAGCAGCCTAGGCAGGCTGTACAGGTGCACTGTAGCCCAGGCAGCTGCACAGTCAGCCTAGGTAGGCTGCACAGCTAGCCCAGTGGCCCTTGTTCTTGGTCGTGGTTCCTCTGGGTTATGACGTTGCAGAGTTCCTCAAATAACTGAGCTTGGGTTGTGTTGTTCACCGTCATTTGTGCGTCTTGCTGTTGACGGAATAACTCGAAACAACCATCGATTTTCTACTTCAACAACAAAGCTGCTGTGATGGAACCACCTTGACGATACCCTGTGTTAACCATATCAGCAACTCCTGATTTCATTGAGTTAGATTATTCGGGTTGGGTCAGATATACATCACATAGAACTAAATAGAAGAGCATATAATCAACATAAACACAACTTGCATAGTTTCATTACATTACAAAATTCATGAAAATTAATGCATGATTATCAATCCTTAATATACATATTACAGTAACAAGCAAATGCAACCGAAACAGTCAGGTGATCCAAAGTAAATCAACAAGGAAGATGATACAACTAACGAAAAGCAGCAGAGTTAAATTACCTTGCCAGTTAGAATGATAACACCAATTGAACTATCATCCCTTACATCATCAAACGCTCGAATCAGCTCCTTGATTGTTTATGGCCTAAAAGCATTCCCTCTTTTTGGCTGTGTAAGTAGAAAAATTACAAACTTTTTGACTGTGAAGAGAAACAGAAAAGATTTAAGAGACCTCAGCATCACCAATCATCAACATTTCAAAACTATCAAAGTTTTTCCTTCCCCTAATACGTTTTCTTCTTTCTGCCAAAGCTAAAATTTGAAATTTGATATCCAAACAGGAAATTCAAACAAAAAACTGACGCGCTTTCTAGATAGATAAATGTTTTAGTTGAATCAATAGATTTCAAAGATCACATCAAACATTTCTGATCAGCCCCATTTTCAGCCACTAGGTCAAGTATATTGATAGCACATAGACTAAAGGAGAAAGCTAACACCCCAAGCTAAAAGAGATCAAGCTACTAGCTATATTGCCTAAATATTAGGCCAAAAGACGAAGACAGAGTTTAATATATTACAAGGCTGATCAAAATATTGTGCACGGCTTTTGTTTTAAATGTACCTTAATATTATTAGTATTAAAGTTCAAACATGGTGATTATTTATGTCATTTAGATATTAGCTCACAAGCCTGATTAGGGATAAGGCAGCGAAAACTAGATACCCCAAACCTGTTAACAAGCCAGCTGAATTCTCAATTCTTATTGTACATACTATTGTTTGCTAATTAAAAGTTTCATAATCAATTTGTGTAGAAAATTGGAGATTATTTTTCTCCACTAGCTATATAGCACGTATCATCATCACCTTCAATTGTCGTTTTAAATTATATTTATAAAGCATAGCTCAACATCCCCAAACTTCTTAGTTATTCAGGCACTTAATTGTGAGTCTAAAACCCCAAACTCCAAGATAGGGCCAAAGCCTAAACCTTAACTAAAACGTAATCAGAAAAATTTTCCACAATCTAGAATGTTGGTATCCCAATACAAGTAATCAGGGAATTTTGTTTACCTCCCCAAAAGCCACGAGACTATCTAAAACAATTCTGTTGCATAGAAGACAGAAATTTGCACATAAACAGCAACTTTGGTTCAAGAATTTCTAAAATAGGAGTAGCACAACAATAAGATAATAGGGAAAACACCAGATTTAGCAACACATAAGTGTTTAATTTACTCATAATTCTAAAATAAACCACTAGAGATACATGTCATATGTATCAAATAAAATAAACGAAACACAGTTACACAACTCCCTCACTGACCCTACTCTGCTCCTCACACACAGCAGCCTGTAATTTCAATTTAAGCAACAAGGCAACCTCCAAACCAACACACAATCACACCACACATCACAGCAGCTCCAATTCACAAGCAAGTGCGTTGTAACCCCCTTAGCCATATAAATTTACATCTAAAATTATTGATAGAATCACATTAGATACTACTATACTCACATAACCATTACAAACAAAATAGGGCACCAAATCCGCACAACAGAAACAAAATTTGCACACTTCAATATAAAAACCTAAAAATTAAACAGAAACAAGAATTAAACATAAAGGATTACCTCATTTCAATTGAGCCTCGATGATTCGTATTAAGGAGTACCTCACCCTTTAATCTCAATCCTCTACAAAGTACCACAAAAATAATCAAAAATTGAAAGTTAAACAAAAATTGAAAGTTAAACATCAAGTTACAGAATACGAAAAGGAAAGCAAGATTAATTGTGAAATTTCACAAAAACTGAATGAAAAAGGAGATAAATTGCATAAATTGAATGAAAATTGTTTCAAAAAACCCTAGCCGTCGATGGCGCGCAACTAACCTAACAACACCTAAGTGAAGCTAGTAGTTGTTGTGGTGGGGTTAAGTGAAGCTAACAGCAATGGTGGTTGTGGTGGAGTGACGGTGTGAGAGTGAAAGAGGAAGCAAAGAAGGTAGTCAGGGAGCGCAATTGTGAGAAATGAAGGAGGGGAAATGAGGGAGTTTAAATCCCGGTTTTTTTTTTTTTTTTAAGATAGGGAAGCGGTTTGAACCGCTTCTAATTACTTTTTAGAAGCGGTTCAAACCAAACCGCTTCCAATTCTCCTCTTGGTTTTTTTTTTCCCGGGTTTTTGTATGGAATTAGAAGCGGATTCCAATAACCGCTTCCAATTAGTGGCTTCCCATTACCTATTTTCTACTAGTGATTGCAGCCATACTACTCCTAATCACCGACCACGCCAAACACCCAACACCCAAGACCATCTCCACCCTTTAATTTGCAGCCAAACATCACCTCAAATCACTACAGCAACTCACAGCAGCAGCCACACATACAACAACACCAGCAGCAGCAGCCACACATACAACAACACCACCACCAGCCGTAGAAGCCCCCAACAACTAGCAAGCAGCAGCCCTAAAACCCCCCAACCAGCATGCATATATATAAAATAAATGTCACACGTATACAACATTAGCATAATTTGTTCTGTTCAAGCAACATACTCACATACAGATTAAGTAACATAGCTAAAAAATCAAAACAAGAACTTACATTTCATAACCATATATAAGCTAAGTATATGTGTGGAGGGTCGTTGTGGAGGGGGGCCTTGCGCGTTTAGTTGACAAACCCTATATTACAAGAAACTAACAATTACTAAAATGAATCGCAAATCCTCAAAAAACCCATGAATGGGAAGGAATTCAATGGAGAAATTGAAACCTAGGTATACTTACCTCGAAGATGCTTCAATGGAGGAGAGATGAAGGTGGTGTGTGTGGCGGCAACTGCTCCAATGGAAGGTCTAAACCAGAATTCAATGGAGTGGAAGCAATGCAAAGAGAAAAGAAGAGGGAAGCAGCGAAAACAGAAGAGAAGAGGGAAGCAGCGAAAACCAGAGGTAGAGACGTTAGAAGCAAAGGGCATAATTAAAACACCCGGGTTTTTTTTTTTAAACTGGCACCGGTTCAAACCGGAGCTAATTGTTGTAATTGCCACCGGTTCTCTCTAAACTGGTTCCAACTCCACTCCTTGCTTTTGTTTTTTTTATATTTTTCTTAATAAAGGATGGCACCGGTTTGAACCGGTGCTAATTAAGCTATTTGGCACCGGTTTAGGTTAGAATCGGTGCCAACTCTCAAATTTCCAATCCCGCCCATTTATTTTGGCACCGGTTTTCAAGAACCGGTGCTAAAGGGGGTGCCTAATTCAAATTTTCTACTAGTGCTTGTCTTGCTTGCGTCTCATATCCCAATGGGTTGACTTGGGCGAAAAATTAAAATTGTGTGATTTTTGACGATGTGTTGTGGATTGCGTGAGTTGTGGGGCAAGCTCATTGGAAACCCTCACGAGACAAAAACTCGTCCTCTAGGGCGACTTGGAGGTTTAAATTGCTTCTCACTTGCGCTAAAAGTGATTGTGGTTCCTACCATGCAGATTATTGTGTATATGCATTCTCCTTGTTTTGATTCTAGCAAGTTATGGCCCTTCTTTGGTTTGACATTATTGTTTTTCTCGAGGACGAGAAAAAGCTTAGCTTGGGGGGATTTGATAACTTGTTATTTTGTATGATTTTAGAGTGATTTTGAGCCCTAGAATTGTGGGAAATCAATGCTTAGTTCACTAATTACTCTATTTTTATGCATTTTTTGTGTATCATACGCTTCACGGGTTTGCTAGTGTTTTGGTGCATATTTAGGTATAAATATGGCACTTTGAAGCTTTTGGACAAAGAAGAAAAGAAGTTTGAGACAAGAAGAGGAAATAAGGGAGCTATGGAAGAATGAAACAAGCAAGGAAAAGTGTCCAAGAGTGAAATAAGAGCATTTGGAAGAATTTTTTCCTTAAGGTCAACTTCAAATGACCATAACTTTTTTTCTACTCAAGTTTTTGAAGTGATTCAAATTGGAGATTAAAGTTCATCTCAAGAGCTTTCCAATGACTGCTTCCATGCCTTATTCCAATGAGTAATGAAGAAGTTATGACCTTCCGAAATGAAGTTGTTTCGCCAGAAAAAGTAGCACGTCCGTGCCAATTGATGCACGTCCGTGCAAGGTCAGGCAGTAGCTATTGTTCTCATTTTAATAGGTCTGCACGTCCGTGCCGACCTGTAGACGGGCCGATTCTTGTTTTGTCCGTCCTTTTACTTGGGGGTTATATACTATCCCTTTAGCTTCATTTGTATAGGGGGGCTCTTCTTAGTTTAGTTTTAGCTTAGGTTAGGGTTTTTAGAGAGAGAAACTCTCAATTCTAGAGAGAGAAAGTGAGAAAAGCTTGTTGAAAACTTGGAATATGAAGAATTGAAGGAAGTGGACTTGAATATTTGGATACTCCTTGCAATATCAATGAGAATTTCTTACTCTCTCTCTCCTATTTTGTTATTCTATTTACTTATTTTTGTACTTTTTCATCCTTAATTACTTGTTTATGTTAGATTAGTGTTTGATTTTATGTTCTTAGTTGTTAATTCCTTTAGTTTTGCAATTTATTATGATTTATGAGTAGTTTTTTTACTTGGGATGGTTAAAACCATTGATGAATTCACAAATACTTGTTTGTATGTGTTGATTTAGCTAATTTGGGATGTTAATTAGTTGAGCTTAATTAAGTGGTTTCATTGTTAGTTCTTGTAAGTGGTCATTGCTAGAACTATTTATCTAAGCTTTCTCAACGAAGGATCGAGAGATGAACTTGAGTTAGCTCCTTTATGCTTAATTGACTTAAAATGCCATGAGAATAGGAATTTCTAGTCAAGGGAATGTTTATGTCATCGTGATTATGCTTTACCACTTGTTTTATGCTTTGTAACCACGAGAGTAGGTTATATTCATGACTCAAGTAATCCCTCTAGTTTGAGAGAGTAGTTGGGTGCCTTAAATGACTTCCCCTAATTTATCCCCAAATTGATATGTCTTGTATGTTAAATTGTAGTTTGTGAATGACTTAATTGGTGGATACCTTCCCAAGATCCTTTTTATTATTGTTTGTAGTTTTTCTTCATAACTCATAACCCAAAAAGGCTTGACTTAGCTTATCACAAATCGATATTTGTTAGTGCTCCCCTTAGTCCTTGTGAGATCGACCCTTACTTGCCCTTTCTACCAATTAGAGAGACCAAGTTAGGTTTTTATCTTTGGTAGGCTTGACGACAGTCTTTCAGTATGCAATCAAAGTTATGGGCCTATATAATGGTGACCTTGATGAAACTCTATCAGAATTGAATTCGGTAATATATTGTTTTATCTACATAATATTATTAATATTTTTTCTTAACTTACAATTCTCATCTTTCCTTTTTTCTCTTTTGCAGAAAGTCAAACACACACACACACATATATAGGGTTTTTTTTTTATATATGTAATATATATAACTATATATGGATATATATTTTATGATATGTTTTATATGTTTTCATTTGTAATTATATTATATATTTTATATATGGAGGATATGTTTTACTTGTCCGAGGAAATCATTTACTTAAAATATGATATAATTGTTTTGTTATATAGGGTCATATTCTAATTTTTTGGTTGAGGTTTTTTTCTTAATTGAGGATATTACATATCCGTTTGAAGATATATATATATATATATATATATATATATATATATATATATATATATATATATATATATATATACATATATATATATATATATATTTATTTATTTATTTATTTATTTATTTATTTATTTTAGGGTGTCTGACTTATTTAAGAGTGTGGGTTAATTTCGTTTACTTATCATTTCTTTTTGTGGGTTGATTTCATTAATTTTTGTTGATTTTGTAGGGTTGATTTCGTTTATTTATGGTTGATTTTTGTGGGTTAATTTCGTTTATTTTTTTGGGTTGAATTTGTTTATCTATCGTTTTTTTTTTTTTTGGTTTTTAGCATGTTAATCTAGATTTTTTATGGGTGTTTAGGGCAGTGGTGGTTGGTGAGTGTTGTGGGCACCAGGTTGCTTGGTAGGGGGGCAGTTGGGGATGAAATGGGGGGTAGTGGGGGTTAAATTGGGGGGTTTTACATTATTTTTTTAAAAAAAAAAATTTCTTTTAAATTTTTATATCATATATATCGGTAAACTGAAAATATCGATGGGAAAAATAATCAATGACTTTAAGTTATCACTATTTAAAAACAGATGATGGTCCTGGGCCAGCGGTAAAACCAACGAAATTCACTACAGGTTGATTTTCAATGGACACGTTATTCCGTCAAAAAAATCGAAAATTCTGACGGATTTTTTATTTCGTCGGAAATTTCCAATAAATTTAAAAAATCTGATAGATTTTTCCGTCGGAAATTACCTTTTCTGACGGATTTTTATTCCGTCGAAAATTTCCGACGGAACTTCCATCGGAATATACTCTTAAAAAAAAGCTTTTAAAGAAAACCCTAGAACTCATGTTCCCCCTCTCCTTTCCGCCTCTTTTCTTTCTCTTTCCCCTTTTCTTTCTCTTTCCCCTTTCTCTTTCTCTCTGTCGTTCTCCTTCTCTCTTCTTCTGTCTCTAAAAAAGTGTTTCCGTCGAAAAAGGGCGTTTTCCCGACAAACACTTTTCCGATGGAAATTTTGCGTCGAAAATAGCTAGTCTGTTTTCTAGTAGTGATTGCGTTTACTGATGGCCAGTCCATCGTTATTTTCAGTTTTTCCGACAAGTTGGTTTTCGTTGGCCAAATACCAATGATCATCCATCGGTAAACATGATATTGATGGTTAATTATATATATTTACCAATGGATTTTGATCATTGGTATTTGGCTTAATTCTTTTTTTTTGTATAAAATTTGGCTTGATTCTTGTAGTGAGTGTTACTATCATTACAAAACAGATGGAGTACGATATACGGAGTATGTCATATAAAGAATAAAAAATTATTCTAGACCAATTGACTTCACGAGTAACAAGAAAACTAACAACAAAATTTTGTTTAAGGTTTTATTATTTTTTAAAATAAGGAAGCAAACAAGTCCTTACTCTCAACTTTTTAACGTCGATTTTTTAGTGCATCACTTTTATTTATACTTTCTATTTTTTTAATTATAATTTTCTCCACACGTAATCTCAAACCTACTTTTATTTTATTATGTCTCTCCTCTCACATAGTCACATCTATCACTTTAATTTATGAGAAAATAGAAATTTCTTAACCTAATATACGGTAGCAGTTTCTCAAGGAGATACACTATTCCTTTATTGAAAAAGATGGGCTTATTTCACTCAATTTATGACTTTAATGGGAGACGGTAGCTTGGAAACGGTAATATACATGAATAAACGGTGCTAATAAAACTTGAATAAAAATCAACGGAGGAGGGGAACTCACAAGCAAATGGCAAACACCTACCTTTGAGATTAACCATGCTCTTTATTTAAATTCAATATTTTACTTAGGATTTTCGTTACTCCAAAAGCGTTCGGATAGCTATAAAACTACTGAAACTTTTAAAAAAAAAAAAAACAAACGTAGCGTAATATGGCACGATATTCATATCTTATGCATAAATAACTCTATAAAGCAGCTAAAAGACCTAATTAGCTTTTGAAGTAAGCATAGACATGCCTATAAATTCTATATAAATATGATTTATCATCTAATAAGAGTTAAACGCATAACCACTAACGTTAATTTATAGTATTATCTGAAAATGAAGCAAACATAACTTTTATAAAACTTTATGCAATGAAAAAAATAGTACTCCCTCCGTTGTTTATTTGTTACACTTTATTTTAAGAATTCAGTAAATTTGACCGTGTCAATTTTTCTAAAATGGTGAGAGTAAAAATTGAGTGTATTCTTACTCCATAAGATCATTTTGGATACATAATTCATATAATATATCTACCATTTTTGTGCATAGAATCAAACTTGTTGATTTCTTACCTTATTTACAAATTTGTTGCAGCATTAAAGTTTGTTATCATGTGATCTTCAGCTATCTAGATAGCAAAATTTGATATGGTATCCGATCTTGATCTCATATCATGATACTTTCCCGTTATTTACTAGATATATGACACGTACCATTAATCTTGCTCAATACTTTGATATATTACCCAGCCCCTATAAATGCATGTCTTCATAGGCTCATTTTGTTCAAAAGATAAAGACACTATATGTCTTTCAAAGCTTCCATTGACATTTATCTCATCTGTTAATTAAGCCTTAAATCTTTTTCACCATAAAATAAAAATAAAACCCAAAATTTCAAGAAACTATCAAGGTATTTTCTTTTCTCCTTTTAGCAAAATGTCTTTTCCTTCAAACACCAACAAGCATCTTCCTATGCAACAAAACCTTGTTGTTCCAACAGATTTTAGCTTAATCAAAAGTGTTCCTGAATCGCATACATGGGCAGAATGCTATGACGATTCAAAAATCAACCCTAATGTCAATGAGAATTCGCGGTCTTCAATCTCTATTCCAATAATTGATCTTGAAGATCCTAATTCTTTAGGCCTCATTTATGATGCGTGTGAGACTTGGGGGATGTTCCAAGTCACAAACCACGGGATTTCAAAGGAATTGCTTGATCAAGTCGAGTTTCACTCCAAAAATTTATTCAATCTTCCATTTGAGCAAAAGATGAAGGTTTTACGAGCCCCAAGTGAAGATACCGGCTATTGCTAAGAAACTTTGGCCTAATGATTTCCAAGGTTTTTGGTAAGCCTATTTAATAATTTTCATAACAGCTATAATTTGACTGCACTATTGTTGTCTGTTAAACTTTTTTGCTTATTTATATTTGAAAGCCATATGACGACTTCATAATACAAAATAAAATAATTTAATCAATTATTAAATATTATCGTGATTTTTAAAATTAAAAATAAAAGACTACAAATCACATCATTGGGATTATAATAAAAGACTGTTGTATAAGTTTCAGTGGGTTCAAGTGATAATTTTTTTTACCAAATTATGAATAACTATATATCAATTTTTTTTAGTGGAAATTCCCAAAAATTTAATATTCAATTAGGGTCAATTGACTTGACAATTACAAAAATAAGGGTTTAGTGTAAGACAAGTTTTAAGGGGTTTTGGACTGAATTAGTCCATATCAAAATGAAAATCAGAAATCATTAAAAATTCTTTACATGGAGGCTAGACCGGTCACCTTCGATTTGGTCCAATCCAAACCGATTTTTGAACACCCCTAAAGATTACATGACAAAAAATTTTAAGTTTGAAAATTGTAAAAACATACAATATTATATTTATTTATTTTTTTTTTACACTACTTTCACCCTCTGTTCTTAATATTACGCACATTCACATTAGACACTCTTTTTTCGACCATAATGTGTTAATTTTAGATGTTTTTGGTAATCAGAGACAGATTCAGGTATGATTTTTAATAGTCAAATGTTCTATTACAATCAGTTTATAATATTATAGTTTACAGATCCTTGTGTGGTTGTTCTTAGTTTTTTTTTTTTTTTTTTTTTTTTTTTTTTTTTTTTTTTTTTTTTTTTTTGTTAATGTAGTGAAGTGATATCTGAGTACCAAACGGCGATGAAGGACCGCTGTGACAAACTCAAGAGTCTCTTTTTCAAATCACTTAACGTGCCCGAACCCATAGAAGCCACAGATAAAGAACAACGTTATTTTGCATTGCATCTAAACTCATATCCACCGTGCCCTGACCCGACCTTAACAATGGGCATACCCCCGCACACCGATACTCTTTTCTTTACAATACTACACCAAAGTGGTAATGTAAGTGGCCTCCAAGTACACAAAGATGGACACGGGTGGGTCTCGGTTGACCCTCATCCAGGTGCCTTGGTGGTGATTGTGGGAGATCTTTTACACATACTTTCAAATGCAAGATTCCCTAATGCACTTCATAGGGCAGTTGTCAACAATGAACAAAAACAAAGACTATCCTTTGCATACTTCTATGGTCTTCCTTTAGACTTTCAACTCTCTCCTTATTTGGACTATCCAAATTGTGAAGGTCCTCATTTTAAGTCTTTGAAGGTGAAGGAATATGCAAGCCTTAAGGTTAAGTACTTTGATTCGGCACTCTCCTTTGTTAAGAAAAGTGGCTAGTTAGATGATTTATGTTAAAAATATGTACCTGATTGATTATAATAATTTGCAATGTTGGTTGAGTCATGATGATAATAAAGATATTTTAGCTCATAGCTGTACAAACCCTTAACTTTTTACTTATATACCTCCTTTATTCACTTTTAGTTGCAGCATTTTGACTTTCACGCTTGTCGAAGTAAAATTTGAATCCTTCGCATCTCTAATTATATATATGTATTAAAAAAATATTAAAAATATTATGAAAGTATTAATCTAGACGATCATATGACTACATTATGCCCAACATAAAAAATAAAAAATAAGGATAAGTGTAAGATTGTGAATAATGTAAATTTAGATGTGTTGCAACGAAAAGTGAACGAGGAAATTAATAAAGATAATCAAACTTGTTCATTTCTATCTAACTTTATTTACAAATTTGTTACTGCATTTGAAAATGTAAAATTTGTTAGTCTCGTATACTATTTTGGGCGTTTTAAAAAAATCTACCCATATTAAATGTATTCCATATATATTTCCTATTATATACATATTAAATTCTGATTGGTTAACTTAATTGATTGTGGATTAATGACATTGTTCTAAGTAAGTAAAATCCACCCTTGAATAATGCAGTTATGGTTGATGCTTTCCAAAAAAAAAACAAAAAAAAAAATTAAAAAATTTAAATAAGGCAAAAGTAATTATGAACTGTTTTAGTACTTTAATTTTAGATTCCAAACATTCTTCTTTATTTCTTATTTTATGTGATCTATTCCATATAAGACTATCATATGGAAACGGAGGGAGCTCAAGTACATTTTATATAAAGAATTGATTAACTTTGACCGTGTCAATTATTCTAAAATGGTGACAGTAAAAATTGAGTGTGTTTTTACTCCACAAGATCATTTTGGATACCTGAATCATACTCCCTCCGTCCTATAATAATTGACACAGTTTTCATTTTCGTCCGCCCTACAATACTTGACCCATTACTATAAATAGAATAGGACCACTAATAAAAAACTATTTTCCCACATTTTCTCTCTCCACAACTAACCCACTCTCACCCACTTGTTGTTTTTATTAATATAATAATACAAAAGTGAATCGTTTATACAATAAACAAATATTTTAAATGGACCCATTTATTGTTTTCTTATACTACATGTCTACCCCAACGTCCAAAATATTATGGGACAGAGGGAGTATAACATGTCTACCTTTTTTTATGCCTAGAATAAAACTTGTTGATTTCTTACCTTATTTACAAATTTGTTGCAGTATATAAAATTTTTAGCATGTGATCTTTAGCTATCCGGATAGCAAAATTTGATGTGGTATCCGTTCTTGCTCCCATATCATGATACTTTCCCATTATTTACTAGATATATGACACATACCGGCCATCAATCTCACTCAAAACTTTTATAATTAACGCAAGCCGTTATAAATACATGTCTTCATAGGCTCACTTTGGTCAAAAGATAAAAACACTATATGTGTTACAAAGCTTCCGTTGACATTTGTCTCATCTGTTAATTAATGCGCTAAGATACACATTGAATTACGAGCATCGATTTGTTTATCAGAAAATTGATTTATTAAGGATTATTTGAGGGGTTATGTTTTTTCTTAACGGCCAAATTTAATAAAAACTTCCCTACAATGTCTCAATATTCATGACATAAATGCCACAAATTTAACTCTTTGCCTATATTTTCAATGAGGTAAATTGCTAGGTTAAATTTTTGGGGTCATTTTAGCTATGAGTGTTAAATTTGAGGTTAAATAAAATTGGCATAAAATACCAAAAGCTTTAGTTTGCATTTCACGAAACACCTAAAATTGCATGAGTTAGCTATAAATAAAAAAAAGGCTTATTAAGGTGTTAGTTAGGGCTAATGAAGGGTTAATATGGTTAATGATGAAAAAATATAGGAAAAATTGAAACTAAAAATCTCACATTTGGTTCATCTTGTCAAAATAATCCCACCTTTGCGTATTCCAGAAATAATCATACCTTAACACCCCATATTCTCAAAATAAGCCTTTTTACCACCAACCTGTTTTATAGGTTAATTTTTTTTTTCCACCTCACCCCCTTCTTTCAACCACCATGACCATCACCACTAAACTAACCATCTTCCCACTATCACCACCAAACTGACCACTTGAGATGTAACCCTAGCCCCGCCCTGCCACCCGAGGAACGCCCGCCCAAATCCCACAACTCTCCTGAACAGCCACCATCCCTACCCCTACCTGATCTCAACCACAATCATAGTAGTGCGGAGAGAGATTGAAAAGACGAGATCTCAACCGCCATTGATTCCGTTTCGGTCAAGCTCCGAGTTTTCGAAACGACAACCGTGTTTGTAACCAATTCTCAATTTTTGAAGCCATTTTTCCGTCATTGTTGTTATTCCATGGATTGTTTATATGTTTTCCGAGCATTTCCACGGCGGAATTTGACAATTTTTGGTGATTCGTCTTCAATTTCAATTTTCGGGGAAAGGACTGCCATGTCCAATCCCCACCCCAAATCCCCTCTTAACCTCCAAATCGAAACCCACCTGAATCGGAAACCTCGTTCAGATATGGTGTCTGGGCCCGACGGCGAAGGGATTCAGACCTTTGACTGGCCTATAACTCGATCAACGGCGCCAGCTGGGCGGCGGATCGAATCGGAGTTTCTCGGCGTTCGGGCGGCCTAGCAACGAGAAGTCAACTTTACACACCAAGGGTAAATTCTAAGTCCGGCTGGGGAGAGAATTGGCGGCCAGGTTCGGGGGCATCGGTCCGACAGGGGAGGGATTCGGGGAAGGGGAAGTGGAAGGGAGAACGGGTAAAGGGAGAGAATCAAGGAGGGTAGCTGGGTCCGGCTGTTCAGGCGGGCGGCTGGGTCCGGCAAGGGTGGGGGCTCTGGTAGGGTAAGGAAGAATGAGCTAAGGATTATTAAATTTTTTTTTTTTGTTTATTTCTGTATTTTTTTTTATAAAAATAACAAAAATCAATTAGAAGACGACATGTGGCAAAAGATCTTCTAAACAGGTTCCCAATTTCACTAATAATTATGTGGAAAATAATAAGACTCTATTCTCTTCATATTAAAAAAAGGAAAAATTGCCAAAAGTAATCCCAACTTTGCTCCATCCGCTCAAAATAATCCCAACTTTCGATTATTTTTTAATAATCCTAACTTTACACTGTATCCGCCCAAATTAGTCCAACCGGTAATCCAACTTGCTATTATAAGTTACTAGCCACGTGTCATTCTATAATTGGCTAAACTTTTTTACAAAAAATCAAAATAAAATCAAAAACAAAAAAAAATTAAATAAAATAAAAAAATAAAACCACCAGCGACCTTGAACCCAGCCACCCCCACTGCCACACAAGCCCAGCCCAACCACCTGCCTTCCAGGCGCCGCCCGCCGCCCAGACACCCTTCCCTTCACCGGCGCCGATGCCGCCCCGACTACCCTCCCCCCTTCCCCTTAAACCATCATTCCCACACCCTCCGATTTCAGGACCCGGTAGGGAGGCGGTTTAGCTCGATTGTTGAGAGGGTGTTTCTTGGGGTGAAAGGACGATGGTTGAAGGTGGAGATGACTTGAATAGAGAGATTGAAGGATTGAACGATTGTCGAGATGTTGTTGCTCTTTGTGACGATTTTCGATGCGAACTTCGAGCGGTTGACACATCTCTTAAATGGCGGATGGTGGTTTATGGGGAAGGGAGAGGGCTGACGGCCGGCAGAGGGTTAGGGATGGGGTCAAGTGTTAGTAATTGGGTCCGGCGCCGGCAAGGGAAGGGGGTAGCGCCGGCCGGAGAGGAGGGCCTTGGGAGGTGCTGGGGATGGTGGTGGTTTTTTTATTTTTATTATTAATTAGTAATTTTTTTTACCAATGCAATCACGTGACATGTGTATATTAAACCTTAAAAAAAAATCTTACCTATTTAACAGGTCAATGGTAACTTGGAACTGTTTTGGGCGCATGGAGTATAAAGTTAGGATTATTAAAAAATAATCAAAAGTTGAGACTATTTTGGATGGACGGAGCAAAGTTGGAATTATTCTTGGCAATTTTTCCTTAAGAAAAAGTATTTAGTAATAATTTCAATTCAACAGTTTGGGTCAGCAAAAATATTCAATTCACTAAAAATTATTATTTGCATTAAAAAATCAATAACTTTAAAGAAGAATTATAACTGAATATCAATAACAATAATTTCATTTCAATGACTTTAGTTTAGTAAAAATATTGTCAATAAAATATAATTTAAGACTAGTATGTAATAAACATAAATTTAGTTTTAAAACCAGGTAAGGAAAACAAGGTCTAAGTAATCTTAAGATGTACTCTTTATAGAATAAACTTTAGTATTAATTTATATTAATACTAGTTTTGTGCCCCATACAATGCCGAAGTAGTTTATTAAATTTTAAGTTTTTTTTTTTTTTTTTAATTTTTTTTTATCTATATTCTAAAGCTTAAAATATATTATTAATATAAAATTTTTATCTATCCAAAAAAATTATACGTGTCAATTTAATGGTTAGTTGTTACTTACGTGACATGACACTAGTGAAAAGTTGGAATGCCATATCTCCCAATTTACCAAGGATCGCTCCCATTTTGACATGAAAGGACCATTTTTCCCTTTTCATAAGTTGGAATATATAAGGCTCCACCACTTGGCTAAAAAGATTCCCGAGCCCACCACATCCAACCCAAAATTCCCGAGCCCACCACGAAAAATCCGATATTTTTATAAAAAAAAAATTGTTAAGCTTTAGCGACGGGTTTAGGACGATGGATGACGACAACAATTGTACACCGGAGGAATCGTTGGATTCTGTAAGTCGTCAAGAATTTTTTTTATTTTTTTATTTTCTGAAAAGAGGGCTTCCGCCTAAAATATCTGGATCCACCATGGAGGATCCAAATATTTTAGGCGGAAGTCCTTTTTTTTTTATTTTTTATTTTGTATTTTATTGATTAATTAATCAAATCATTTTTGTTTTTTTTGACACCAATTAATCATATTTATAATTTATTAATCAAATTTATTAATGTAATCTTTGTATGATAATTATAATTTTTATTGTGATTATTATTATTATTATCATTGTGATAATTTGAGTAATTAGTATGAGTATTATTAGTTAATGTTAATTATTAATTAATGTTAGTTAATGTTAATGTTAGTATGAGTATTATTTTTGTGATATTATTATTTTTGTTATTTTTGTGATATTAGTTAATGTTACTGTTAGTTAATATTAGTTAATGTTGTGTTAGATGATGTTAGTTAATATTAGTTAATGTTATGATAATAGTTAATGTTGTGATATTATTATTGTTGTTGTTGTTGTTGTTGTTGTTGTTGTCGTCGTCGTTGTTTTGTGTTATTATTATTTAAATATATTACTACTGTGATTAGTGATATTATAGTATTATTATTTTTTTATAAATATTATTATTAATATTATAATTAATAAAATAATATTGGAGAATTTTGTGTGTTTTCTTTTATTTTTATAGGATTTGGAGTTTGAAGACGGCGGTGATGGTGTGAATTATAGTGTGAATTTTGTCCCGGACACGTTCTTTCCAACGTTTGATGATGCAGTTAAATGGGCGGATGCTGTTTCCGTAAATCTGGGATTTATTTTGGTTAAAATGTCTTACATTAAAACCAAAGATGGTCGGCCGTATCGATATTTGAGATGTGATCGGGGACGGAAGAGCAAGCCGAAAGATCTTGATAACGCAATATGAAAGGACACAAAAACCTAAGCTAATGGTTGTCCTTTCTACATCAAGATATATTATGAGTTTATCACAGACAATTGGAAGATCTGGGAAAAAAATGATGCAACTAGGACCCATAACCATCCAATGATTGTGTATCAGGAGGATAATCGTAAAATTAGTGGCTTGAGCCCGGATGCAAAGAAGGTTGTGCGTGACATGACAAAGTCCAACGTTGCACCGCGTAACATCATGGCAACTATTGCAGAGCAATGTCCTGATAAACATCCAAACATCAGACACATTTACAATTGCTGGAATGATTTGAGAACGGAGATGTCTAAAGGCAGGGGAGTTGTTCAGCAATTTCTTCATTTGGCAAGACTGAGTCAGTATATTTACTGGGTCATGGCCGATGACCTCGGCGTTCTACATCATACATTTATGGTGCACCCAATCACGGTAAACATACTACGCACATACCCACATGTGATCGGTATGGATTCGACATACAAAACCAACCGATACGAGATGCCGTTCTTTGAGATAGTAGGTGTAACACCGACAAATCAGAATTTCCTCGTTGGTTATGTGTTCATGCACAACGAGTGCACAGCAAGATATCGGTGGGTGTTGCAGAGATTAAGGGAGTTGCTTGGGTATGATAAAGAACCGTCGGTATTTTTGTCAGACCATGAGCTTGGCCTCTGTGCGGCATTGAGAGAAGTGTTTCCAGGGACGTCGCATTTACTTTGTCGATGGCACATTAACAAAGATGTGGAGGCTAGGGTGACTAATATGTTCAAAAACAAAAGGATCGGTGAGAGTTTTAAAAATGGCAAATGGAAACGTATCATGGATGCTACAACCGAGGCGGATTATAATGCTGCTATAGATACAATGAAAGCTCGGTGGGCAAGTCATACGGCAGTGATTACTTACGTTGAGAGAACATGGCTCTGTCATAAAATCAAATTTGTGACATTTTGGACGAACCAAGTTCTTCACTTTGGTAACACGAGTACTTATAGAGTTGAGAGCCAACATTCGGCGGTGAAGACATGGTTTGAATCATCGACAGGTTCGTTGTTATAATTTTGTAGTTGTTTTCTTACTTCGTTTTAGTCATTTTATTTAAAAATCATAACGTTTTTATAATCAGAATCAACGACAGGTTCTTTAGATACCGTATGGGCCCGAGTACATTGTCATATTGGTAATCAGATCATTGCAATTCGTAATGGTTTGGAGGCATCAAGATCGAAAATTGGTGAGAAGCACAGACAACTGCCACTGTCACATATAAATGGCTAAGTGGCTCAGCATTGTTTGAAAGTTCTCGATGATGAGACGAGAAGGATGAGGGAGTTGAGTTACTAGGTGTATGAGCGTTGTGGATGTGCAATGCGTGTGACCCATGGTTTACCATGTGCTTGCCAGATACATGATTCACTAGTTGCACAGTCAGGCTTGTATATCAGGAAAATTCATCCATTCTAGAAGACCTTGGTTATTGGTGATGGTGTTGATATACCTGTGTTCGTTAACGATTCGACCGAGGAAGCTGCATATTTTTGTTCCCTGGTTGATGAGGTCATTGGTAGTGATCTTGCTGTACTTCGAAATGTATCTCGCATCATTGAAGAGGAGCTGCATCCGCATCATACAAACCTTGAAGAACCACATGTAAACCACAATGTTCGAGGTCGACGAAGGAACAATGATACAAGGCGTGATCCTTGTTATTTCGAACATGCAAACCGTCGAAACACTCAACGTGGTACACAACAAACAGGTACGTATTTTCCCCTTGTGAATTACACGCCTATTGTGAATTACACGTATTACATCTTGTGGCGTACTAATAAATGAACATTAATATTGTGCAGAAGATCAATGTGACATCAGCCAATGCAGGTATTCGCACTTGCTTCCAGGACCGATGCTGCCTTGCATCACGGCATGGAAGGATGTCATTGGTGATGGAAACTGTGGCTTTCATTGTGTGGCTGACTTCTTCTTCGGTGATCAGGCGCAATTGTTTGACACTCGGGAAACAATAGCAAACGAGGTCGCCGCTCATCCAATG